>RPFO01000079.1:5676232-5916232 GCA_009746045.1 Mesostigma viride | reverse complement strand
CAGCAGCAGCAGCAGCAGCAGCAGCAGCAGCAGCAGCAGCAGCAGCAGCAGCAGCAGCAGCAGCAGCAGCAGCAGCAGCAGCAGCAGCAGCAGCAGCAGCAGCAGCAGCAGCAGCAGCAGCAGCAGCAGCAGCAGCAGCAGCAGCAGCAGCAGCAGCAGCAGCAGCAGCAGCAGCAGCAGCAGCAGCAGCAGCAGCAGCAGCAGCAGCAGCAGCAGCAGCAGCAGCAGCAGCAGCAGCAGCAGCAGCAGCAGCAGCAGCAGCAGCAGCAGCAGCAGCAGCAGCAGCAGCAGCAGCAGCAGCAGCAGCAGCAGCAGCAGCAGCAGCAGCAGCAGCAGCAGCAGCAGCAGCAGCAGCAGCAGCAGCAGCAGCAGCAGCAGCAGCAGCAGCAGCAGCAGCAGCAGCAGCAGCAGCAGCAGCAGCAGCAGCAGCAGCAGCAGCAGCAGCAGCAGCAGCAGCAGCAGCAGCAGCAGCAGCAGCAGCAGCAGCAGCAGCAGCAGCAGCAGCAGCAGCAGCAGCAGCAGCAGCAGCAGCAGCAGCAGCAGCAGCAGCAGCAGCAGCAGCAGCAGCAGCAGCAGCAGCAGCAGCAGCAGCAGCAGCAGCAGCAGCAGCAGCAGCAGCAGCAGCAGCAGCAGCAGCAGCAGCAGCAGCAGCAGCAGCAGCAGCAGCAGCAGCAGCAGCAGCAGCAGCAGCAGCAGCAGCAGCAGCAGCAGCAGCAGCAGCAGCAGCAGCAGCAGCAGCAGCAGCAGCAGCAGCAGCAGCAGCAGCAGCAGCAGCAGCAGCAGCAGCAGCAGCAGCAGCAGCAGCAGCAGCAGCAGCAGCAGCAGCAGCAGCAGCAGCAGCAGCAGCAGCAGCAGCAGCAGCAGCAGCAGCAGCAGCAGCAGCAGCAGCAGCAGCAGCAGCAGCAGCAGCAGCAGCAGCAGCAGCAGCAGCAGCAGCAGCAGCAGCAGCAGCAGCAGCAGCAGCAGCAGCAGCAGCAGCAGCAGCAGCAGCAGCAGCAGCAGCAGCAGCAGCAGCAGCAGCAGCAGCAGCAGCAGCAGCAGCAGCAGCAGCAGCAGCAGCAGCAGCAGCAGCAGCAGCAGCAGCAGCAGCAGCAGCAGCAGCAGCAGCAGCAGCAGCAGCAGCAGCAGCAGCAGCAGCAGCAGCAGCAGCAGCAGCAGCAGCAGCAGCAGCAGCAGCAGCAGCAGCAGCAGCAGCAGCAGCAGCAGCAGCAGCAGCAGCAGCAGCAGCAGCAGCAGCAGCAGCAGCAGCAGCAGCAGCAGCAGCAGCAGCAGCAGCAGCAGCAGCAGCAGCAGCAGCAGCAGCAGCAGCAGCAGCAGCAGCAGCAGCAGCAGCAGCAGCAGCAGCAGCAGCAGCAGCAGCAGCAGCAGCAGCAGCAGCAGCAGCAGCAGCAGCAGCAGCAGCAGCAGCAGCAGCAGCAGCAGCAGCAGCAGCAGCAGCAGCAGCAGCAGCAGCAGCAGCAGCAGCAGCAGCAGCAGCAGCAGCAGCAGCAGCAGCAGCAGCAGCAGCAGCAGCAGCAGCAGCAGCAGCAGCAGCAGCAGCAGCAGCAGCAGCAGCAGCAGCAGTTAGGTTAAATAGTGCCGGACCCTTTTGCCGCCTGAGGCAAATCGGTCCGTCACACTATTTTGCCCGGAATAACCACTTCCGAGCACCCAAGTTAATTCGGCCGAATTAACTTGGGTGCTCGGAAGTGGTTATTCCGGGCAAAATAGTGTGACGGACCGATTTGCCTCAGGCGGCAAAAGGGTCCGGCACTATTTAACCTAACTAAAACCTGGCCTCGTGGAGGGTGGGTTGAATATGAGACATCCGCCTAGGCCACTGAGCACGCACCACTAAATGCGCCGGAGCTGTCCGGATTCGAACCCCTGACCTCCAAGGTGCACGGGTTTTAGTTAGGTTAAATAGTGCCGGAACCTTTTTGCCGCCTGAGGCAAATCGGTCCGTCACACTATTTTGCCCGGAATAACCACTTCCGAGCACCCAAGTTAATTCGGCCGAATTAACTTGGGTGCTCGGAAGTGGTTATTCCGGGCAAAATAGTGTGACGGACCGATTTGCCTCAGGCGGCAAAAGGTTCCGGCACTATTTAACGTAACTAAAACCTGTGCACCTTGGAGGTCAGGGGTTCGAATCCTCACTGAGGCAGCTCCGGCGCATTTAGTGGTGCGTGCTCAGCGGCCTAGGCGGATGTCTCGGGCTCTTCGTCCCCCTCCACGAGGCCAGGTTTTAGTTACGTTAAATAGTGCCGGAACCTTTTGCCGCCTGAGGCAAATCGGTCCGTCACACTATTTTGCCCGGAATAACCACTTCCGAGCACCCAAGTTAATTCGGCCGAATTAACTTGGGTGCTCGGAAGTGGTTATTCCGGGCAAAATAGTGTGACGGACCGATTTGCCTCAGGCGGCAAAAGGTTCCGGCACTATTTAACGTAACTGGCCGAATTAACTTGGGTGCTCGGAAGTGGTTATTCCGGGCAAAATAGTGTTACGGACCGATTTGCCTCAGGCGGCAAAAGGTTCCGGCACTATTTAACCTAACTAAAACCCGTGCACCTTGGAGGTCAGGGGTTCGAATCCGGACAGCTCCGGCGCATTTAGTGGTGCGTGCTCAGTGGCCTAGGCGGATGTCTCATATTCAACCCACCCTCCACGAGGCCAGGTTTTAGTTAGGTTAAATAGTGCCGGAACCTTTTGCCGCCTGAGGCAAATCGGTCCGTCACACTATTTTGCCCGGAATAACCACTTCCGAGCACCCAAGTTAATTCGGCCGAATTAACTTGGGTGCTCGGAAGTGGTTATTCCGGGCAAAATAGTGTGACGGACCGATTTGCCTCAGGCGGCAAAAGGTTCCGGCACTATTTAACCTAACTGCAGCAGCAGCAGCAGCAGCAGCAGCAGCAGCAGCAGCAGCAGCAGCAGCAGCAGCAGCAGCAGCAGCAGCAGCAGCAGCAGCAGCAGCAGCAGCAGCAGCAGCAGCAGCAGCAGCAGCAGCAGCAGCAGCAGCAGCAGCAGCAGCAGCAGCAGCAGCAGCAGCAGCAGCAGCAGCAGCAGCAGCAGCAGCAGCAGCAGCAGCAGCAGCAGCAGCAGCAGCAGCAGCAGCAGCAGCAGCAGCAGCAGCAGCAGCAGCAGCAGCAGCAGCAGCAGCAGCAGCAGCAGCAGCAGCAGCAGCAGCAGCAGCAGCAGCAGCAGCAGCAGCAGCAGCAGCAGCAGTTACGAGCCGCACCATCGGCTCTGAAAGACCCTAGTCTAGCGTGGGTTACACCTGAATAAACTCGGAATCCGCCCGGACTACGTGAATGTAGCCCTGAATTCTAGCTAGTACGCGGAATTACTAGCTAGGCCCTGAATGCACAACTAGATAAATTATGCATATACATGGAATGCACGAAGGGCGTTAGTGCAGCCCAGATTTGACCCCTGGTTCGGCAGACGAGTTTTACTCAAGTCGATTTTATTCCAAACCAAAGATAGGAAGCCATTGTCACCTACGACATTTGTCCAAGACGGCGTGCATGCCAGCGGGTCGGCCGGGGGCCGAACCTCTAGCGCTGCAATGAATATCAGCCGTAGATGTACATAGTATCCGCCAGTCTGGCACCCGGTACCTGGCAGTCCCGGGTACAGACCAGTAACACACCAAACCGAAAGCAAAGCCACGGGTACCTGGGCCGGCTGATGGAATAACTCGGCCAAGTCCCCGAATCTAACGTAATAACTATCGAAAGTCTCAAACAATATCAAAATGACTTTCGACTGACCAAACTAATTTATTTTAGGAATTGTTACGCCCAAACATGGGTTAGGGCCGTAACACTCCCCCTCCCCGGGGACGATGGCTATCGTCCAATCGCCCGGGGGCGCACCTCAAACAACGGCACCACAAACATGGAAAATTCAAAAGAAAACCAAAACACAATCATAACAACGGGGTGCTGTGTACCAGCGAGAACCCATCGTCATACATGCATATAATACACCAACTATGAGAATACTATGTCCCGATCCCTGTTCGCCAGCGGAGCAGTAGCCAGTTCTTCTCGGTGTTGCCTCGCAGGGACAACACCTTGATAGTTGTCAAATACTCCTTCGTCCCAGCACTCTCCGGCCAATCTCCCGGAAAATTACTGGAATCCCTGCTGCGCGCGATGCCGCCGCAAGGCGTTGTAGCCGTGCTCAGTCATGATCTCCGGGATCTTGCCAAGGGGAGCCGCGACCACGTCGGCGTTGAACGCCACCTGGTAGTCATTGCGCGTCTGCTGACGCAGCGTGGACTTCTCAATCCACACATCCGGCGGCCAGTACGACAGGAAGGCCGCCATGTAGGGGTCGAGCCGGGTGAACCTGATGAACCCCTGCTCCACATCGACCTCCCCGCACCCAGTTTCCGCGAAGTACCCGGCAGCCATGAGCAACAGCTCCTTCTGGGCCTTCTCGCTCTCGCAGTAGAACCCCGGAGCTGCCGCAATCTCAGGGAGCTGTTTCCGCATGTAGATAGCTCCCGGGATAGGCATGAGCTTGGGATACGCAATCCGTCGCAAGTGGTGCTCAGCGCGGTATTGCGGCAGAGGCGGCGGGTGCAGATCGTACGTGGCGGTAGTCCCTACTATCACCGGCTCGTAGCGGGACTCAGATGGCACCGGCGCCGGCACATGTGCGTGCAGGAGAAAGCTGATCAAGTCGAAGGTGCCTTCTCGCTGAATAAGCACGCTGGAGCCCCCACGGAAGCGCAGGCTCGCGGGGTAGTAAAACCCGGATGGCGGGGGAAGGCTCGGGCGTGGGTATCCCACGTCAATGTCGACCACGAAGCCAGCCACCGGATGCAAGGGGACAATGACCCGATTACGGGCATACGTGCCCCGTACCCATTCCTGGGCCGGTATCACGTCCCGACGCGGAGCGATCTCCTGTACCGGCGTCTCTGCGGAGCGGGCCAGGACAGGTTGAGGCTGCGCTGGTGCAGGCTGGGGAGCAAGGGCCGGTAAAGGCTGCTCTGGTGCGGGCGCGGGGATAAGGGCCGCGCCCTGCTGACGCAGCGGTCGGTCGCTGGCACCTCGAACGGGTGACCGTTCGCGTTCCCGAGCGCGGCCGGGTTGTCCGGGCCCAGCGGCCGCCCCTGTCAAGTTCGAAGCTGAACCGGTGTGCTCGACACGGTCCAGGGAACCGTGATTGTCCCTGGGGTGGAACGGCGCCTGTCGCGCCTCGCGCCGACGTGACTCCCGCAGCTCTTCTTGCTGACGAGATTCCCGTGACGTGTGCCGGCGTCTCTCCCGCGCCCCGTGAGCGTGGTACAAGTCCTGTGCCGAGTCCCGACGTGCTCATCAAGTTTCGTTTAAGTGGCCAGCCGGAGCGGCTGCTTAGGTTTTAGCGGGCAAGTGTTCGAAGCGCGTCATTGGTGAATTACTAGGGAACTTGGGTTTCCCCGCGAAACTCCAACCGCACGTTCAGATTTCCAAATCTCAAGTAAAGTTCGGCGCAACTTTCTGAACGGGGGCAGTTGACGAGCAGCATTCCTCCGGACGAATGAATTGCGTTCCATACTTGCGCAAAATTTTGAAAGGTAGCTTGCGTGCAGCCCTACTAAAATTTGCGCGCACGTTCAGATTTCCAAATCTCAAGTAAATTTCGGCGGAACATTCTGAACGGGGGTAGTTGGCGGGCAGCGTTCCTCCAGACGAATGAAATGCGTTCCATACTAGCGCAAAATTTTGAAAGGTAGCTTGCGTGCAGCCCTACTAAAATTTGCGCGAAGTGTGGGACTGAAAATTCGTAACGGAAACTTTTTGGTAGTTGCCGTCACTTCCTCTTGTGCAAACGTGTGGGAGTGAAAATTCGTAACGGAAACGTTTTGGTAGTTGCCGTCACTTCATTTTGCGCGAGTGTTGGGCTGAAAATTCGTTACGGAAACTTTTTGGTAGTTGGCGTCACTTCCTTTGGTTCGACTGAAAATTCGCTGAAATTCGCTGAATTCGTACCGTAGCCTAATTTTTAGTACCTCGAAGTGACGGGGCACCTAAAAATTTGCCCACAAGTACACTTGGCAGCGCGCTCACTGGGAAAAATTGTACAGCCGCTCCGGCGGGCCACTTGAACGAATTGTAATGGCTTCCCACCAATCGCCACGCTCGTCGCGCCGTCGGATAGACTCGCGTGGCGTTTCATGACGTGCCGATTGTCCGCCACGCTCGTGGCGCGGGGCAGGGCGGCTCTCACCGTGTCTCTCCCTGGACCGGTCCCGCGGGGCCACCACCACACTTGGTCGACCCCGAGGACGCCCCTTAGTAGGGAACCTCTTGGTGCGAGCCATCACCGCCTCACGGTTGTACACAATGAGGCGGCGGGGCGGCCGTGTACCGACCTGCGCTGCCCAAGGGACACCATCCTCCTCAGGATCGTCACGGCGGACCCGTGGCAGGTCGTCATCCGACCCGTCGTCAGCCAGCTACCTGTCACCCTCGCCTTCGGGGTCATCTCCCTCCGCCTCATCCATCTTCCAGATCCTCCGGCACGCCTCCCGCAGGGACCACTCCCAGCACCCCGTGCAGAGCGCGCCTCGTAGGGTAACTCTCCTAAACGCGTCCGGCAATCGGCTGCGAACGCGTTCAGGGATCAGTAGCAGCGCCAGGCGGGGGTACGCTATTAGAGCCTCCAGAACGTCCTGGCAGTCGCCGCAAGCACAGAGTGGCGGATGCTGCTGAGTCCCACGCCACGGCCACCACCTGGCCCTCGACCGAGGTTGTCCTCCACTCCACCTCGATCAGGAATCCCACCTGTCTGCTGATACACAGCTTGAGCTCGGATACCGGATCTGACTTGGAACCAGGGACGCGGTCAGGACAATAGGGTTTAGAAACAAAGTCGGATTCCGCCCGCCCATGTCTCTTGCGGCGACGCCATAGAACCTCGTCAGAGTCATAGCCGGAGACATGCCACTTCGGATAGTAGCATTCCTGATTCTCCCGGGACGAGGTCTCCCGTTGCCGAATCTCCTCTTGCAGCCGAGCCTGTGCCTTCAGCTCCTGGGAGCCGCTGGCACCAGGCGTCGAGTGTCGCGGCTGGCTGATAGAAGGCACTGCAGCCGCCTGAGCCCGCCCTAGCTGCCCATCGTCATCCGTCCCTATATCCACCATGTCTGCGAACAACGAAGAGTCCTCGTCTCCCGACGGCTCCATCTGCAACCGCCAGGTGAGGGGCACCCAGTCGGGAACAGTATCGGGACCATAGCGTCTTGTAAGAAAGCCTGTACGGCTGTCTACATACCCACCTACCCTGTCAATATGGACATACCTGTACATACCTCGTGCAGGACCTAGCTGGTCCCCTACATACGTGTCCTGCAGCCCGTGGCGGCTTCCTACGTACCTTACCTGGATCGACCTGTACGGCCCTGCATGATGAACACCTTTCTTACTATCTACTGCCCTAGTGTAGGGCACACCTCTTCTTGTATTCCCGTAGCAGGCGCTCACATCCGCCTAGCTCGTTCTCCGTACGCCATGAGTCCTCATAGTCGTGCTGGGTAAAACGCCATCGTACTCGGTACTGTCGCTGTCTGCTTCTCCCGCGCTGGATGTCCCGGTGGTCCACAATCTCGGCCACCTCGTCTTCCTGTTCACCGGTCTCGGGGTTGTATTCGACGGGGGCCGGCGGATTGAGGCGACCTTGGATGGAGTTCTGGTGATACAACTTGAGTTGATCGCGGTGGAAGTTGGGGGAAGTGTTCCAGGAGCTTGGGATGTCGACCTTGAACATCACACCGCCCAGCTTCTCCAAGACATTGTGAGGCCCCAGGAACATAGGACGGAGCTTGGTCTTGAGCTCACCTCCTACCTTCTCGGAGAAGCGTCCTAGTCGGGGGCCTTCCACCAGAACCCAGTCGCCTGCCTCAATCGACGGGGTGCGCGCGTCCAGGCGACTAGCGGTCCTCGCCATATAGCGCTCGGCTGCGGCTCGGTAGCCCCTGACCGCGCTGTCATGGGCCTGACGCATCTGAACCAACAGCTTCTCCACCCCTTCCAGGGTGTCCCGCCGGACCGTTTTCTCTGCCAAAGCGGGGCTCGTGAGAAGGTCGGTCGGCGTAAGCGGGTGCCTGCCAGTGTTGAGGAAGAACGGCGTGAAGCCATGGGCCGCCTGGGGGGCGTTGTTCAAGGAGAATTCCACCAAGCCCAGAAACTCCTCCCAATTGCCTCCCACCGCGTCAGTGTAGTGTCGCATGGTCTCTTGCACTGTGCGGTTCAGTCGCTCCACCAGGTGAGAGGACGAGCTGTGGTACGCTGTCCCCAATGACACCTTGGTGCCCAGTCGTTCAAAGAACTCCTGCCAGAAGCGAGCCGTGAACAACTTGTCACGGTCCGATATGAATTGCCGGCTGAGTCAGTTAACGCCAAGCGCATTGGCGTGATCCTGATTCGGCATATCTCTGCGATTCCAGCGGCACCGGAACGAGTTCATTCCGACAAGTATCAAGAAAGTTATGGCGTTCCGACTTCCCGGTCGCGCGCGAGCGCGAGCCGGCTGTTCTTCTAAGTCGGACGTGAATATTTGCCGACGACATATGGGGTCGACAGTAATTCCTGGGCTGACAGGAATTAGGTGCTGTACCTACGACGGTATTGGATTAATACGTCGTACGCAGGAAATAGGAACCTTAACCTGTGGTCTGTTGGTACCGCAGGCTTAGTCCTGGACTTCTAGGTGCAGATGCAATAGTCACTGTGGTTACTGTACTCTGTGGTCACTGTGCCTGTATGGCAGACCTACTGTATAGGAACTGGGCGCTGTACAGGTAGTGAATACTGTACCGGAGGTGTTATTACTGAGCAGGCCTCCTAGGCTGCTCAGGACTAGCAAGCACAGTGCACAAGTATATAAACAATAGGCCAGTGCCAAATGGGCATCTCTTGCGAGCCCGCCTCACGTGTTGTGCCTTGACTTGGCAAGCGCGTGTACAAGCCTCAATTGTGTGAGCGCTGTAAACATTATCCGATTTAACAAAGCTCCGTTTCCAACCATATTCACACATTGCTGCATTGCAACCATATCCTTCACATTGCGTGTGCAAAGAAAGTTTAACTCAAATTACAACCAGTCTCAGCGGAACGGCCAGGAGGGTCGTTGCCGGTTGCGGTGTGCAGCTTTGACGACGCGAGGAGCTCGTCCGGTGGTGAATGGTGCAGGAGGAACAACGGCAGCAGGATTTCCGGTTTCGGCAGTCTGCTGGGGGTTCGATTTCTCCTGAATTACGCCGTGTCGTTCGGGATCTATCTTTGTTGCTTGCAGATCGTCCGCCTGTAAATCGCAGCTTCGTGCAATTCGTCGACGACCAGGTCGAAGACTGGGAGCGAATTCTGCGACACGTACAAACCATCGTCATTCCGGAGCACCGGAGCATCGACGACCTTGAGCAGGAGCTTCACGGGTTGGTCGGCATCCAGACGGTGATTACTGCAGTAGCAGAGCGAGTGCGGACGGAGTTGGCGGCAAGGCGAGGCGAGATTGCGGAGGCAGCTGGCGCAGGGCGACACGAGTTTGTGCCGACAGTAGCGGGCGCGGGAGTACCACGTGCTTTCGCAGGCGGCATCGGCGACGAGGGTGTTGCAGCGGGGCCAGTTAGGCGTGAACGACGCGGAGCGGAGCATCACAGGCGGCTTGCAGAGGTCGGGGCGACAGCGGAAGCCATCGCCGGAGGACCGCGCGCAACAAGAGTCGGCAGGTTTCCAGAGCGAGTAAGAGTTCCTTTTCAGGAGCTGCCCCCGCCCCTTCGCGTTCGTGTGACGCGTTGGGAGGAGTTTGCACCTCTTAGGTACGAGAGTGACCTTGAGGTAGGAGCAGGGGGTGTCGCTGGGCTAGGCGACGAGGCACTCGGCGACCACGAGGTGCCAACGTACAATCCGCGAGGTGCCAACGACGGGTTGTCACCTGTCTACTTTACCAACGGTGACGATTCAGTCATCGCGGGCCGACAGCGGGTCGACGACGGCGCAGCAGGTAGCAGGGTACCAGAGCTGATTGTGGTGAGCGACAGCGACGACGACAGCGACAAGGAGAACCAGGACGCGCCTGGGGCCAGCCGTGGTGGTCTTGCCTGAGTGGTAACACTTGGCACTTTCCTTTCTTGTTCAGTAGCTTATATTGCTTTAATTGCTGCTTGGCCACTTGGCTGGCTGTAGCAGATCTGAACAGAGACCATCATGGAGGATGGAGCTATCAACCAACCAGCGGGCTTCATGGGCTTTGGACGGCGCGGCGCTGGGATGGATGGACGCGGTGGACGCGATGGACGCGGGGACGGCCAGGCACTGGGAGACCAGGCTGAAGTGCCAGATAATCAGAGCCAAGGATCGCAGGGCGGGCAGCACGCGCCAGCCGCAGATCAAGCGGCGCCTAAGCGACCAACTGTTGCTGAGGGGTACGCGGTGCTAGGCCAGTTTCAGTCCATCAAGGACAATTGGCAGCCCCGGGATGCTGAGAGGATGTTAGAGGACATGAACTTGTACACGGAGATATACAACGGTGACAAGCTTCGCATCCTAGCGTCTAGTGCCTACATACGGCAGTCGGCGAGGCGGCTGTTCAAGTTTGTTCGGGAGCGACACGCGGCGGGGGACACCTGGACGGCGTTTATGACGCGACTCAGGTCGTTCCTGAGTGACAAGAGGACCATAGATGGGTCCCACCTGAAGCAAGAATACCTGGACTACAAGCCCATCAAGGGGCAACTAGTGGTCCACGCCTTTGAAGACTTCGTCAAGCTAAGGGAGGACGCCATGGCCAAGGGCTTCTTCGTCGCAGATCGGATGGCCATGGGCGACTTTCTCAAGTCGCTGCAGCTGGATCCGGTCACCATGGATAATGTGACCATCCACATGCGACAGGTCCATGGCTGGGCAGCCATGACGGACCAGTTGTATGAGTGTTTCAGCGGCAAGTACGTGGGTGGCAAGCGCCCTCGTCAGAGTGATGAGGAGGCCACTGAACCCACGGTTAAGTCCATGAGGGGATCGGGCCACGGGGGCCCAGCGCCCTCGAGAGGGCCTGAGACCTCTTCAAGGGGTCGAGGAAGGTCCAGGAGGGGGCGTGACAGAAGGGCTGGACGGGGGACCCCGCCGAAGTCAGGACATCCACAGTCCCAGTTTGACTTCAAGAGGGTGGGTGGTCCTCCCAAGGCTGGGCCCAGCAGTGGGACCTCACGGGACATCAGTCAGGTGGAATGTTATTTCTGCCAGGGGAAGGGTCACTTCAGGAATGAGTGTCCCTCGTACCTGAGGCAGGAAGGTCAGAGCAAGCCAGCTCAGGGTGGCAGCAAGGACAAGGCTGGTCCATCCCAGGACAAGGGCAAGGGCAAGGCTGCTGATCATTGACTTGAGCCTGCACACATCCCTGAACCCTGGAGGGTGCCCCCAGGGGTGTGTAATGAAGCTGCTAGTGACAGCAGTGAGGGGCAGCCCCATGCTCTAGTGAAAGAGCCTATTGGACACGATGGGGCAAGCTTGGTTACCACAGAGAGTATGCCAGCTGTAGCTGCAGTGGTTACTCGCCAACGTGCCCGCCATGGCGGTGCTGAGCCTGAGGTAGGACCTGGTGATGTGGACCCAGGTGGATCTCAGAAGCATTCTGACCGTGCAGGACTGGCACAGGATGGTCAGGATGAGGATAGGGCTGGAGACAGTCTGACAGGCACGACCCTGGTGCCTCCTGTACATAAGGGATCTGTACATACCTTGAGTGCTAATAATGACAATAAAAGGTTTTCTCTTTTGTATGACATTGCCTCAAGGTTGCATACCATGTTTGGCCATGCAGCTCAGTCTTTGCAAGTTGCTAGACGGCTGGGAGGAAGTGAGTTGTACTCCATTAATTAATTAATTAATTAAACTCGTGCTCCCGTTGGGGAGTCACGGAGCACCGAAGTGCTTTTAATCCCTGTGTGTGCACTACAGGAGAAAGGGCAGAGACCCCCAGTCTCCTTCATGCCAAAGGCATGCCACAGCTGCAATCGGGCGCGGCTAGCTAAAAGGACAGGCTAACGATCCGGCAAACTGTGGGTGCAATAAGACCCATGTGAGCATGTCATAGCAAGGAGCGTGGGCAAGTAATCTGAACATAGCCAGGGCGTAGCATGGCTGTACTAGAACTAGGCTAAGGCTATGGCTGGTTGTGTACCGTGCGTTGGCGGCACGTGACTAGGTTTGTTGGCACAGCTAGGCAAACATTCTAGGCATGGCTGCCTTAGCGACAGTGACTCCAATGGTTACAAGCTAGGGCTATTGCTATTCTAGCCCGCTGGGGGCGTCCACATCTTGTGGTTGATCATCAGGTCCCCGCCCCTCCAGTACACCTTGGGCTTCTGGGGGTCCTGCTTATGGCGGAGGTATTCCGGCCACAGGTCGCGTCGCTGCTGTTGCTGAGCGGGGGTTAGGTCGTCATCCAGCGTCCAGGTGAGGTCGTACTCCATCTGCCAACAGGTTGCTCAAGCTTGCAAGTGCAGGCTAGTTGCTAGAAAGCCCAAGCAGTCTCATGCCAGGACTCCTATTTTGCAGCCAGGCCATGTGCAGGTAGATATTCAGAGAATCAGGGGTTTGAAGCTGCTGGTGGCAGTGGACAGATATACCAAGTACAAGACCCTAGAGATCCTGCCTGACATGGAGAAGCCTACATTGATTGCTGCTCTGAAGCTGACAAGGAGCAGGTACCCTGGGTTGGAGTTGTTGCAGTGTGACATTCAGTTTGAGTGCTGTGAGAACCTGCCAGAGTTTCCAGAGTTGCTGATTACACCCAGGGAGAGCCACGGCCAGCAAGGGGTGGTGGAGAGAGCCATCCAAGAGATCAAGACTGTGCTGCTGGTGGAGAGGATTCCAAGGACGTCATCTGCCATTGTGACATCTGCATGGCTACGTTCTGTGGAGGACAGGCTGAACCTGAGGACTCCCATGTTCTTTGGTGACATTGCCATCAATCCTCTTATGCTGCATACCAGGATGCTGCCAGCTGATGCTGAGCAGGCATGGAAGGAGAAGCTAGAGGCCAAGTTCCTCAAGCTGAGGCAGAAAGACAAGGGCTGGAGTGTCCTAGAACCTAACGTTGGACAACAGGTTGTTGTGTGGAAGGAACCAAGCTTTCCAGGGAAACGTGGCAGCTGGCATGATGGGGTGGTGACCCGAGTAGAAGCCGCTGGCCATAAGTGCTGGGTGGCCATTGATGGCTCCCAAGCAGTGCACCGTCTGTCCTGGTCAAAGATCCGTCCCCGGGGAGGTAATCAAGGAGACCTCTTCCAGGTGCCCGCTGGTGTACAAGGCGGGGGTGACGTGGAGCTTCCTGATCAGGGTGCTACAGCTGTATCGAGCCCTCAGGGTGACCCTGGCCCGGCCCCTGGGGTACCTTCACATACGGTGGTTGGGCAAGCAGGCGGACAGGCTGCACCTCCGGAACGGCCCGACACCAGGCCTAGGGGTGTGCGTCTATCAGATATTGTACAGGCTTTGCAAAGAGCCAAGAAGGAGCCTAAGGTGTCCAAGCTTGTCCAGTTGGATGAACCTGAGGTAGCTGCCATGGAGATAGATACCAATGCACAGGTTTCTGTCATGGGACCTCAGCATACAGGAGAACTGCTGGTCGGAGAACCAAGTTGCCCCTGGGTGTCTGATTTCAGTGGTAGGACGCATCTAAGGGTGTTGGGAGAGGTTACTGCCCCTGTCATGGGTGTGGATGTGACCTTCCTTGTCCTAGAGGACTATGATGGCCCTGTGATTTTGGGTCAGAATTTTCTGGGCAATCCTGGGATTTCTATCAGAGCTACAGCTCTGAGAAGAGATGGCTGGGGGATGATTCCCCTAGAAAATTTCAGGACAACATTTCCAGTCAGGTGCAGGGCCAAGCCGGTCAAGGGTGTAAAATGGGATGAAGGGGAGGTGCCCCCAGCGGCCAGTTTGGTGATTCCAGCTGTGTTGCACCCCAGCAGTATTGGCATAACTCACAGGAGCCTTGCTGCACACTCTCCTTTGACATATGACCAGCTGGTCCAAGAGATGAGCTCGCCTACTTTGTTTGAGGCTTGGAAGCTCGCCTTCTCCAAGGCATTGGAGGAGTGGTTGCAGTTTGAGTGTGCTGCACCAACAGACAGACGTCCCCCAGCATCAAGGAAGCTTGCTTTGAGATTTGTGCTGAAGAGGAAGGTTGTGGATGAGGTATCAGTGCCCCATGTCAGGCCTGTCCTGAATGAGTATCACGGCACGGGGAGTCTGCCAGGAGAGGAGCTATACACGCCAGGGATGCTACACGACACATGGAGAATTTTGCTATGTCTCTACGTGGGGTTGCTGAACAGGGGAGCAGCTATGTCATCAGTGCTGCTGGACTTCAAGAGGGCATTTTTAAAATCTGATCCAGAAGTGGCCAGGAGGGTGTGGAAGCAGGATGAGCCTTACTGTGTTGAGGTGCCTGCCATCTGGAAGCTGGAGCTGCATCAACAATTCCTGGTTATTCTGAAGGGCCTGGAAGGACTCAGGTCGAGCCCAATCATCTGGAGACTCACGCTGCAGGAAGCTCTGATCAGTGAGTGTGGCTTGAGAGTGTCTTCAGTTGATCCCTGTTTGCTGCTGGCCCAATGGGAGGGTCTGCCAGTGTATGCTAGTTTGCATGGAGATGATCTGCATTTGCTAGCCCCCACGACCTGGCTGAAGAAGTTTATTCCTGTCATCAGTGGCAAGTTTTCACTGGGCAAGGAGCTGTGGCAGGAGCCCAACAAGCCTGTAGTGTTCTGTGGAATGCAGGCTACCCTGTTCAGGAGGGACGGGGAGTGGAGTATCAGGCTTCAGGCTGGAGGAGATTATAAACAGACCATTGTGAAGGCCTTGCCAGAGAAGATCACCCAGGCTGCAGGACCTGAGTTGAGAGGCATGTGGGCCTGGTTTGCCAGCATCTGTGGTCCGTCTTTGATGGTCCATAGCAGAATGCCTGATGAGGTGCTTGAGGATGAGAAGCCTCGAGTCATAGCCCGGTTGGTGGAGAGTACCCCTGATCTGATTTTGTCTGGGATTGACTTTGCCCAGCCTATCACCTTGGAGATCTTTGTTGACAGTTCCATGGATGCTCGCCAGGTTACCAAGGTCAGGGGGAGATCTGCTGCTCTGTTTGCTTTTTATCAGAGCAGGGCAAGTTTGTTCAGCTGGTACAGCAGACTGCAGAAGAGGGTCTGTATCAGTTCAGATGTGGCAGAATGCAGGGCCATATGCGAGGGGATCCAGTCCAGCCTGTACATAAAGGAGTTAATGCTGGAGCTGGCTTCAGTTACCCCTTGGACCTTGCAGATGGAGACGTTGTTGCTAACAGACAGCATGGGTATGGTCCAGTTTGTTCACAAGCAGCTGGCCAGGAGCCGGGACCTGGATTATTTGTTGCTGAAGGAGTTGGCCAGTTTGGTTGACTTGAAGCATATCCCTGGCGAGGAGAACCCTGCTGATGCATTGACAAAGCTGCCACACAAGGCCCCAGCCCAGTACAATGTACTGAGGAAGCTCATGAATGCTGACTGTCAAGTCGGTCTATCTGTCTAAAAGCTGAGAGCTGGGTGCTTAAGTCTCTGGATATCAGGCTGGGAGCTTGATTGTACATAATCCTGAGCACACCTTGAGGGGTGAGACATGTCTCTGGTGTGGGAATGTCTGACATTGTCTCTGATGGAGAGATGTCTATCTGGGGTTTTCATCTCAGTCTGAGGTTTCCCCAGATCTGTGGTTTGTGGGCGGGGTTCGATTCCCTGGTGCCGTCTTAAGGCGGAGTTTCACGGACTGGCTGACCCATCCACCATGCTGGTGAGGTGGCGACAGGTCCCCTGATTTTCCACGGTTGGAACGAGTAGAGGAGCTTGTGTTTTGCATGTGCTTCGCGTAGATGTTGTGTCTGGTTCGATAAGGGGCAGCAGACCGGCGCCGACTCCCGTCTGGGGGTCAGCAATGTTTTCTGATGAGCTGTTGTGGGTGATCTGTGGGGTTTCGCCTAAGGTCCTGAAGGTTGTACATACTTCTCAAGTTCTTAGCTGAACACCTATGGGCTGCCACAGTTGGCCAACCTCTTGTACATGGGTAACACAACGAGCCTCCCGTGAAGGGATAGGGACTCATTGTAATTTGTTTGTGCTCCTGAACCAGTATGGGTGCTATGTACATATAATAAGGAATCCAAGCTGACTGTCATGCCCAGTGGGTTGTGACTTGTAGTCGGGGAGGATGTCCAGGAATCCAAGCTGACTGTCATGCCCAGCGGGTTGTGACTTGTAGTCGGGGAGGATGTCCAGTACCCATTGTGTGTGTTTGTATGTAGACTTGTGTGAGCTGCTACAGCTCAAGAAAAGAAAGGATTGGAGTTAACGCCAAGCGCATTGGCGTGATCCTGATTCGGCATATCTCTGCGATTCCAGCGGCACCGGAACGAGTTCATTCCGACAAGTATCAAGAAAGTTATGGCGTTCCGACTTCCCGGTCGCGCGCGAGCGCGAGCCGGCTGTTCTTCTAAGTCGGACGTGAATATTTGCCGACGACATATGGGGTCGACAGTAATTCCTGGGCTGACAGGAATTAGGTGCTGTACCTACGACGGTATTGGATTAATACGTCGTACGCAGGAAATAGGAACCTTAACCTGTGGTCTGTTGGTACCGCAGGCTTAGTCCTGGACTTCTAGGTGCAGATGCAATAGTCACTGTGGTTACTGTACTCTGTGGTCACTGTGCCTGTATGGCAGACCTACTGTATAGGAACTGGGCGCTGTACAGGTAGTGAATACTGTACCGGAGGTGTTATTACTGAGCAGGCCTCCTAGGCTGCTCAGGACTAGCAAGCACAGTGCACAAGTATATAAACAATAGGCCAGTGCCAAATGGGCATCTCTTGCGAGCCCGCCTCACGTGTTGTGCCTTGACTTGGCAAGCGCGTGTACAAGCCTCAATTGTGTGAGCGCTGTAAACATTATCCGATTTAACAAAGCTCCGTTTCCAACCATATTCACACATTGCTGCATTGCAACCATATCCTTCACATTGCGTGTGCAAAGAAAGTTTAACTGAGTCCGTGGTACCGAAACACGTGGTGGAGATACAACTTAGCGCAAGCCTCAGCCGTGAGCTCGGCCGGGCATGGGGCCAAGTGACACATGCGCGTCAGGCGGTCTAAGAAAACCAAGATCATGCTGTTGCCGTGCTTGGTCTTCCGGAAGGGGCCAATAAAATCCATCATCAATGAGTCCCAAGGCGCCATGGGGTCAGGCAGCGTCTTGGGGATGATTCGCTTGTGACCCCGTGTTGCGGGACTTCATGATCTGGCATGATGGACACTCGCGCACGTACGTCTCGATGTACTCCCGCATACCTGGCCAGTAGAAGTTCTTTCTGGCCCGCGGCAGCAGGCGATGGATTCCTTGGTGGCCACCGGTGAGGGAGTCGTGGAGCTCATGGAGCAGAGCCGCTCTACATATCTCCGGGACGTACAGGCGCCAGCAGTCAGGTCTCACCATGACATAGAGTCGTCCGTCCTGGAACTTAAACGGGAGCTTGCCCATCTGCTGAGGGTGCGACCTGATCGCCTCCAGGGCTGCTGCTTCCGTGACGGTGAATCGGCTGATCAGCGTCTCCAGAACAGAGGTGACGGTGTACGCATCCGCCTCCTCTTCAGTCTCGAGGGTTTGGTATACGTACTCCGAGAAAATGGTGGGGGACCCAATGGGCTGCAAGTGAAAAATTCCCTGAGCCGGGACCACGTGGCTGAGTGGCAAGCGCGAATGGGACCCCTCCCCTTCCCCGGGGGCGCGCACGTCCTCGTGCGAACCCCAGTCGGGGGATAGGTCGTCCATGGTGGTACGACCCGTGTGAAACAAATAACGAGCCTGCGGTGACCGCGGAAGGTCACCATAGGACGTGCCGGGCGCCTGAGCTGGGACGCAAGTGGTATGTAGTACTCCCAGATCTTCATAGAACCAGTAATCCTCCCGCCGGGAAAGGGCGTCTGGGACCACGTTCTCTGCACCCTTGACGTACTGAATCTTAAAGGGGGCGAACTGGGACAAGTACTCCAGCCAGCGTGCTTGACGGGGCACCAGGTTGGGTTGGGCGAGCAGATGCGTGAGGGGCCGATGATCCGTGTGGATGATCAGCCGGTGGGGATCAAGATCCCCCTGCTCGCTGATGGCAACGTCAAACTGGGCCCCGAGAAGATGATGGCGCCAGGTATGGCAGCAGTAGACCACGGCAAGAAGCTCCTGCTGGTGTACCGGATAGTTGCGCTCGGCAGGGATCATAGTCCGGGAGATGTACTCGACCGGCTGCAACCCCTGACCCTGGTCCTGCAATAGGACACCGCCGATTGCAACCTTGCTCGCGTCCGTTGCGACCACAAAGGGCTTGGACGGGTCCGAGATAACGAGCACGGGGGCCGTGGTCAGGCTGCGCTTGAGGGCCTCAAAGGCCTGTTGGCACGGTTCCGACCAAACGAAAGGAACACCCTTCTTGAGGAGGGCGTTAATGGGGGCAGCGATCGTCGCGAAACGGGGGATGAAACGTCGGTAATACGACGCGACACCCAAAAAGCTGCGCACGCCCTTGACGTTGGTCGGGGTCGGCCACTGCTGGATGGAGGCGATCTTGGAGGGGTCCGTCGCGACGCCGGCAGCGGACAGGGTATGACCGAGGAACGGTACGCTGCGACCAGCGCGGACCTTGGCCTTGCGGACCGAAAGATTCTCCTCCTCCATGATGCGCAATACCGTGGCGACGTCCTCGAGGTGATCCTCAAAGGTCTTGGAGTACACCAAGATGTCATCCAGGTATGCGAGCGCACAAGTGCGCTTGTAGGACCACGGGGGCTTCGCGCCCCGGTTGGGGTCCTCGAGGTCACGGGAAACCTGCGGGAGATGCGCGGTTCCCATGACTGGGCGGAGGATGTCATTCATGAGCATCTGAAAGCTCGCAGGGGAATTGCACAACCCCATGGCGGCCACACGGAACTGATAGTGGCCGAACGGCGTGTTGAACGCCGTTTTATGACAGTCCTCCGGCGCAATCCTTAACTGCCAGAACCCGTCTGCGCAATCAAGGACGGTGAAACATGTGGCGCCCTGCACGCGGTTGAAGATATCGTCGATGCGGGGGAGAGGGTACTTGGACTTTACCGTAATAGCGTTCAGCTTACGATAGTCCGTGACGAGCCGCCACTTGCCCCCAGGCTTGGGGACCAACAGCACGCCTGCTGAGAAGGGGCTGTTGCTGGGCTCGATGAGACCCCGCTCCAGAAGCGCCATCAAGATCTTCTTGAGCTCCACCAGCTCCACCGGACCCATGCGGTACATAGGGGACGTCGTAGGGCCATAGCCCTCCTGCAATTGGATGCGGTGGAGCACCGAGCGCGGCGGGGGAAACTCTTGCTTACTCTCATCAAAGAGCTTCGCGCGTGCTGCCAACACCGCATTGTAGCGCTCAGTCTCCTCGGGGGTGAAGCCCACACCGATCTCATTGAGCATGAGCTCCACGGCAGCGAGGTCGAGGCGATACATGTAGTATTCCTTGCCCTGACGCAACTTGCCCTCCAACGACTTGATGCTCATGAGGATCTGTGAGGCTTGGCGGGGTTGGGTAAATTCCCGCTCGTGCGTGACGTTGTGCACAGTGGGACCCTGCGCCTGATATTCGCCAACCGGACTCCAAAAGGAGCCGTCGGGGAACCACACCACGCGACGCTTAATGCTGATGTCAACATCCTGAGCGTCCATCCAGTCAATGCCAATAATGATATCGGCTGCGCCCAGCGGCGCGACAGTGGCGGTAAGCTCCACAGGGATGCCCTGAATCACCGCCTTGATGTCGACTAGACCTGGCGAGGGGTTCTTGCGACCATCTGAGTAAGTCACATTTACCACTGTCGCGTGTGGCCGTATAGTGTAGCCAGCGCGACGCGCCAGTGCCTCATTGATGAATGACGTGGAAGCGCCCGTGTCGACCATGAACTGCACGTCCATGACAGTCTTGCCCTTGAGGAAGGGGTCCAGTGCTGTTGATGGCACTGCCAGACCCCCTCGAAAGAGGAGCAAGCTGCGGGCCGCACTCCTCGGGGCTGCATGCGTCAGCGGGGCGTCCGCGTTGCTGCCCGAAGCCGGAATTGTAGCCGTGGCTGGAGCCTCACCAACTGGCTCCATACTCGCGCCGGTATCCGCAACTAACGGTGCCTGTACGGCGGAGCTACTGCTATCTACACTATTTACTCCTACTACGCTATCTACCCTATCTACCTGAGCTACCGCTACTTCTACCCCCAAGGGGAGGGACACTACGCGCGAGGAACGGATGGCCGGGAGGCCGCCTCGTTCGACCGCCCGGTCCGCTCTTCCCCCTCCTCCACCGGTTCCTCCTCATCGTCGTCGCCATACGCATAGCCTGCGATGGCCTGGGCATCCAGCCGCCCACTGTCCGAGTCGTGATCGGCCGCGCCTCGTTGCTGCGCTAGCACCTTGTTCACCTCGCGGGTCACCCGTTGGAAGGATGGACCTGAGGCCCGAGGCGTTTGATACTGCGCGGGCTGGCGGCGGGCATCCTGCAGCTTGGCTGCACGTGCTCCCGCATTACGGGGCCGATCGCCTCGCTGCGCAGGGTCCGGACGTTTGCCGAAGGCGGGGCCAGAGAACTGGGGTACATGCGTCTCCTCATCCTTGCGGGCGCGCAGGCGAGGGCACTCGCGCTTGAGGTGGCCAACCTCGCCGCACGCAAAGCAGCGGGAAGTGGCCGGATCGATCGCATTGACCTGGAAATCAGGGTCATAATCGCTCTCCGCTGGCAGCTCGTAGTCATACGCGTCCTCCTGCGCGACCTCAGGGTCCGCGGTGGTGAAGTGGACGCGCCGGGGTGCCGCGAGCGGGAAGCGCCGTGTCAGATGCTGCACGGCGGCGGGCGATCACATCCGAGACTTGTAGCAGGTACTGCTGAATTTTTATCACATCCCACTCCTCCCATGGGACCTCGGCATAGTGCTTGAGCACCTCATCCAAGAGGTCCGGGTGCAGCGCCTCGATGAACCGTGCCTTGTACTCGGTCCAGGTCATGTCGTCAAGCCGGGCAGCTAGTGTACGCCTCAAACTCGGTGAGGAATTTGCGAAACGGCGTGCTGCCCTGACGGAACTTGCCAAAGGCCAGGCGCTCATGGAGCTTGTGGTCCGGTGGCACCAACTTGCGCCGGATGCGGGCCATACAGGTATCATTCGTCAGCTACCTACGACATCTATCTAATAGCATTACTAACTACAGCATCTATCTATACAGCATTGGCGTGCCTCCCACGGGCTTGCACACGCGGGCGCTTCCCCACAGGGGGGGCGGGGCTCGTTGTCCTCTATGACCTGGGCCCACTTGGCCTTGTCCATCATCTTCTTCCAAATCACGGAGAGGCCTAGGCCCCCCATGTCCTCTACTAGCTGTTCTTTGAAGGTGCGGGCCCTGCGGCGTCTAATGTAAATGATGCAAGCTACCGTGCCGACGCACAAATGATTCTTGCCCCCCTACGCGTCTAAATCTCGTATTGTTGTCAGTAAGCGCTCAACGTGCATGGGGCTAGCTGCCCAAATATGAGATTCCACGGACAACACCGAAAATGAGAAACCACAGTAGCTACCGGCAAGTTACGAACACAGTACCTCCCTAAATCTAGTATCAAGTAACGTCATTTCTCCGTTTCGACAAACTTGGTCCATTCACATTTATAAATTAAATTAAATTAAATTATAACATGCCTCCGTGGGGAGGTCATGTAGCACATATTTCATGATGGATGGGTGGTGTGGAGGAAGCCGCGTGATCGAACTATCCTAACTCTATCTAGAAAATCCTAACTACACTACTCATCAAAACGCCTCCTCCGCTTGGGGGGAGGTGGCTTGCCCACAGGGTCGGGCGTGTGCGCCTTGACAATCTTCTTCCACCGCGTCTTGTCCTGCATGGCAGTCCAAAGACGGGAGAGAGAGTGGATGCGGTGCTCAAACTGGGCTGGGACCACTAGGTCGTCCAGCAACATCTGAACGTAGTTGGTGACAGGTTTCCCTACCCTTTTGGGAATGTCCTTGGGGCCAGGCCAGGTCAGAATGTGCCGCCCTGGCTGTCCAAGCCGCTGGGGGCCGGCCAGACCAAGGGTGGTGTCGACCTGGCTGGTGCGGGCAAGGTGTCCTACAAATGCTATCCTACGCTGCCTAATCTCGTCCGAAACACGAGGCATGCCATGATACAAAGACTCTGATGACGGACGCTCGGAAAAACCTACATTAAGGACCTGCTGGAGCATCCTGTAAACTGTGCCGTCGAGCCGAGCTGCCAGTTTGGGTGGGAGGGTCCACGCCTCGGCGCCATACGTGAGCACCGTGAGGACGAGGACCTTGAAGAGCATGCGCTTGCGGTGCCCGTCCAGGCCCTTCGAGCGCCAGTAGGGTGTGAGCGACCGGAGCTTGGCCCAGGCAAGGCCGATGCGGGTGTCCACATCGTCGGCGGTGTCAGGAAGCCAGCTCCCCAACAGCTTGAAGCGGTCGCGGAACGGGACCTCCGTCCCGTCGAGCAGGCGCGGGCGCGCGGCAGCGGTGGTTTACTGGATGCCCCTATCACCATCGCCTCAGTTTTGACACTAATCTCCAGCCCCACCGCCCGCGCCTCCAGGCCCAGGCAGTCCAGCCAGGTCTGAATGTGCTCGGGGCTCTCGATGAGGGTGGTATCATCCGCATAAATCAGGTCGGCAAGGCGGTAACCAGGTCTAACCCCGCCGTGCTCTTTCACGTTAAGGATGTCCAAGCCTGGCTCGAGCAGTAAAGCGCGCACGTGCCCGACGCATGACGTGATCCACGACAATAATGAACAGGTATGGGGACAGGACACAACCTTGCCACACCCCGTGGTGAAGGGGGAATGGTGGAGTGGTGCCCTGAGTCCGCAGTCCGCACTAGTGCCTGTGAGCCCTCATACAGTCGGCGAATGGCAGCAATAAACGCAGGCGGTACCCGATCCAGAGCTAGGATGGCCCAAAGAGCCTCCCAGAGAACCGTGTCAAAGGCCTTGATATAGTCAACAAAAATGAAGACCAGCGGCAAACTGTCAGGGGGAAGTCGACGCACCTCCTCCATCAACGGTCGGCGCGCGACAAACACAGCCATGACAGTGTTACGACCACGACGGAAACCCATCTGAGACTCACCCAGGTGTGGGTCCAGCGCGGCGCGGAGCCTGTGCAGCAGCATGCGCATGAAGACCTTCAGCGCGGCGCTCTGGAGGCAGACACCCCGGTAGTTACCGGGGTCAGCAGCAGAGCCCTTCTTGTACAGCATGACGCGGATGGCCGTCTGCCACTCAGCAGGCGGAGGCTCGTCAGAGAGCAGGACACGGTTGCAGAACGCCAGCAGAAGATCCCTAACCGCCAGATCAGGGGTCTTCAGCAGCTCAGCAGAAAGGTGGTCGGCACCGACCGCCGCATCGTACCGCAGGCGAGCAAGGGCGCCGTCCAATTCCTTCAAAGTGAAGGGGGGGACGACGTCGTCAGTGGCAAGGCAGCCCTCCTGCAAGGCGGGGACTTGGTAGTCCGCGGCCGAGGAGGGGGGCGCTGGCGGCGGCGGGGGTCCGGCGACCCCGAGGCGGGCGGCCGTCTCGGGGTGAAGCGGCGGGGGGGGGCGCGAGCCCCACCGGTCAAGGAAACATTTATAGCGGTGAATTAATTGTCACACCTTGCTCAGCCATGCATCGTGAAGCCGTATGAAAGGGCATAACCACCCAATTAATCAATTTGGTACGTATAGTGTCAACCATGCGTGTCAGCCGTGCGTCGGTGTCTTCCGAAAAACAAAGTAAGATAGCGGGTAATCATGAAGTAGCCCTACGCATCCCATGACTAGATAAGAGACCTACGCATCCCATGACTATGCCACCACCAATCAGCTTCCCATTACGCAGTGAGAGCTACGTCATCCGTGGGAATCGACCGACTAGCCAATCGGTGCAGGGGCTTACCACCTCCATCAATTGAGCCACCTCCCCCCAATGGTACGTGGTTCCCCTGACTGCGTGGAGGAGGGCTTGCCGGGGCGGACGGCATCCAAGGCAGGACTCCCACCACGAACAATTACACTCCCACTTGGTAGTGAGTAGGCCAACTAATGATAACACAGACAAAGGATGCACACTGTATACCGGAGCACCCTCACGGCGTGCGCAGGGCGGGCCTACAACCCTCTACCCTACACTCCATGGCTATGCAAGTTGCCACGTTTTTCTCAATAAAAGCTCCATAGAGACCGTATAGTGCCGGACATTTGTAGCGTTATCGTCAATGGGTTATGACAACCGCGAGCAACTCTTCTTCAGCACTCGAGCCACAGCAGGATGCATTATAATTGTACTGTATTAGAAATTAAAACAAGCAATATTAAATGTACTAGCATTATAATTGTATTAGAATATATTAGAACTAAGTATAATCGAATCACAGTAGTAAGATTCTATAACATCTTGAGCCCTGGATTGGTCGGACCCCTTTCACAACAAGGGGGGGGGGTAGGAGGAAGTGTAATGTGTTGTGCATTCGATTGTTCGGTGCATTCGACAGATCTCAATCAGGGCACTCAGAATCTGGCTTAATTAGATGCCAGGAATTATTGTCACTATTTTGACGGCAGCGGTCAAATCCGATACTACCAACGCCAATTACTTCGCACAATGTGCTTTTTCTCTACGGGGGACCGATCTCTCGCCAATGCCTTGATTCGTCGCGTAATCTCCGTAAGGCAATGACGTCCTCGCTCGTCATGCTGACAAGCGACAACCTGGACATTATCCAAGTCAGAACCTTTTGGGCTGAACGCGTTCAGTCAAATTTGACTCTTTTTCCAAGTACTGTACTTTGAACTGATTTTCTGAGCGCGTCACGACTTCTTGCCACTAATTAGGAATCCTTGCGGGCCTCTGCAGTTGTTGTTGTTGTTTGATTGAACGCCATACTGTACTGTAGCCAGACAGAGATTGTATAGCCGCCGAGGGACGGAATATATTTAGAATATCGGATGGTACTAGCCTACCACTGCGGCTTGGGAACCAACAACAACAACAACTAGCCTTCGAGTGTACTGTGACGTAGTTAGTTAGTTGGATCCCACGCCGCACATGCGCAGCCGAGAGATCTCTTTTTAGTATCTCCGACGGCTCACCGGTTTGGAAATAATAACTGATCGCCAGCCTGACCGACTGACATGATGGCTTTCGATCGAAACGGCGAGAGATCATGGAAGCCTGATATCGTATCTTGTTGATTATACATTGACCAGTTACGATGTCCGCGATGGCAAGATACGCTTAAGCGTGGGTGGTGACAATCTACTGATACGCATGCCACAAAATCTGTCAGAGTCCGCTGGTGCTTTATCCGAAGTACGCGCGGTTAATATTGGGATAATAATATTTCCACTTCTGTTCAGTGCAGCATATCATAAAATACCCACAGAATAAAAAGTACGCTCTGCAACGTGGTGGCATTATTTGCGGCATTTGCTGGTCACTCGTTACTCAGAATCTCGAGATTCGACAAATCCATCTGGCATATGTCACTCTCGCGGCGTCTGCCATGCCGCTCCTTCGGGCAGTTGCGGCCCTACACGAATCTCCATGAATCTCCCGCGATACTTCAACGCGGGAGCGCCGGACTGAAAAAAAGCAGAAAATAAGCCCCGATTGCTGGCATCAGAGATGGAGTTGACAGCCTCCACCTGTGATGTGCTCGCAATCCGTTGCAAGCCGCAGCTTAATTCAATAGCGCCTGTTTTGCAATGGTGAGCTTTCTGCTTTCTGCGGACAGAATTCACCGATAGATTAAATGCCCGACACGGCAATTACTAACGGTGTCCCCCGGGATAGTGGGCCGGCCTCTTGAAAAAACATGCCTGCAAAAGATATGCTTTTGCGTTGCGAACTGCGGGGCCATTTGGAGGATGTACGTGGTGTCTGCGTCTCTTCCGATGGAGCCATAGCCACTGCATCCCGGGATAAGACAGTTCGCATATGGAGGGAGGACGAGCAGCAAGGTGGCGCAATATGCCTAGCCAAGACGTTGGTGGGTCACTCCCATTTCGCTATCACGTCGGCGTGGATCCCTCCGGGCTTAATTCGGGCATTTCCAAACGGCGCCCTAGCATCGGGGGGCATGGATACGCGTGTTCTAATATGGGATGTAGACACGGCGACAGTAGTACAGGAGCTCAAGGGCCACACCTTGGCGGTCACATGTCTCGCGGTGCTGGCCAACGGCGTCCTCGTGTCGGGGTCACTCGACAGTACGCTTCGGATGTGGAAGGACGGCGCATGCACGCGCGTGATCACGGGACACGCTGCCCCCGTTCTCTCCCTTCTAGCCTTGCCCGACGGCCGATTCATCTCCGGCTCCGGCGACTGCACCGCCAAGCTGTGGTCGCCCAAGGGGGTCGAGCAGCACATGTACCTGGGCCATTCGGACTCGGTTCGGGGCCTGGGCCTCGTGGATGGAGTCGGCTTCCTCACGTCCTCCCATGACTGCACCCTGCGCCTGTGGTCCTTCCAGGGTGCCTCCCTCATGGAGTACCCCGGACATGACCGGCTGGTATACTCAGTAGCTGCCAGCCCCGTGACCGGCCTGTGGGCCTCGGGCAGCGAGGACAACAGCGCACGGGTGTGGCAGGACGGCCGCTGCGTGCAGACCCTGGAGCACCCTGGGTGCGTTTGGTCGGTCGCGTTTCTCCCCAACGGGGACCTGGTGACGGGCTGCAGTGACGGGATCGCACGTGTGTGGACGCACGACCCGGTGCGTGCGGCGCCGCCCGAGGTCGTTGCAGCGTACGCATCACGGCTTGAGGAGGTGTATGCTGCCACCCGCACGTTTGGCGGGAAGAAACTCGCGGAGCTCCCTGGCCCCGAGGCTCTCCAGCACCCTGGCCGGCGCGAGGGGGAGACAAAGATCATCCGCCAGGGGGGCACCGCGGTGGTGTTCCAGTGGTCGGCGGCCGAGGGCCACTGGGACGAGGTGGGCGAGGTGGTGGATAACCCGGGGGATTCCAGCGACGGCGGCGGTGCGAGCGGTGGCAGTAAGATGATCGATGGGGTCAAGTACGACCACGTGTTCAGCGTAGACCTGGGCGACGGCGCACCCATGCGCCAGCTGGGATACAACCTGCGGGACAACCCGCACACGGTGGCCGCCGAGTGGCTGGACAACCAGGGGCTGGACCCTTCGTTCCGGGAGGAAGTCGTCCGGTTCATCATCGCCAATACGGCACCGCTGCGCGGATCCCCGTCCACTGCCACGCAATGCGTGGACCCTTTCACTGGCGCGGGGGCCTACTGCCCGCCCGCGTACGCGCCTGGTGTCCCCTCCGCGCCCGCCGGGGGGGACCCCTTCACCAGCCAGGGAGCATATGCACCCGCAGGAGTGGGGGCACCGGCATCAGCCCCCGCGGGCCAGGTTGTGCCCTCCCCTCAGGGCCATATCCCCAAGATCAGCCTCATCTTCTTCGACGCTGTCTCGTACGACCCCATCCTTGCCAAGCTCAAGGAGTTCTCCTGCCAGCTGGCGACGCAGGGCTCCTCCTCCTCCTCCCTGGCCCCGCCCGTGCTGTCGGACGCGGACCTGGCGGCCCTGTCCAGCATGGCCGCCACACTCAAGAACACGTCGCGCTACCATGCATCACGGTTGACCGACCCGGAGCTCTCGCTGCTGGCAAATTTGCTGCTGCACTGGCCGCCGGCACTCGTCTTCCCCGTGCTTGACCTCCTGCGCATGGTGGTGCTGCACCCGCATGGTGCGGAGCAGCTGGCGTCCGCCACGGTGCCAGGGACCCGGGACAGCCTGTTGGGGGCGGTGCTCGCGCGGGTGCTGCAGGGGGGTGGCAATCCGATCGCGGCTAATATGCTCACGGGCGCGCGCGTGGTGGTCAATGCATTCCGGCACGGACCACTTCGCGAGTGGGTGCTTGCGCACACAGGGGACCTCCTCTCCCTGCTTGCCCCCTGCGGCGCCAGTAGCAACAAGAACGTGCGCATCGCGTGGGCCACCGTGCTGATCAACTACGCGGCCGCGGTTGACCCGCCATCGCTCCCTGCCGAGAGGCTGCAGTGCCTGAGCATGGCGATACAGATGGCGAGCCCCGAGAATGCGGGGGCGGGGGCAGCGGGGGCAGCGGGGGCGGACGATGACGCGTTGTTCCGCGCGCTGGTGGCGGCGGGGACGCTCGTGGCCAAGGACCCGCAGCTGATGGGTCCTGCCCGGGACTTGGGGGTTGCGAAAGTGCTGGTGTACGCGAAAGGGAGCCCGACGGCCAAGGTGGCTGAGTGTGCTCGCGAGATGGAGAGGTTGTTGGGCTAGTGGATGTCAAGCTACAGGGAGGGGAAGGATGCAGCCTTCATAGGCGAGTCCTGCACATCCTGAGCTCGTATGATTCCAAGGCACGTGCCCCATCCCGGTTGGGGGGGAAGGGCAGGGGAGGTTGGCTTGGTAGTGTGCGCACTTCGTTTGGAGAGGCGCACAATTGTCCACTGGATGCGTGGAAGGTTGGAGACATTATGGAAGTGCTGGATTTTTTTTCCGTCACCTGGCCCGGATTGGGCACGCTCAACAGGGTAGCTGCGGAAGGAACGCATGTGGGTTGGGCCACAGCGCACAAAATCTTGCCTGGCAGAGGATTTATGGGAGGGAGGACGGGAATGATATCGGCGGGGGGAGGGGGGTTGTGATCGAGGGGCTTCTGCCAGGCAGGAGACCATTGTTATGCAATTCATGGTGACAGGCTTGTGTGGCTCTCACCATCACGAAGAGCAGGATCGAGGGGGCATTTTGTATCGCTGGGCACATGATCGGGATGACAGCACATTGGCTGTTTGAATGGTGTCTGGTTCATCCAGCGGATCGTGTGACAGCTGGCATCTGCATGCCCCATGGTGGCCTCACTCGGTGACAAAAGCAGCATGACAGGTCTGTTAGTGACATGTACTAGGCAGATGCCTGTACATTCTCCTGCTTAGCCTGCTTAGCTTGCCCAGCCGGTGGGAGCACTATAGTACCTGTCCTAGATTAGTGGTCTCACTGAATAACTCACTGGCGCATTGAATTGAATTGAATTGAATTGTAACATAACTCCGTTGGGAGTATATGTAGCACACAGCCCTTGAGAGGGGGGCATATGGCCTATCATACATCCTAAGCTACTTCCTGCAAGGGTGGGGATGTAAAGGACCCTTGCTCTAGGTGCACCAGGGCACTTGCATCCCCATGATCTTCAAGCTATGCCCAGCGAAGGGGGAGCCTGTCATGGGGGGGAAGAGCAGCATAGCTATACAAAGAAGCTAGGGCATGGCGTCTCAGCAGAGAGTTACTCCCTGCATGGGCACAACATAACTAAATAAAGCTAGGCATCATCTGGGGTGTGGCTCATCATAGGCACACATGTACATGATTAAGGAAAGCGCGTGGCTTAGCTAGGATAGTGCCTCTAGGAGGCGTACATGTACATGGCCACGGTCTATCTATTCTGCACTACTACTGCTGTATTCCCCTAAGCTGGGGCGTCTGGAGTCGCTGGGGCCGCGGGGGGGGGGGGTCGCCTGCCAGGGCTTGTGGCCGACGTAGATGGCCGCCCCCTTCCAGTACACCGGCTGGCCCGCCTTGGTCTGCCGGAGCTGGAGGTAGGTCGGCCATAGCTCCCGTCGCCGTTGTTGCTGCGCCAGGGTCAGGTCGTCATCAAGGGTGAAGAGAGTCTTCTCGAGCCGCTTGCGGCGTCTGAGAAAAGAAATCTTGTCCGCCGGGGTCTTAAAGGTGAGAAGGAGCGGGGGCGGCCCTGCCTTACCCCGTGCGCGGGGAAGGCGGTGGGCGGCCAGCGCGATCTCACCGATAAGGCCCATGCGACCAAGGATTTCTCGCTCAAACGCACGCAAAAGCTTCTCGGAAGTCTCACCTTCCTCCATGGTGAAGTTCTTGACAATGACGTTGAGGCTGCGCTGGGCGAGCTCGGCCTCCTCGCGGAGGTCAAGCGTCTGCCGTTGGAGCTGGGCTGCGACGGCGGAGGTGGTGGAGGTGGTATGTTGCTTAAGCATGTCCGCCCAGGTGGTGATGGGAGGAGCATCGCCGGCCAGGCCAGCCGGGGCTGGCTTGGCGGCAATGTCCTTCACCGCCTGGGCGGTGAGGCCTGCCGTGTTCTGCAGAACCTCGATAGCGATGGCGTTGTCCTTAAGACGCTGGTCGATGTCACGGAGCTGGGCGGTGATGGCGTCGGAGGTGGAGGTGGTGGCGGTGGAGGAGGCGAGGAGGGTGGAGGTGGCGGTGGAGATGGTGGAGGTGGCGGTGGAAAGGAGGGGAAGCTCGGCAGTCAGCGTGCCGCCGATGGCCGCCACATCTGCAGCAATGGGGTCCACGTGCTCCTCGAGGACCTCCTTAAGGAGTGAGCGGAGGGAGGATTCGGTTAAGGTGGTGGTGAGAGGCTTGGGGGGCCAAAGCTCCCCGATGGAGCGTCCAAGGAGGGAAAAGAGAGCGAATTGCTGGAGGAAGGGGCGGTGGAGGCTGGGAATGATGTCGAAAGAGGCGAGACGAACCCAGCGAGGGTCAAAGAGGCGACCTTGGTTGAAGAGCTGCTTGCATAGTGCAAGAAGCGAGGCGTGCGTTCCATAAAACACGCAGACCAGGATGCGTTCCGGGTTAAGCGTGTCAAGGAAGCCGGGCTGGCTGGCTTCGGCGACAAAGTCGAGCTCTGTCCAACTCGGCTCGGCAGAGCGACTGCGCTTGGGTTCAGGCGACGCTGCGGGCGAGGCGGGCTCAGCAGGGGGCTGGGCGACCACTAGAGCTTGGCTAGTGGCGCCGCTGCCTTCTGGGCCGGTTGGCGAAGCTGCAGCCGGGGCTGCAGACGTATTTTCATTGCTGAGCGCAGCCGCCAGGCTGCGTTGCGTCGAGAGGCGTTTGCTCATCGTATAGTGCGTTATAGCTTCGGAAAATTATATCAGCATGTGCGTCTAAGAAAGACGAAGCGATTGTGATATTCACAGCTGAATTCGGTGCTCAAACGTGAAAGTTATGAGCTCCGACAGCCATGGCAACCTCGTGGCTCGTGGCTCGTATGGGCCTATTGAATTGAATTGAATTGAATTGTAACATAACTCCGTTGGGAGTATATGTAGCACACAGCCCTTGAGAGGGGGGCATATGGCCTATCATACATCCTAAGCTACTTCCTGCAAGGGTGGGGATGTAAAGGACCCTTGCTCTAGGTGCACCAGGGCACTTGCATCCCATGATCTTCATGTATGGGCCTATGTATGAGCAAAACTGGCGCATTGCCCAGGGGTTAACTAAGGGAGGAAGCATTGAAGATGATGTCACATGTCTTCGGGTAAACCAAATGGCTAGTGATGATTTGCTTGCTATCCCGTAGCTTGTAAGCGTTGATATCTCCTAATATGAAGTTGATATCTCCTGATACCTATTTCTCCATTAATTAATTAATTAATTAGACTCGTGCTCCCGTTGGGGAGTCACGGAGCATTAACCCCGATGGATGGATATTTCTCCATGCCTTCTGTCATGAAAAAAAATTGGCCAATAACTCATTTCCATTATTGGCTGCAGTGTCCAGTTCATACGTACTAAGTTGAGGCACTGAACGCAAAGGTTTTCACCTTTGCGGAGTGTCTGATCAGAAAAAAACTATCATTATAGTGTGACCAACGGGAGCACGAGTCTAATTAATTAATTAACTAATCATTATAATGTGCACGCCTTTATTTCAAAACTACTCAATGCAATCCTCTCATTCATCCACTAATGCACTCACTCACTCACTCACTCACCCACCCACCCACCCACCCACCCACCCACCCACCCACCCACCCACCCACCCACCCACCCACCCACCCACCCACCCACCCACCCACCCACCCACCCACCCACCCACCCACCCACCCACCCACCCACCCACCCACCCACCCACCCACCCACCCACCCACCCACCCACCCACCCACCCACCCACCCACCCACCCACCCGGCCACCCACCCACCCACCCACCCACCCACCCACCCACCCACCCACCCACCCACCACCACCCACCCACCCACCCACCCACCCACCCACCCACCCACCCACCCACCCACCCACCCACCACCCACCCACCCACCCACCCACCCACCCACCCACCCACCCACCCACCCACCCACCCACCCACCCACCCACCCACCCACCCACCCACCCACCCACCCACCCACCCACCCACCCACCCACCCACCCACCCACCCACCCACCCACCCACCCACCCACCCACCCACCCACCCACCCACCCACCCACCCACCCACCCACCCACCCACCCACCCACCCACCACCCACCCACCCACCCACCCCCACCCACCCACCCACCCACCCACCCACCCACCCACCCACCCACCCACCCACCCACCCACCCACCCACCCACCCACCACCCACCCACCCACCCACCCACCCACCCACCCACCCCACCCACCCACCCACCCACCCACCCACCCACCCACCCACCCACCCACCCACCCACCACCCACCCACCCACCCACCCACCCACCCACCCACCCCACCCACCCACCCACCACCCACCCACCCACCCACCCACCCACCCACCCACCCACCCACCCACCCACCCACCCACCCACCCACCCACCCACCCACCCACCCACCACCCACCCACCACCCACCACCACCCACCCACCCACCCACCCACCCACCCACCCACCCACCCACCCACCCACCCACCCACCCACCCACCCACCCACCCACCCACCACCCACCTACCCACCCACCACCCACCCACCCACCCACCCACCCACCCACCCACCCACCCACCCACCCACCCACCCACCCACCCACCCACCCACCCACCCACCCACCCACCCACCCACCCACCCACCCACCCATGGTGGAGGGCGGCGGTGGTGGAAAGGTGAGGAAGTTCAGTAGCCAGCGTGCCACCCATTGCTGCCACATCGGCGGCAAGGGGGGTCACGTGCCAGCGTGCTGAAAGGCTAGCTTCCGTAAGGATGGAACGAAGTGTGGGGGCGGAGATGGATGGAGCCCAGATCTCGCTGTCAGAGCGCATGAGAAGGGAGTGGAGGATGGCGTGCTGGAGGAAGGGGCGGTTGCACCCGAACAGAGGAGTGCTGGTGTTGTACCACCAGCTGCCCGGCGTCCGAGTTGATGAGGCGGTCGATGCTGTGGAGATGGAGGCACAGGTCGTAAAGCGAGGCGTAGTCGGACCCGTAGAAGATGCAATGCGGGGCAGTTGCCGGGGACTTCGTGATCCGGTGGTCCAGCGTGATCATCGACCTTGAAAGGTTCAGGCTTGAAGCGCGGTTCTGAGGGGCGTGAAGACCCTCCTGTTTTGTCGGCTGAGCGGGTGCGTTTAGGGTCAGGCGATGCCGATGGCGAGGCATTGAGCCCGGGAGGGTGCGGGGCGACCACCAGTGCTCGACTAGTGTCACCGTTGCCTGCCGGACCTCAGTGAGGGCGAAGCTGCAGCCTGAGCTGCAGGCGTATTTTCATGGCCGAGCGCATCCACCAAACTGCGTTGCGTCGAGGAGCGTTTGCTCGTCATATATTGCGTAATAGATTTGGAAAATTATATCAGCATGTGCGTCTTAGAAAGACGAAGCGATAGTGATATTCACAGCTGAATTCGGTGCTCAAACGTGAAAGTTATGAGCTCCGCCGTCAGCCATGGCTACCTCGTGGCGCATCAGCTATTATCCGTAGATGGTCGCCCCCTTCCGGTACACCGGCTTTCCCGCCGCGGTCTGCCGGAGCTGGAGGTAGGTCGGCCATAGCTCCCGTCGCCGTTGTTGCTGCACCAGGGACCAGCGTCAAGTCTTTGTCCAAGGTGAAGGGAGTCTTCTCGAGCCGCTTGCAACGTCTGAGAAACGAAATCTTGTCCGCTGGGTTCTCAAAGATGAGAAGAAGCTTGATCTCGCCAAGGAGACCCATGCGACCATGCAAGGATTTTGCTCTCAACCGCCTGTGCAAGCTTCTCGGAATTCTCACCTTCCACCATCGAAGTTCTTGACGACGACGTTTAGGCTGCGCTTGGCGAGCTCGACCTCCTCGCGGAGGTCAAGCGTCTGCCCGCCCAAGCTATGACGCTCAAGTGCTGCTCAAGCTATTAAAAAAAATTAAATTAAATTATAACATGCATGACTCCGTTGGGAGATCATGTGGCACATATTCCCGTGGATGGATGAAGGGGGGACAAAGCCGCGAAACCGAACTTTTCTAACTCTAAGCTAATCTAATCTAGAAAACCCTACCTATTCTACTCAGCTTGAAGCGCCCCTTCCGCTTGGGGGGAGGGGGCTTGCCCACAGGGGCGGGCGTATGAGCTTGGACAATGGTCTTCCACCTCTTCTAGTGTCCTGCATAGCAGTCCAAGCAAGAGAGAGGGAGTGCGATGTTCAAACTGAGCTGGGACCACTAGGTCAGCCAGCAACTGCTGTGGGTAGGTCATGACATGTTTGCCTACCTTCTTTGGAATGTCCTTGGGACCAGGCCATCCGGTCAGGATATGCCGCCCTGGCTGGCCAAGCCGCTGGGGGCCGGCCAGACCGAGGTCGGTGTCTACCTGGCTGGTGTGAGCAAGATCGATCTCCTACGAATGCTATCCTACGCTGTCTAATCTCGTCCGAAATGCGAGGCATGCCCTGGTACAAATATTCTAAAGACCTATGCGTGGAAGTGGGACGCCAGGCCAAGGTGGTGTTGGTCTTTTGTGTTCGCCGCTGGCAGTTGCTAGCCTCAGCACGCTTAAGTTTCTCACGCCACGCCTTATGGTAGCACATTTCACCTCCGTCGAGGGGCGGTCTAAGCACCACCTCACGGTGGGGGTGGGCTATGCACCCCATAGTGGGCTACCTGAGTCGGAACGCCAGGAGTTCTTCGATTCCTTGCATAGCCTTGAGGGGGTCACTCCGGCCCGCCACTTTTTGGTTATGCTGCTCGACGCCAATGCCACGCTCCCCGTGGGCACTGCTGGCATGCAGTCGCTTTGCGCCTGCTGACACTGCTGCTAACGACAACGCTCCCCTGTATTCTGCCTTTTTGCGGGATAGCGGGATGGTTGCTGTCAACTGCCACTTCCAACGTCCCAGTCGTCCCTCACATGCAGGACTTGGTCAGTTTCCGTAGCCCTAACGGCCGACAGGCCTGTCTGGACTACGTGGTGGTACGGCAGCCCAGGTGCACCTCGGTTCTGGACACCCGAGTGTTTGACACGCCCACGGTGTGCTCTGACCATGCACCGCCTGGTGCGTGCGACCATTCGGCTCCGGTTCCACGCATCCAAGCGCCGTGCCCCAGTGGCCCGTCCTGACTGGTCTGCTCTACGCCCAGTCCAAGGAGATCCTGAGGACTGGACGGACGCCGAGCGCGAGCGGAACCGGTGCCCGGACTGGAGTACCTGTCGGCCCTGGACGCCCGGGCGGATGTCGACGAGCTGGACCAGGGTGCTCCCAACGCCGCCATTTTTGCGGGCTTTGCTGCCCGCGCCCCGCCGGCTGGCGGCCCGGCACCTGCCGGTCATGCCCCGCCGCCGCCCCGGCCCGCTCTACCGCCAGGACCCCAAGGTCTTGGCCGCCCGGCACCGCCTCAAGCGTAACCGGGACCCATTGCTGAAACCGGTGCTCCTGGCCGCCCCGGCTTGGGGAGGCCTACTACGCCCATGCTCAGGACGCAGAGGCGGCCCAGTGCATCGCAGATGCCAAGGCCTGCCAAGCTCGCAACCAGGGCAAGGACATGTGGTACCACCTCGAGCGACCGGCTCGGCGGCCGGCGGCACTGAGCGCATCCCGGTGAAGCACACGGGGGACGGCACGGCGCCGGTAAGCCTTGACCGCTGGTTGGCCCACAATGTTTCCTTGACAGGTGGGGCTCGCGCCCCTCCCCCGCCGCTTCATCCCGAGACAGCCGCCCGTCTCGGTGTTGCCGGACCCCCGCCGCCGCCTGCGCCACCCTCCTCGGCCGCGGACTACCAAGTCCCCGCCTTGCAAGAGGGCTGCCTTGCCACCGACGACGTCGTCCACCCCTTCACTTAATTTGAAGGAACTGGACGGCGCCCTTCACTCGCCTGCGGTACGATGCGGCGGTCGGTGCCGACAACCTTTCTGCTGAGCTGCTGAAGAGGCCCTGATCCGGCGGTTAGGGATCTTCTGCTGGCGTTCTGCAACCGTGTCCTGCTTTCTGACGAGCCTCCGCCTGCTGAGTGGCAGACGGCCATCCGCGTCATGCTGTACAAGAAGGGCTCTGCTGCTGCCCCCGGTAACTACCAGGGTGTCTGCCTCCAGAGCGCCGCGCTGAAGGTCTTCATGCGCATGATGCTGCACAGGCTCCGCGCCGCGCTGGACCCCCACCTGGGTGAGTCTCAGATGGGTTTCCGTCGTGGTCGTAACACTGTCATGGCTGTGTTTGTCGCGCGCCGGTTGACGGAGGAGGTGCGTCGCATTCCCCTTGACAGTTTGCCGCTGGTCTTCATTTATGTTTATGTCAAGGCCTTTGACACGGTCCTCTGGGAGGCTCTTTGGGCCATCCTCGCTCTGGATCGAGTGCCACCTGCGTTTATTGCTGCCATTCGCCGACTGTATGAGGGCTCACAGGCAGTAGTGCGGACTGAGGAAGGCACCACCCCACCATTCCCCCTTCACCACGGCCGCGGTGTGGCAAGATGGGTCCTGTCCCCATATCTGTTCATTATTGTCGTGGATCACGTCATGCGCCGGGCAGGTGCGCGCTTTACTGCTCTTAAGGGGTTCGAGCATGGCTTGGATATCCTTAACGAGAGCGCGCACGGCGGGGTTAAACCTGGTTACCGGCCTGGCCGACTTGATTTATGCGGACGACACCACCCTCATCGCGCGCCCCGAGCACATTCAGACCTGGCTGGACTGTCTGGGCTTGGAGGCGCGGGCGGTGGGGTTGGAGATTAGCGTCAAAACTGAGGCGATGGTGATTGGGGCTTCCAGTAGCCCGCCGCTACCACGGCTGCTAGACGGGACGGAGGTCCCGTTTCGTGATCGCTTTAAACTGCTGGGAAGCATGCTTCCTGACACCGCCGCCGATGTGGACACCCGCATCGGCCTGGCCTGGGCTCGGCATCGTTTGCTGAAAACCTACTGGCACTCGAAGGTCCTCGGCGAGCACCGCAAGCGCATATGCTCAGGACTCAAGGTCCTGGTCCTCACGGTGCTCACGTATGGCGCCGAGGCATGGACGCTCACGGACATGCTGGCGGCCAAGCTGAACGGCACGGTAACCAGGATGCTCCGTCAGGCTCTGAATGTCGGGTTTTCCACGCATAGGCATCTAGAATCTTTGTACCAGGGCATGCCTCGCATTTCGGATGAGATTAGACAGCGTAGGATAGCATTCGTAGGACATCTTGCTCGCACCAGCCAGGTAGACACCGCCCTCGGTCTGGCCGGCCCCCAGCGGCTTGGCCAGCCAGGACGGCATATCCTGACCTGGCCTGGCCCCAAGGACATTCCTAAGAAGGTAGCCGCAAACATGTCATGACCTACCCACAGCAGTTGATGGCTGACCTAGTGGTCCCAGCGCAGTTTGAAAATCGCATTCACTCCCTCTCTCTTGCTTGGAGTGCTATGCAGGACAAGAGGAGGTGGAAGACCATTGTCCAGGCTCATACGCCCGCCCCTGTGGGCAAGCCCCCACCCCCCAAGCGGAAGGGGCGCTTTGCAATTGCTGAGTAGAATGGGTAGGGTTTTTTAGATCAGATTAGCTTAGAGTTAGATTAACTGTGCCGGGCTCCTTGCAAACCTCTATCTATACACTTATGAGCTTGCATTCATGGAGAATCTCATTGCCTCAAACGATGATGTTCTCATCAGGCGTTTTATCCATACATGTCGATACATTGATGATGTCATCGCTTTCGACAACCCTGATTTCGCAACCCATTTGTATATCACCGCTGGTCTGCCTGGCATCTACCCGCAAGCGTCCCTCACATTAAAGCTCACGTCGGAGGATACTCATTGCAATTACCTCGATCTTAACATTACCCATAACAAGAAGGGCTGGCGTACGGCTATCTATGATAAGCGCAAGGATCCTAAATACCAACAAATTCCTTTTATTCGTTACCCCGATATTCACAGTCTCCTTTCCCACACAGCAAAATATGGTGTTGTTCTTTCTCAGTTACATCGTTTTTCCCGTCTTTGTTCTTATCGTGTTGATTTCATCACGACTCTTGTTGAACTCTTGCAGCGTTTATTGGTCAAAGACTATGACCGAGCCATTATGCTCCGTCAAGTCCGATGTTTTTTGCAACGTCACCCACATCTGTTCGGTGCTGCCCCTTGGCACAAGCTCTACAAACAGGTCGTGGACCGGCTGGATCGCATAGTATCTCCGCACATCTGAACCCTGTGATGCCAGATCTCCTTTGCGGCCGTTCCGAGCTTGGCACTGGATTCGTTGTCCACATCGTCGCGTCGCTGCCGCAACACGATGTTTTCTGGCATCCGCGGGCTTTTGGTTCCCGCCGCACATTTGAAAGTGCTGTCCTCCGGCTTTTTGCCTTTGCACCGTGTGCAGTTCTTGGACGTTTGGAATCATGGCATGGCTAACGTGATGACTGACTAGCTAGACCTTTTCAGTGGTTTTCCATTTGCGGGTATTTCCTCGTAAATGGTGGGAGAGCGATCGCAGCAATGGTGCTCACCACTAGACACTCCCGGCCAGTTAGGCTAGAAACACACGCCCTGATCAAGCATGCTGTTTCCGGCCCCACCGTCTAGGTCATCTAGTCGCTCCACACGTAAGCCAGCCATAATTTCAATGCACAAGGATACACATTTCCATCACCATTCATCTTCATCATCCTGAACGACTCGAAAACGCGGAAAAGATAACGGCAGGCTCGAGCTACCATGGTCCGGATTCTCCCGATTTCTGGCCTGCGCTGGTTGTCTCTTTGATATTAGATTGGTTGAATATAGTTCGTTTTCGGCTAGGAGGCGTGGCCTTTGCATGACGGGCAAGAGGATTTCAGCCGTGGGCAACCAAGCACACATGTCGTCGGGCTAGTCCGACGAGTGCGCACGTGAACCGGCACTCCCGGTCACACACGACACCATAGAGATAGTCAGCTGCACCGCCTCATGTCGGCGAAACCCATAGTTCCATCGGAATCGTTTCAGCGGCCGGCATTTCCTCTCCGCGTTTCCTCAACCTCGTTTTCAGGATCATACTCATCGTTCCTGCATTTTCCTCTTCCACGCAGGTTGTGGCTTTTTTGAAAGCCACGAATGTACCCGGGGATGGGACGCTTCGGCTGCCTCAATGCCTACACATTCAATACGATGTCCCCCTCTCACCTTCCTCCATCATTCCGCTCACATTGCACTACGTGTCTGTGTTTTGTTCTTTTTCTTGTTCTCGTTTGTTTTGCTGTTCTTGTCCTTTTTCTTTTACTTTTACTGAGGGAGCTAGGCTGGGCTGCGCGCTGTGTGTGCTACTCTCGTGTTTTTCTGTGGGCACTTGAGAGACTAACCAAGGATCGGGCCCCCCACACGGCAATATCAGCCTTTGCTTTTGTTTACCCTCCCATATCTCTTTACAAACGCCAAAAAAACACAAAGGCAGGAGCACGGTGACTCATCTGGAACATGAAGAAGGGAAATCTTTTCGTTACAGGAAAGAGGTGTCAAGTATGACAATTGGAAGGCCCCCCCACTGGGAATCCACATGTTCCGAGTCCATTCAGCTGTGTTGTTAGCCACATCCTGCCCCGGGGAGATGCATCATGGACCACCGCTATCGCGTAACGGGTGTTACGCAGTGAATATTGACTTACCTCAATATGCTCCGCTCTGGTTCTGTTTGATGTCTTAGCTCTCAGTGCATCTGAATCATCATGAAACACCTTATGACTTTCTGGCATGCTCTTACCCTCCACAGAATACGGCAATCCAGTGGCATTGATTACCGGAAGTACACTGCTATTTCTCGGCAGTTCCCCTATCGTATCTCCTCACAGGCATGGCGGAAGCGTTGTCGCATCAACACGCGCCATAACCATCACTGCAAGGATGACCATACTCTACGTCGCCTCCGGCGCTTACAGCGCACGCATTTGTCGCTTACCAACTCCACTCGCCCACACCCCGTAAGCACCCATCGCGTCATTTATGCCATTTACAACCGCAGGTACCCTCAGCGTATCTACGTTGGCCAGACGCAACGGGATGCCTGGACGCGTTTTCAGGAACATGTCCGAGCGGCACGCCGCCTTCATATTGGCCGCCCTGCCGCCAACGACGACACCCCCCTACATGGCGCCATGGCCCAATACGGGTGGTGGGATTGGCGAGTCGTCCCCTTGGAACATGTCCCCGGCACCTTTACCGGCGCCGCTTTTCGCAAAGCCGCAGGGCATCGGGAAACGTTTTGGAAACGAATGTTACATGCATTTCTGCCCCACGGTTTTTGCATTGAAGGCAAGAGTTTCAAAGCTCGGTCTCGCCGCCGCCCGCCTCCCCTCCGTCCCCGCCCTCTTATGTTCATCCGTGCCTGGCGTCTGAAGCACAATCTCCACCCATATCGCCCCTATCCCCCCAGCGTCACCCCGGCCCCTCCACCTTCCACACATGTGTCCACCGATCCTTCCCTTTACTCCACCAGTCTCCGCTGCTTACGTCACATGTCTCGGCTTATGCAACGCGGCAACTTTCATGCATCCTATCTCGAAGCCTGCAGCTTGAAGAAGCTTACCAGCTTACACATTGCCGTCGGGTCGTGCTCCCCAGCTGATCTGCAAGTCCCCCGCTCCCATGCCACTAGTCTGCGAGGCCTTCTCTCACGTATCATTCGGCACCGTGTCAATGGGAATGCAGATGCACTGCGTCCGCGCCGTTTGCTGATCTCACCTTTCATTCATGCTGCGATGGATGAGCTGTGTTTGCCACACATTCTGCATTTGCCGCAAGTGCAGGCTGCGATGCCGCTCGTGGTGCGCAACACTTTCGGCACTCCCATTGCCGCCTGGCATTACTCTCCCACCTTGGGACAAATGGTTTTCAGCAACGGGAAGGTCAGCCGCGATACAACGCCCACCGAGCTGGCCACCATCTTGGCAGGGCCCTGCCCCTGCCAACAACAACGGTATTTCAAGTACCTTGATCCCACCTCACAGCACGTCATGACCGCTGACCTCAGCATCCTGCCGAGCCACACGCTTGTAGACCTTTTTGCCAAAGGCACCAAGTTTCGGCCGTGGGTCCAGCGCACGTGTGCCAAAGAGGTGAATGCACTGCTCTCCACATCACTGCGCAAATTTTGCAATGCCATGAGCACGGACCTACAGCTTGCTCCCCTTGCCATGGAACCGTGGTTTCGCGCCGTCATTCACGAATGCAATGCACGTCTCACCAGGCTTGATTACCGTCTCCAGCAGGTCCACCGCACCACCTGGCTCAACACCACAGATAAAGCACTTCTTGACCACTTCAAGCAGGACTTTATCATCACGTGTGTTGACAAGAGTGCCAACAACTTTGCTTTCATATGCAAGAAGCACTACCTTGCTACTTTGCAACACGAGTTGGCGTCCAGCCCTACCTATGTTCAGCGTGCACAGTCCACCGCCAGTATCACCGCTGCTCATCGGGCTTTTCTGCACAGCCAAAACATTTTTGCTCGGGCATTCCTTAAGCGGCAGCGACGCGCCACCACCACTACGTTCCCATATCTGTATCTCACTCTTAAGCTGCACAAAACTCCTGTTGCTTTGCGCACCATTGCTGCGTCGCATTCAGCCCCACTGATGCCTCTCTCGAAACTCATCTGCCATGCTTTGAATGCTCTTCTCCCCGAAGCCAATGCATTATGGGTGGAGGTGCTGTCGAATGCCGGGTATGAATGCGCTGGTAGTTGGATCGTCATAGACTCAGCCCAAGTACGCCTACGCCTTGCCGCCCTTAGCCGTTCTAAGACAGCAGCAGAGAAACGTATACCTATGCCCATAGCCACCTATGATTTCACCACTCTATATACCACACTAGATTTGCACGATTTGAAAGCTCGTTTAGATAGCCTCCTTACTCGTCTGTATGCACGTAGGCCTCACGGGCGCAACCACCTGCACGTGCGTGTTTCTCAGACCAAGCCCACGGCAACGTGGCTCTCAGGGATCGCGGCAGGTGCTATCGTGCGGGATGGTTATAATTATATTATCACGAAGGCTGACCTTGTCCATTGGATCTCTTATCTTGTTGATAACACCTTCATCTGTTTTGCGGGCAATGTATACCAACAAGCTATCGGCATCCCTATGGGCACTAACTGTGCCGGGCTCCTTGCAAACCTCTATCTATACACTTATGAGCTTGCATTCATGGAGAATCTCATTGCCTCAAACGATGATGTTCTCATCAGGCGTTTTATCCATACATGTCGATACATTGATGATGTCATCGCTTTCGACAACCCTGATTTCGCAACCCATTTGTATATCACCGCTGGTCTGCCTGGCATCTACCCGCAAGCGTCCCTCACATTAAAGCTCACGTCGGAGGATACTCATTGCAATTACCTCGATCTTAACATTACCCATAACAAGAAGGGCTGGCGTACGGCTATCTATGATAAGCGCAAGGATCCTAAATACCAGCAAATTCCTTTTATTCGTTACCCCGATATTCACAGTCTCCTTTCCCACACAGCAAAATATGGTGTTGTTCTTTCTCAGTTACATCGTTTTTCCCGTCTTTGTTCTTATCGTGTTGATTTCATCACGACTCTTGTTGAACTCTTGCAGCGTTTATTGGTCAAAGACTATGACCGAGCCATTATGCTCCGTCAAGTCCGATGTTTTTTGCAACGTCACCCACATCTGTTCGGTGCTGCCCCTTGGCACAAGCTCTACAAACAGGTCGTGGACCGGCTGGATCGCATAGTATCTCCGCACATCTGAACCCTGTGATGCCAGATCTCCTTTGCGGCCGTTCCGAGCTTGGCACTGGATTCGTTGTCCACATCGTCGCGTCGCTGCCGCAACACGATGTTTTCTGGCATCCGCGGGCTTTTGGTTCCCGCCGCACATTTGAAAGTGCTGTCCTCCGGCTTTTTGCCTTTGCACCGTGTGCAGTTCTTGGACGTTTGGAATCATGGCATGGCTAACGTGATGACTGACTAGCTAGACCTTTTCAGTGGTTTTCCATTTGCGGGTATTTCCTCGTAAATGGTGGGAGAGCGATCGCAGCAATGGTGCTCACCACTAGACACTCCCGGCCAGTTAGGCTAGAAACACACGCCCTGATCAAGCATGCTGTTTCCGGCCCCACCGTCTAGGTCATCTAGTCGCTCCACACGTAAGCCAGCCATAATTTCAATGCACAAGGATACACATTTCCATCACCATTCATCTTCATCATCCTGAACGACTCGAAAACGCGGAAAAGATAACGGCAGGCTCGAGCTACCATGGTCCGGATTCTCCCGATTTCTGGCCTGCGCTGGTTGTCTCTTTGAGATTAGTTCGATTTCGCGGCCTTGTCCCCGGGCCCTCCATCCATCCACGGGAATATGTGCTACATGATCTCCCAACGGAGTCATGTTATAATTTAATTAAGTTTTTTAATGCGCACGCTAGACGTGGAAAACCCTACATTCAGGGCCTGACGGAGCATCCTGGTTACCGTGCCGTTTAGCTTGGCCGCCAGCGTATCCGTGAGCGTCCATGCTCAAGATATGATGCTCCAGAACTCCAGATTCTCAAACCGGATTTCTGGCCTGCGCTGCATGGTTGTCTCATTGATAGTTGATTCATTCATTAAATTAATTAACTTTTTTTTCCTCCTGTTCACCTTTTCCCGGACTCGTAGACTTTTGTTTTGCAAACTTATAGCCCGAGGCGGGGCCCGAGATTCATTAAGAGGTACCTTGAAATTAAATACGAGACATGCCTCTATCCAGATATATTTTTGGGCGCGAGTTTCGATTGGCGTTAACTTGTAGTAGTGGACGACAACCTGTCAAGCCGTTTATCATTCCGTTTATCAAGCCGTTTTTCATCTCGACTTTTACATTTTCACAAAGTTGTCAAAAAAGGATCACTTATATACCCAACTTCTCCTTTAAATCTCATCGACCGGGTTTCGAAACAACCCACGAACGCCGTAGATGCAGATCCAACGGAGTAAACAACGTCACGACCGACGCGGCGCCAAATAGTCGCCTAGGTTCCTAGCTTTTCCAGATGCGTCGTACAACGTCGTGCCGCGTCGTGTACCCGTGAGATGTATCTTACCCGTGAGATAATTAAATCTCATCGACCGGGTTTCGAAACAACCCACGAACGCCGTAGATGCAGATCCAACGGAGTAAACAACGTCACGACCGACGCGGCGCCAAATATAGTCGCCTAGGTTCCTAGCTTTTCTGCGTCGTACAACGTCGTGCCGCGTCGTGTACCCGTGAGATGTATCTTACCCGTGAGATGCAAAATCCGCTTGCCAGACCGGGATTCCGGGAACTCCGTCCAATACCGTCGTGCAGTACCACCAATGCACTACCAATCTATCAATCGTACAATACTACGACTTAACGCCAACAGAAACTCGCCTCCAAAACTATATATTCATAGATGCACGCCTCTTATTTAATTTCAAGGTACCTCTTATTTAATCTCAGCCCCCGCAGGCCGCAGACTTGTCTTCTCCCGGTCAGGGCTAAGTTTTGCAAAAAACCGAAGTCCTAAGTCGAAACCATTTTTTCCTCCTGTTAACAACATGTCCCAAGTAGGGATACCTTGCACGAAAAAAGGTAAAGCTGGCACAGGCATATTATGCTATTGATTAATTAATTGATTAGACTCGTGCTCCCGTTGGGGAGTCACGGAGCATTAACCCCACTGGATGGATGGATGGATGGGTGCAAAAAGTCCTACTGGTCTAATCTATCTACAACACCTACCTACAACATCTATCTAAACAACATCACTAACTACAACATCTATCTAAACAACATCACGCTACCCTAGGGGAGCTGTCTGGCGTGCCTCCCGCGGGTTTGCACACGCGGGCGCGTTCCCACGGGCGCGCCCCCACGTTATTCTATAATAACGCTAAGTATAACCATAAATTGCCATTGTGATTTCTGGCCTGCGCTGGTTGTCTCTTTGATATATTACCATGGTGCTGCATCACACCAGACGCCGTGTGGTGCAAAAAAACCATGGACAGCTGGTACGGTACACAAATCTGTCTGGATTTGCCATCCATTGATGTCAATAAATAACCCAACTACTATACAAATAAAGAGCAAGATAATGCAGCTCTTTAAAACACGTACACACACTGGTCCCTGTAATCAGTGGACCACATGCTTCCGGACTCGCTTTGGCATTGGCAGACTTGCCATACGGGCGCACACCCTCGCGCTTGGTTGGAGCCACATGGATGTCGATCATGCACATGCAGCGAAGAGGCCGCGAGGGCGCCACATCTCGCCGTGAGAACAATCACACGGGGGCGGCCATAACTTGTAATATGATAAGAGTAACGCCAGCAATAGGCAGGCCGGAGACCGCTAGGCCCAAGGGAGTGGCCACAAAATGCAGTCGCTATCGGGTATGGGCACTGGTTATATACATGGCGAGTATGCGGCCTACCTCACCGACCTCGAAAAGGTGGCCCCCAGCTGGCCATCTTGCTCCCTAAGCCATCAACTCGGTGACATCGCCATTCAACCTCTTGCCACCATGAATTGATTGATCTCTTGCCACCATGTGTGGGTCGATTGCCATCATGCACGCATGCAGGCGGTGAGCATGTCAGCCGCACTCCCGGATCCCCCACTGGTTCAACCTACGGCTCAGAGAGCTGCACAGGCCCTGCACATGCGCTACTGTCCGAAAGCTGCCGCGGCACCGTGCCGGCCTGAGGTTGCGGGCGAGCGAGTCAGCTGTCCGACGCCGCACACGTAGGTCTAGTCCCCATGCGGAAATGCATTCACAAGCAGCCACGAGGCCCCAAATATATTCGTGGTACAGAATCCCGTTTTCCTCGCTCATGAAGCAAAAAGGGAGGCAAAAAAGGTGCTTTGTAGCCCATCAAGGCGGCGGCAGGGTGTCCCAGGCCAGAATCAGCATGCACAGGACAGGCGGCCACGCCTCATGCACATAAGCTGATTGCGACCGCAAAGACAGACGGCTGGCACAGACACAGCTGTGGGGATGCCCGGTGGCAGCTCAATCGTAACTTTGGTCCGTCAATGCCGATACGGTGGACGAAGATCTCGACAGGCCCGTGGATGATGTACGGGATAGACTCCTCTCTTTCCGCTCCATCCTCGCACTTTGAATGTCCCGCCTTCGTTGTTGCAATTCCACCTCATCTTGTATTTCCCGCTGGATCCGCTTCTGGGCAGCCTCGAAATCCTTCAACTGGATCGTTTCCTCCTTTTGCTGTTGACGTATTTTCTTCTCAACATGGGCGGTCCGCGACCGGGACTTGTATGGAGAAAGGTCCAGTATGCGGCCCTGACTGTCTAGCAACCTCCTGGTTGGGGACACATCACCATCCAAGATGGACGAGCTTGTCAAGAAAAGTTCTTTGATGGGTCTAATGCTACTGACCTTGCTTGGCTTCTCGGGAGTCAGAAAAGACGCGGATCGTGCACGCTCCAGCTTCAAGTGCCGCTGCTGCTGCCGACAAAGAGGCGATGTGCGGCCAATTTCTGCCATCCACACAGCTGGATGCAAAGGTTAGACCGCCGATGACGTGTTACCAACTTTTTTGGCAGAGGGCATGCCGCTGGTTCAGCTGCACATCATGTGCAGCTACTCTCTTGGACGTAGACGAGCTGCGACAAATGCACTCGCGGTCATGTTTATCGCACCTTGCTGGCATCATTTAATGCTGCGCAGCGGAATGCGTCACGCAATTCGTGTCGCCAAAGGCCCTGTGTGGCTGCATTACTTACGCAGGTTAGCAATTGCAAGGGGTTCTGTTTGCATTACTGTTGTTACACGCCCGCCCGCGTCGCTGCTCACGGGGGTGTCACCTTACGACATGCCTATGCCGTAACGACATGCTTACGGCATGCCTATGCCGTTGTTGTTGTTGTTGTTGTGTCCCACGCCGCACACGGGCAGCAGAGAATCTATAGTGGCCGCGGGCCTATGCCGCAGCACGAACGGTCATATGGTAATAAAACCGCGGTTGGCGAATGACGAAAATTAGTACAAACTAATCCTAGCACTTAAATTGATTCGACAAATCTCCCAAGAGACGTGGACGTGCTTCGGCGTCCCAAGATGCTGACACATAATGCGGACGATGCTGATACTTCATCTCGATGGAAACCTATGGAAACCGTTAGCAAATTTCAGCACAATATCAATTAATCAATGCATTGCCGGGCGGTTGACAAGTGGAACCTGGCCAGAGCTCGTTAGTACTAAGTTCGCTCTCAGCTGCCCATGTGCGGCGTGGGATCCAACTGACTGACTGACTGACGTTCGCTGGCAGCAGAGACCGCGTGTATCTGCCTGGACCTGGGCGGAAATTCCTTTCTTGCACTGCCGGTGCAGACTGCAGACTCTCTTATCTATGCAGACCGGTATGCATACAGGATCCGTTAAGTTTGCTGCATACCTGAAAGGAACAAGGACGTGGAAACCACATGGCCGTAGTGCATCGAAAGCGAATTTGGCTCCGCGTGGGCCGATTTTCTGCCCGAGGGCCTGGGAGGTAATATATACAGGGAACAAGCCTGAAAGAAGCTACACTTTCATAATTGCCAACACGCAAGTCACGAACGGCCCGAAAAATTGCAACCTGCAGGACACAAGGGTGTGAAAAGTGAAAAGCAAGGAATTACCTAATTACATTACCGGTTGACCCGCATAGAATTCCGCTTTATCGCAGCTTCATGTTGAAGAGTAACCACTCATGCTACCTTTTTCTAATGATCTTGTGCATACAGCCCGATCTGCAGGTCATACACCGATGAAATACTGAAAGAAGCCAGCCGGGGCGAAATTGGGTGTGGTTGGAAATGTCGGGATCCGGATCAGTGTGAATATATGGCCAACGCGCCGATCGTTTGACGATAATTGCGCGCGATGCAAATGGACCCGACGTCAAGGTTTCCTTCCCTTGTTTACTGCATTGCGGCCGCAGCGTTCGTACTTTCGTCCTGCGTTACATCTGCTGAGCCTTCCTCCTCATATTTAGTAGGTACAGCGTCCGTGGACATCACAGGACCCGTCGCGGACGTGAACATGATGGGATATGCAGACCCGAAGCAAGCGGCAGCGGGAATTCACACACGCCTGCGGGCGCGGGCGTTCATCGTGGTTGACACCGCGACCGCGAAGAGCGCGAGCAGCGACAGCCGAGTAGTCTTCGTGAACCTCGACTACTGCATGGCGTCGCAGGTGGTCACGCTCCACGTCATCGCGCGGCTGCGGGAGCTGTACGGTGACCTGTACACCGAGCGCAACGTGCTGATCAGCGGGATCCACACCCACTCCGCGCCTGGCGGCTTCCTGCAATACGTCCTGTACCAAGTCACCTCCCTGGGCTTCGTCCGAGAGACGTTCGACTCGCTCCTGGACGGGATCGTGGCCGCCGTACAGCAGGCTCACACCAGCCTCCAACCAGCCTCCCTGAGCCTGTCCCGTGGGGACGTTCAGGACGCCAGCATAAACCGCAGCCCCAGCGCGTACCGTAACAACCCTGCTGCCGAGCGTGCCCGGTACCCGCGTGACGTGGACACTCAGATGACCATCCTGCGGTTCGATGCTGGCGAGGATGCGTCCGGCGGGCCCCTGGGGTGCATTGCCTGGTTCGCGGTCCACTGCACGTCCCTGAACAGCAGTAACCGCCTCGTCAGCGGCGACAACAAGGGGCTCGCGTCACTGCTGGTGGAGGAGGCGTGGGGCCAGACACAGGGACAGCTTGAACTGGCAGCTGCGCGTGATCCAGAACAAGTGGTGGGTGACAGGACACGGGCCAGCGAGACGCGCCCCCTTAATACGTCGCATGGCAGTGACATCCTCAATGCAACGAAGGAATTACCTCGGATCTTTTCGCGAGGCAATAAGTTTGCAAGGGAGGCAGCTTTGCAGCGCGATGGCAATATTTCTGCAAGGGAAGCGGCCTTGCAGGGCATGCCTCGCGTGGTGGCCGCGTTCGCACAGAGCAACGAGGGGGACGTCTCACCCAACACCGGCGGCACCTTCTGTGGCAACACCAGTGTGCGCTGTGAGGAGGAGCACTCGACGTGCGGGGGAAAGGCGGAGGCGTGCCATGGGAGAGGGCCCGGTTGGCCTGACCACTTTGCCAGCAACTACATTGTTGCCGAGCGCCAGGTGCGTGAGCATGGGGGGACCTTAATTACTATCTATAATATATATTTCATGCATTTTATACATAGCAAACAGATACATTATTATGTATGCCATTCGATATATTTATTATTTACTGCCATAGTATTATATTTATAATAGTTAATGATATATTTGCTATACATTTGGGCCGGATGCCAGCAGGTGCTACTGAAGTCAGGCCATGGGCTTGTCTAGGCAAGCACAGCACCGCATGGTGGATGATGGATGCAGCAGCGGCAGAGGGAAGTGGTTGACCATTAATCAATCAGTTGAGTAATTAATTGGTCACGCAGTCCCGTCGGGGAGCCGCGGAGCATCAACCTTTTGATTGCTTCACCATGGGTCACTACCGATGCCAGCAAGTAGATGCAGGCGTCCGCCAGGCCATACGGATGCCAGCCGCGCAGGAGTAAAAGCAGGAGTCCGACAAGGGGTTGGAACCGAGATGATCGATGCTTGCAGAATCGTAGTGTGGCGAATGCAGAGTCGTAAGCCGACATTTGGTAGGGAGGTGCCCTGCGTGCCGTAATTTAGTATTAGGTTGGATTACATGGTGCCCACCACGATGCAGGCGAAGTAACGGATGCTTGGACGTGCAGAAGTGCTAGCTGCCAGGTGGCAGGGATGTGCCCTGTGCACCGTGCTTGGCAAATTTGTCTGTATGGGAAGGGGTAGTTTGATGGCGAGCATTCTGGCCGCGGTGGCATGGAAGCTGCTCTGCCTCCCTCTTTTCCTTTATTTGCTCATGTCACCCTCTTATCGGCTTGTAGCCGTGAACTTTTGGCACGATACTGGGATTCACACACGGTGGTGGGGTCGCGCTCTACTGCCAGACGCTGTTCCCCTGGAGGCCTGCTTGGCAGAGCAGCACCCATTTCTCCTCTCAACTTGTGGTGCTACTGGCCACCCTTGTCTCGCTCTAGTCTTCAACTTATTACAGCGCAACGTCTTTTCGTTCTTTGTCTCAGCATGCGGCTTGCTGGCGACCTGCGTGCTCAATCCCAGGCACGTGCCGGTTGTCAGAAGTCAGAGTAGCGCGCAGCATTACCCGGGTCCATGGTCCAAAGATGGCAGGCTGCCATTATTGGGTCTGTGTGTCCTTTTGGCGGCATCCGCATGCGTCCCTGCATCCTCGCCATTCGCGATTTCATTTTCTTTATTTTTTTCTTCTTTTTCTTTCCCCCCCCCCCCCCCTTCCCTTTTTTTTAACCCACTGTCAGGAAGTGTTCTTCCACTTTTCTGACCCGTCACCACCGTGTGTTCTCTCTCTCTCTCTCTCTCTCTCTCCCTCTCTCTCTCTCTCTCTCTCTCTCTCTCTCTCTCTCTCTCTCTCTCTCTCTCTCTCTCTCTCTCTCTCTCTCTCTCTCTCTCAAGGTCTTTCCCGAGGCCTTTCGGGAGGCCCGCCAGGAGTCGCCCTCGTCTCACCCGCCTGCCGTGTACCCTACTCTCGCCCTCGCGCACCCGCACCCACCGGACAGGCCAACGCCACGCTGGCACTGCTGGCAGCCGACAACCGGACGACCATCCGAGGCAGCGTGGACTTCCGCCACATCTATGTTGACATGAGCAATGTCAGCGTGGGGGAGCCGTTCCTGTCCCGTTCCCGGCAGGTGGATCGTGTGATGCCCTCAGCCCGTAATGCGAGCAAGGGAGTGGTGAAGGGCCAACGTGAGGATGTGGAGGGGGGGGTGGCTCATCGTGCCGGACGCAAGGAGAAGGGTGTTGGCATGGCTGGTTGGCCGCACTCGCGCAATGACTCTTCCGTGAATGGGACTTGGCGCATGTCGATGACAGGCACGCCTAGCATTGGTGACGCACGCAGGCTGGGGCCGCAACCAGTGGGGGTGAATGAGGACGTCATCGACCATACTTGTCCGCCCGCGATGGGCTTCAGCTTTGCGGCGGGCACGACGGACGGACCCGGTGCATTTGACTTCACCCAGGGCGACACCAAGGTGTGTTTGCCAAGATTGTGTTGGACCATTTTGCTTGTGGGGTGCTGGCATGCCCCCTGATGGTGTTTGCGCTCTCCCCGCTGCCTTGGGCTTGTACATGCGATTGGATCTTTCTAAAGTTATATTCTGTGTTTAGCAGAAAATCCGGTTGTTCCGCCCATTTGTGAGGTCCCGCCGTGTCTCGCCGCCGCGCCTGCACGTGTCCGGCTGGCTGTGGGCATGTTCTTGCTGGCTTGATCTTAACCGTGTATCGATCTATGCCATCGGTATTATGTCATCAGTGACGTGGCGGCATGCATCTGGCATCATGGTTGTAACAGCTCTCGTCCTGTTCGATCTCGTCACGTTCGTACCGTCCTCTTTGAGGACTGACAGTGGATACGAGTATCTGGTGTGCCTGGTGTCGTGCATCTCCTGTAGCCGCCTGGCAGCCTCGCTAGTAAGGCAGCTGGGGGAAGCAGAGGGTGGGAGAAGTTGATACCTTGAACGTGGGATAAGCCTGCTTGCTTCCTTGCTTTCTCCTGCAAGCGCACTAGGGTGCTTTTCACGATACACCATCCTTGTGGGCAGGGCGAGGCAAGGAAATCGCTGGAAAGGGAAGGGAAGCAAAGCAAAGCGAAGCGAAGATAAGGCTGTTCAACAGGGTATGGTAAAGGCTCGGCAATGTCAAGGGGCGGGAAGGTGACACGAAGCAGTCATGGAAGGCAGTCCTCACATGTGGTACCCTGCATGTGGCACCGCGTCGCCTTATGCTTGCGTCCATGCTCATACCTCCGCAGGGCAACCCTTTCTGGTCGCTCGTGTCCAGCTTGCTCCATCCGCCGTCACCGGACCAGCGCGCGTGCCACGCGCCCAAACCCATCCTGCTGGACACCGGGAACATCAACACGCCGTACGCGTGGCAGGTGGGCCAGGGGGTCGGTCGGACAGCAGGTAGCTGGCTGGAGAGGTGCTACAAATATGCGGCCCTTAGGGTCTGCCTTGTAGAGCGGTAGTGTGCTCACTATTATGTATGCTTGCGGCACAATGTTCGTGGTTGTATTTGTTATCTGGCACGACAAACCACCCGCCAGTTCTCTTGTCTAATCTTGTCCATGCTGGGAGCGGACAAGTGCCCACCTGCTTCCATGACGGCAGGTTGGCCAACGTGCCCTAGTACGCCCTAGTCACTTCCTTCAAAGCCTTCGAGGCTTCCGTGAAAGCCTTACAAAGCCTGATATTGCGTGGAAGCATCACCGGAGAGGATGTTTGGAGATGTTTGGGGCAGTCTCCCAAAGATGGCGTTGCTGTCTAGCTGACTACCGTCAGGGATCGGTGACGACACCCGGAGGTCCCGCGTTGGCGCAACATTTTCACTCTTCCACCCCCACAGGTGCATGGGGAGTTTAAGCTAGCCCCTGGCTTTGGGAGACCACGATGGCTCTCCCCGCACAGCTGTCACCCCGCAGAGCGGGGCACCTGCCACTTGCCTCGTTGGCCACGCTCTGGCCTGTTGCGCCGAAGAAACCTGCCTGGTGGCGTCCTTTCGTATGGCGTTCGCATGCGGTCCTGTGTATGACTCGCAATCCATGCATGGCATGCCGCGCCTTTCTTGGGCGTTGCCTTTCTTGCATTTGGCGCTCCCTTGTCATTCCCAGCTTCACCTCATCTCGGTCTGCCTAGTTTCACTACCTGCTTCCCCACTGCCTACCTTCCTTGTGGCATTGGTCTCTGGCTCATGCGTCGCCAGTAGACACCCTCATCACATTCGAAGGGAATCACGCCACACCATGCACCGTCAATCACGTAGGCAGAGCTGTGTAGTGGATGGTGGGCATGGTGGACATCAATGCCACTGTCTCTTAATTGCAGCTACAGTACACTTCCTGTCATCCCTGGGAGAAAATATGTTTACTACATAACACATTTCTACTAGGCCAACAGGGCATTCTGCGGAGCAACAGAGCGCAGGTGCTTTTGTCATGCGTGTCTTGTGGTCGTGTTTGCTCGTATGTCCCTGCTGCCCGGCTTCTTGTACCTTATCCTCCGTTCTCTCGCGCCGCCTGGGCATTCTGGTGCTTGCTGGGTGATCTGTGTGGGGTGGGGGCGGGCTGGCCACTGCATCAATTTGTTGGGGGGTGGGGGTGGGAGGCGAGCTGGTGCAACACTGCTCCCTGTCCTTGCTGTCGGTCCAGCCGTCCATCCTCCCCCTGCAGCTGCTCAAGGTCGGCCAGCTCGTCATCGTGGGGGTCCCTGCAGGTACTCTCCTGGCCATGCCTTCACGGCCATTTTGGATATTGATGTGGACAAATAAAAACTTGCCTTTTTTTGGGGGGGGGGGTCCGCCCCTGTTAAGCCCTAAGTAGAGGGTCTGCTTCGTGCTGGCCTGAACCAGTATTGTATGCTTGCGATCCGTGTAACACTGGGGCCGCCTGGTTCCCCTTCGTGGGGATGCGCCTACCCTGCAAGCGAGCATGCACTAGACCAGAGGATTCCAACGCCTATGTGATAAGGGTTGTCCCCGGGTGCAGTAGCATGGCGCCGACACACGCGGCATGGTGAGTTGTTGTAGCCACGCAGACGCGGCATGGTGAGTGGTTGTAGCCAAAGCTTGGCCAGGGATGGGCGGGACGCTCATGCATTCACGCGCCTCCATGGGGAGAGTCACATGGTGGGACATGGATGGCATGCGGATGCTTTGGCGCCATTACGCGGGCCGCATTCCGTGGGTTAGCGTGCTCAGTTTGCCATGGTTCAATTCGCCCTTGCGGATAAGGGACCCTGGTGGTGGCAGTTTTTGTACTGGGGTATGGCGTTGGGATCTCCACACCAGCAATCGGCCCGTTCCCGCGTCCCAGTCCTTGTCATGTGTGGGTGACATGCGGTGGTGACTTAAGCTGGCTGTCGAGTCGCTGATTTGTCCCTCCTGCACATGCCATTCATTAGTAAATCTAGATTAGGAATTATACACCTGGTCCCATGGGGGAGCCACGGAGCCTTCACCCTCATGATGGTGGTGGAAGCAAATATATCCTACCGGTGCACATATTTGTCTAATCAGAATATTTGTCTATCTACATACCCTGGACTAGGTTTAAGTTCTATTCATGGGCCTCAGCATGTTTGCATGGCTGCAGCACCCTGTACTTTTCGTGTTGCCAGGCCTAATGTTGTCAAAATACCCTAACCAATTGCAGCTGTGCTGGCTTTGCGTGTGTGGGTTGCCCCTTGTGAGTGCCTTTTATTTATGGATGAAAGGCTTTTAATGGTATCAGCGAGGGCGCCCTGGGCCTGTCACCTTTGGAGAACTGTTAACTGTTAAGACATGGTGAAGTTGCACTCTATAATAGAAGAGGAAGATATAAAGCAGAGGGGGATATTTTTCGGCTCGTCATGGAATGTGCCCTGCTTTCCTCGTGGCTGCTCCCTGGTGGCGTGCACCAGAGTTTACCACGATGGCGGGGCGGCGGCTGAGGGACACTATACGGCGTGCGCTGCTCGACGCGCCTGACAGCCCCTTTGGGGATGACACGGTGGTGGTGATATCAGGACTCTCCAACGCTTATGCTTCGTACGTCACGACATGGGAGGAGTACCAGGTCCAACGCTACGAGGTGAGGCCCGCCCGCCCTTGCACAACAGCCGCGCAGGTTGTCCTTCTGTTGTTCCGTGTGGTGTTGCCGGTTGGCCTTGTAGTATGACTAGGAATTCTCATGAGGTCTCCTAGTATGACTAGGAATTCTCATGAGGTCTCCTAGTATGACTAGGAATTCTCATGAGGTCTCCTAGTATGACTAGGAATTCTCATGAGGTCTCCTAGTAGGACTAGGAATTCTATTCTACCCTTGGGGGTGGTCCTCACGAAGCCTAGTAGCATGATGTCCTGGCCTGGGCGTGGAGCTGCTGCTGACGTGTCGAGGAGATTTATGTGCACTTAAAGTGAATCGCACGAACCAGCCTAGCGCCTGCTTTGGTCGATTGGTAGCACTGCCGAATTCAGCGGATGATGCGTGCGGCCTGTGGATAGATTTCTTTGAAGGTGTATCCGGAAATATTCCATGGTTCTGTCATTGCCTGGAATGCGGACAGAGACATGGCCTCTAGATTTGAATCGAACTGCTGCAACTTCTTGGACCCCTGAAACCATCCACCGCGTTTCCTTCCCCCTGGCCATGCGCATGTGTACTTGGCCCATTCCTTCTTGCATCTTTTGCATGGATTGCAAGGCCCTATTTACTCTACACGTAACGGGCATTCCCCCGCAGCTCGTCGCGCTATATCATGTGCAAGTCCTCAACTCAGGCTCACAATGTGGGCATGCAATAAATAAATGTATGGTATATAGTAAATGTATGTTTCCACCTCCGTTCATTTCCATCATCCTGAACGACTCGAAAACGCGGACAAGATAACGGCAGGCTCGAGCTACCATGGTCCGGATTCTCCAGATTTCTGGCCTGCGCTGGTTTTCTTTTTGATATATCATATACTACAAAGTAGTATAATGATGCATTATGTAAAGTAGTATAATGCAGTAGTGCCACACACTCCCATCGTTTCCTCCCCCACCACCAGGGCGCGTCCACGCTCTTTGGCCCGCTCACCCTGGCCGCCTACCAGCAAGAGTTCCACAAACTGGCCACCTCGCTGGCTTCAGGCTCCAAGGGCGCACCGCCGGATGAGCCGGAGCCGTCACCCCCCGACCTGCTGGATGAGCAGCTCAGCTTCTTCCCGCCGGTGATCGTGGACGCGACGCCGTTTGGGGCGCGCTTTGGCGATGTGGTGGTCGATGTGTCGCGCGACAGCTTCGCGCCAGGGGACACGGTACGTGGTCACTATTGCCTTGCCGGGGACAACCCACTACACAGTCCGCTTGTCTGCAGGCGACCCGGTAACTATGGCTTGCTACTGCTTGCTTTGTAAGGCGATCCCTGTGTTGCATTTAGTCCTGCTTGCTACTGCTTGCTTTGCGCCCCTGTATTGCTTTTTAGAAGGACCCATGCGGTCCTCAATCTCTGTTGGCATGGCGAGGAAATTCCTGTAAGGTCCTTGTGTCCGTTGGGGTGTCGAGGAAGCTTTTCGTCTCACGATGCATCGTACTTCCTGTCGACAACCAAGCTATATCTAACACATGCATCACATTGCATGGATCTTGGGCATTGTATGGAAACTACTTCTAGTGGGCATGCGTGAGAGTTGCAGATGGCACCTATGTTAGGACAGTCCTGCATGGCGACGGTGACAGTTGCAAGTGAATAACGTTGATCGCATGAGGAGGCCATGTTGGCTGCACCCTGTAATGCCCGCGCCTCGAGTACTGCCGATTGGATGTGGGCTGGGCACCATTGGGTACTGTTACAGGTGTGGGTATAGATATAGGAGCCTGTGGGGACCTGGGCATGGCCATGGCATGGTGTGGGCTGCAGTTCCACCTGCTCGCGGCCTTGTCTAGAACCGTGCCTTCCATAATGGGTGGTTGCCCATTTGAGGGATGGGCTTGCATTGTTCTCCCGGTTCGCCCAACTGTGCATCCACTGTGACGCAGTGAGTCAACCAGCACTGATATATCCATGAGGCAGTTGGTATATCCATGAGGAATTTGGTGCAGGCCTGAAACCTGGAGAATCCGGAGCATGGAAACTAGAGCCTGCCTTTATCTTATCTGCTTTGATCGGCGTTGTAACGATGTCAATATGCCTAATGCTGTCGGTTTGCAGGTGCAAGCCACGTTCTGGACCGGCTGCCCTCGCAACGGGCGAGGAAGCATCCCCACGTTCCTAGCGGTGGAGCGCTGGGTGGCGCCGACAGGAGCGGCCAGGAGGGCACAGGCCACCGAGGTGCACGCAGTAAGCGGGGAAGAAGGTGGAGAGAACGCTCCGGAGGGGAAGACAACGCCCTTGTTTGGTGATGGTGAGGGCCCAGCACTAGCTGGTGGGGTGGAGCAAGAAGAAGAAGAAGAGTGGCAGGTGGTGTATGATGATGGCCATTGGACGACCAAGTTCCACTGGAGCCGGCCCAAGGGGCTGCTGTCACCAGAGAGTATCGCGCAGATCAGCTGGGAGATACCCCAGGGGGTGCAGCCAGGGACGTACCGGATCCGGCACTTTGGCGCCGCCAAGGACTTGTGGGGCGCCGTCCACGCCTTTCAAGGGGTGTCGAGAATGTTTCGTGTCGCGGGTGCTTGATCCGCTGGCTCTTTGGAGTTCAGTGAGGTCCTTGACAATTGTTCTGGGGAAAGTGCCTTGCCCGCAGCCTGAAATGGCTGCCGGAGCTATGATGACAGGGTAAGAGCATCAATTGGACAACCAGCGCAGGCCAGTAATGTGGAGAATCCGGACCATGGTAGCTCGAGCCTGCCGTTATCTCATCCGCGTTGTCGACTCGTTCAGGACGATGGAGATGAATGGAGATGAAAATGTGTAGCCGTGTACGTTGAAATGATTAAGTGAGACAACTATTCCTGGACGCATGGCGATCCAACGTCGTGGATCGAAGGACTAGGGTAGTTGTCTGAGAGGAAAGACGCGAAGACTGCGGGAGCCGCGTGGCTATCCGTAGGATGACCTGCATGGAGGGAGACAGATGGTAACAAATAAACCAAAAAGGTTTATAGAAAAAAAAACAAAACTAAGAAGGAAAAAGAGAACACACACACACAAAGGGGAACCTGAAACGAAAAGGTAAGAAAGTGTAAATGAAAAATGAACAAAGAAATTAGAAAATAATAGTAGATAAAAAGAAAAAGGAAAAGAAAGAAAGAATAGAAATGTTAAATTATAATAACATTAATAAACAAATAAAAAGTAAGTAGTAAGATGCAATCAGGATACTAATTTCTAACAAAAATGGATACTAATTTCTAACAAAAATGGAATCTAAAGAATTGAGGTCATTGGAGGGATATGGTGAGGCACAGGCGATGTTGGCGTATGGGTCAGGATGCTACTCATGCTAGACAAGACCCCTAGAGTCGAGGGCGCCATTAAAACCAAATTAAATTATAACATAGTAGTATCACTTTAAACTTTTGTGTAATTATTTTTTCTAATGAGATTAGCATAGTACTCCGTGGCATGCCTTTGCGCATGACACGCAAGTACTTACTTACTTACTTACTTATAACATCACTCCGTACAGGGAGCATATGTAACACATAGCCCTGAGAAGGGGCATCTATTAATTGATTAATTAATTGATTAGGAACATGACTCCGTTGGGAGTACATGTGGCACATAGCCCTGAGAAGGGGCATATGGCACTGGCTCCGAGCTTGGCACTGGATTCGTTGTCCACATCGTCGCGTCGCTGCAGCAACACGATTAATTAATTAATTAATAGACACGTGACTGCGTCACGTGAGCATAAGTCCTCAGTGGGAGGGGAACATGGGATGGAATGGATGGTATATGCTATCATCTAGGTCCTAGTTACAGGGGTGTGGGCACCGCGGCCCGAATCGCTATGAATGCCATACTTGGTCACACGCGGAGCCCCCACAGGCTTGGGGGTGGTCTCCTTCATCACTACTTGCCATCTATCCTTGCGCACCATCTGCCTCCATATTACAGACAAACCAGGAGGCTGCCCGGGGGTGAGCCCGTCACGTCTAGCGTAGCACATGTCCATGCCGAGTCTATCACGAAAAGTCCACGGGTGGCGGCCCTGCCGCGCGCGGCCGGGGGCACGCCAGGTGAGGACATATCGCCCAGGCTGGGCGGGCTTGGTGCCAGCTAGTCTATCTGATGTATCTACCTGATCTGGGCGGGCCAGGTGCCCGGCTAGGCCCAGGCGCCTGTGCCTAATAATGTGGGAAACATAGGGCAAATCAGCGTACAAATCCTCATTACTAATGTGCAAACCAAAGGGGATGTTAAGGGCCTTGCGCAGCATCTTGGTGACGGCGCCGTCGAGTCGTTGCTCCAGCTCCTGCATCAGTGTCCACGTCTCGGCGCCGTAGGTCAGGATCGTCAGAATGACGACCTTGAAGAGGTCACGCTTGACGATCCGGGGTAGGGCGGGGTTGCTCCACCAGCGGCGGTGGTCATGGAGGTGCGCCCACGCCATGCCGATCCGTGTCGTCATGTCGTCCTCGCAGTCGGGAAGCCAACTGCCGAGCAGCTTGAAGCGGCCTGAAGGAGGGTAGTTGACCTCGGCATCGTCTAAGAGGCGGAGTGTGGGTGGGGGCCCTGCCATGCCGAGGGCCAGGGCCTCCGTTTTGGGGCTGATTTCTAGACCAACCGCCCGAGCCTCGAGCGCCAGGCAGTCCAGCCAAAGTTGGGCAGACTCCGGCTTCTCGATGAGCGTGATGTCGTCGGCATAAATGAGGTCAGCTAGTAAGTTCTGCTTGTTAGTCGGCCCCCCTTCCCCAAGCTCGTTCGTGATCGCTAGGCCAGGGGCACGGCCTGCAATGCTAGCAAAGCGAGCACGTGCCTGGCGCATGACATAATCCACTACAATAATAAACAGGTACGGGGACAGGACGCAACCCTGCCAGACGCCGGTCTGCAGTGGGCATGGCGGGGTAATGCCGTGTTGAGTGCGCACCGAAGTGGTCGACCCCTCATACAGCGTGCGGATGACGGTAATCAGGGGAGTGGGGACGCGAGCGCGAGCAAGTACAGCCCATAGAGCGTCCCAGAGGAGCAACACGATGCTTTCTGGCATACGCGGGCTTTTGGTTCCCGCCGCACATTTGAAAGTGCCGTCCTCCGGATTTTTGCCTTTGCACCGTGTGCAGTTCTTGGACGTTTGGAATCATGGCATGGCTAACGTAATGACTGACTCGCTAGACCTTTTCAGTGGTTTTCCATTTGCGGGTATTTCCTCGTAAATGGTGGGAGAGCGATCGCAGCAATGGTGCTCACCACTAGACACTCCCGGCCAGCTTATGTTAGGCTCGAAACAGACGCCTTGATCAAGCAAGCTGTTTCCGGCCCCACCGTCTAGGGCATCTAGTCGCTCTACACGTAAGCCAGCCATAATTTCAATGCACAAGGCTACAAATTTCCATCTCCATTCATGATCCTGAACGACTCGAAAACGCGGACAAGATAACGGCAGGCTCGAGCTACCATGGTCCAGATTCTCCCGATTTCTGGCCTGCGCTGGTTGTCTCTTTGATATGGCCTTTAATACATTCTGGGGCATCTATGGGTTTTTAAAGGGTTTAAAGGGGCATCTATGGGTTTTTAATACAGTCTGGGCTCAGAACATGCAGGTGGAGGATGTAAACTGTCACCTGCTCTGGGTGCACAGTGTGCACGGCCTGCACCACCATGATGGATCATGCATCCCGATCATGCTCGCACGGGGCGGCTTTGGGAGATGGCCCAGGAGGCCTGCATGACATATGGGGTGGAAGATATATTAATGAATTAATTAGACTCGTGCTCCCGTTGGGGAGTCACGGAGCATTAACCCCGATTAAAAGCACCCCGGATTAAAAGCACTTCGGTTAATTGATTAATTAATTAACCCCGATGGATGGATGGATGGGTGCAAACATTCCTACCGGTCTAATCTATCTACATTGGCTACATACTACATGTATCTAACAGCATTCTAACTACAACATCTATCTAGGCAGTGGAAGATATATATATGGCCGGCTATAGCTGACCAGTGCATGGCATCTCAGCGCAGAGAGTAACTATCTGCATGGGCAAAGCATGACTCCAAATCGCTACAGCTATCTATTGCAAGGGCGGGTGTGGGCCCATCACGTAGGCATACATGGCCACGTTGATCACTAAGCTTTTCTAGTCTACACGACTGCTGTATAATAATCCCCTACTAGGCTGCATGGGTTGGCTGCAGGGGTGGCTGGGGCGGCAGGGGTCGCCTGCCAGGGCTTGTGGGCGACGTAGATGTCCGCCCCCGGCGGGCCCTCCAGTAGACCGGCTTCTGCCCTGCCGTCTGCGCTGGAGGTAGGTCGGCCACTGTAGCTCCCGTCGCCGTTGTTGCGGCGCCAATGTCAAGTCGTCGTCCAGCGTGTAGGAGGTCCCCCCAAGCCGCTCGCGACGCTTGATCGAGGCCGGAACTCCATCTTATCCGCCATGGTGTCAAACTGAAGGTGAGGAGAAATGGGGAGGGGCCAGCCTTACCCCACGAGCGGGGAAGGCGGGTCACCCCCCGCGGCTTGCCCTTACCAGTACTTGAGAGCCATGGGGACAAGGATTTTGTTCTCAAACGCCGTGGCAAGGGCCTCGGAGGTCTTGTCCTGCAACTGGTCGAAGTGCTTGACGATGATCGACGTTAAGGCTGCGCAGCCTGCGCTTGCATGTCGAGCTCGGCCTCCTCGCGGAGGTCGAGCGTCTGCTGCTTGAGCTGGGCGGCGATGATGGCAGAGGTGGTGGTATATACGTGGTGGTGTGGTTCATCAGCATGGCTGCCCAGGTCTGAGTGGGAGGTGCATTGCCGGAAGGGCCAGCAGGGGCGGCTGGCCGGGCGCCGTGATGTCCTTCACCGCCTGCATGGGCAGTGATGCCTGCGGTGTTTTGCAGGCATTCGATGGCGATGGCATTGTCCTGGAGGCGGCTTGTCGATGGCGAGGAGCTGGGCAGTGAGGGCGTCGGTGGCCCGGGTGGCGGTCGGTGGAGGCGAGGAGCTTGGAGGTGGCGTTGGTGGTGGAGTAGAGGAGCTAGTAGGGGAAGCTTGGCAGCCGGCGAGCGTGCCGCCCATGGCCGCCACATCTGCGGCCGGCGAGGGACCGTGCATGTCACGTGCTGCTCGAAGGCCTCCTTGAGGATGGAGCTGATATTTCGGACGTGGAAGAGGAAGTGGGGGCCTAGATCTCGGCGGCAGAGCGCCCGAGGAGGGAGCAGAGGGCGATCGATGAGCTGAAGGCGGGGGCGAGGGAGGCTGCGCAGATAAGGGAGGCCCTAGCCTAATATGGATTTGTACTAGAGCACGCCATTTGTACTTCATTTTTCAAAGTTGCATTTCTATGCATCTAACATCTCAACTAAAGTCTTTGAGGAAGGGGAAGTTCATAGGACCTGTGACACCGTGACACCGTGACACCGTGACACCGTGACACCACCATGGCGCCTCATATTGCATGTAAACACACATCTTTGCACATTTAGTGATTAAGTAATGGGGATTATATGTCTATTTGATGATGACAAGGTTGCCCTAGATGACCTGGACAACGTGACACCGTGACACCGTGACACCGTGACACCGTGACTCGGTGACACCACCATGGCGCCTCATATTGCATGTAAACACACATCTTTGCACATTTAGTGATTAAGTAATGGGGATTATATGTCTATTTGATAATGACAAGGTTGCCCTAGATGACCTGGACACCGTGACTCCGTGACACCGTGACACCGTGACACCGTGACACCGTGACACCACCATGGCGCCTCATATTGCATGTAAACACACATCTTTGCACATTTAGTGATTAAGTAATGGGGATTATATGTCTATTTGATGATGACAAGGTTGCCCTAGATGACCTGGACAACGTGACACCGTGACACCGTGACACCGTGACACCGTGACACCGTGACACCGTGACACCGTGACACCACCATGGCGCCTCATATTGCATGTAAACACACATCTTTGCACATTTAGTGATTAAGTAATGGGGATTATATGTCTATTTGATAATGACAAGGTTGCCCTAGATGACCTGGACACCGTGACTCCGCACGTGACACCGTGACACCGTGACACCGTGACACCGTGACACCGTGACACCGTGACACCGTGACACCGTGACACCACCATGGCGCCTCATATTGCATGTAAAGACACATCTTTGCAGAATTGTATTGACATTGTAGTTGTCTAACTATACACATGTAAGCATTCACAAATTGCAGCTAAGCGTTTATTAATTGCTGCTTGCCTTGACAATATTTAAGCATGCACATAATTTATTTCAGCATGGTACGTGGGAACACATCATGTGACTGTATAAAAGAGACAACTAAGTATATTCATGGGTGCCTCATTGACATCATACATGTCTAACTTAAAATGAAAAATTATAACACATTCTCATTGAGTCGTTATAGTGAGGGACATTTATGACATAGAGTCATCATTAGAGGGACCATGCCAGGCAAAACATGACCTCGCGATAACCAGCCATGCACTGATTGTTATGCACCCTTGCACACTGCTGTGCAAAGGCACGCTTCAGCCCCTGCAGCACGTCTTGAAACGTCAGCATCAGCACCGGTGGAAGATCTGACACACGGTTCTTGATGCCGTTGTACCACCGGATGAACCAACCAAACCTTTGGTCAGCATCATTGTGTGTGTGTCCCGGTGGAAGCCGGCACACCCTGATGCGAGCAAAGAGGCGGCGGACAATGAGAACAGCTAGGAACCCCAACAACTCGTTGTTCATGTTGTCCCCACCCCCATCCACTTGAAGGACGAGGTTAGGGGCAAGGCCAAACTCACGAATCTCAGGATCAGTGGACTTCTCCCATGGACGCTCAACAACCACTTCCAACAACTGATGCGTGAGCACTGTTGCCGTGACGCGCCCTGAATTACCAGAAACCTCAGAATTAGCTACCCATGGCATGATGACCCAAAAATACGTCCTCACCCCGTGCAAAATAGAGCAGACTAACTGGTACGGTATATGAAGCTGGCGGCTGCTAAGCCACTCTTTCGAGGCGCTCCCCCTCGTTGGAACCGCTGTCTTCATCTTTGCCAAACCATCCATGACTATGGAAACAAAAAAATGCTTGGCGCCTTCGAACCTTCGCTGCAGATAAGCCATCCGCTCCCCATTAAAGAAATCAGTGTGATCAGCTAACTTCTCCTTACTGGCCTCCCACCTGGCCCGGTCAGTGGTCCGGTAAAACAAAATGGCATCCTTCAGCTTTCGACAGCGGGAACATTCACCCATAACCTTTGTGCGAAAACGCTCAACATGGACTTCCATGATTGTCGCCACTGCTTTGAAGATTGTCCTGAAAAGCGAAATACTAACCACAGGTGCATTGTAATCTTGTCTCTCCCTAACATACTCCGAGTACAAAGTCTTCTTGCAGGGTTGCTCAAGAATGCTGCGGCCATCTCGAGGATCTTTCTCAACTGCTGGGCGTAACCAACGCCGAATCCATAGCTCACAAAGCGCTTTGGCCTCCCCAATCCTGGCAGATATTGAACGGGATCCTCGAACACGCCGTCCAGCAGTGCTACCCAAGCCCACAACGGTATGAAAGTGCCAAAAAATGCCCTTATAAGCCCTACAAGGAGCAAATTGAGTCCAAACATGCTAGATATTGGTAGGCAGCATGTCCATGACACCAGTAAAAGGAATTTGACTTTCCAGAATTTTTCGACATCGGTTGGTCTATTTTTGGCATGTCTATTTTTAGCAACTTTCCAGATTTTAATACAAACAAATACCATTTGATATGCAAATAAAGAGCTCCTGACCTGGCTGTTTGCATGTAGGCTTATGCTCATGTCTACCATCTGTGCACCATGTCCCATGGTCATCTGACCTCATTTGGTGACAAACTGCCACCAAATGCTAGCAAAAACGCACCGTTTCACCACATCTCATAGCAGTTTCCATGGAAGATGTGTTCAGTCGAGGCTGGAAATTTGCAATCACGTTACACATCATAAATGTAGACATGGCACAAAAAATCAGGTCCATCGTACTGTATTTGGTAACAAAATGCCACCAAATGCTAGCAAAAATGCACGTTTTTCGCGTTTTTTTCACACATTTCATGACAGTTTTCATACAAGATGTGCTCAGTTGGGGCTGGAAACTTGCAAGCATATTAAATATCATCATAGTAGACATTGCACAAAAATCCAGGTCTGTTGTACTTCATTCATTGACAGCTTGCTAGCAAATGTGAGAAAAAATGTGCGTTTTTTGCATTTCCGCCACATTTCTTGCAGTTCCCATGCAAGATGTGCTCAGGTGAGGCTGAAAACAAGCGCCCATGTTAATCATCATGTCATTTCAGACATTGCACAAAACTTCAGGTCCATCAAGTGTCATTGGGTTCACTGGTCCATGCAACACCTGCGAGTTTCCAGCTAATCACTCAACCTTGGATGCAAAGTTCTTTAGTAACGGTATGGCCAACTCCCACCAACTGTGTTGCTAACTGTTCAGACCTTGCACAGATAATATAACACAACTTTTGTGACACACAGACAAAGATATATGAACATGAACAGTGGCTAGACATGGTTGTATATATGTGCATACGGCCATGCTAAGGCAATTTTCAAGTAGGGGCTTGTTAGACATAAGAACTGCCAACTGTCACGTTGGCTAGCATGATCAGTTCAAACCCACAGCACGCACGGTAGCCGCAAACTCAGCTTGGCAATGTAATAATCTAATCTGATGCCAGGCATCTCGGCCGTCGGCATGGTTGCGATGTGTTTTGTGCGCCTTGATTTGGTAGCAGCACATCCCTTGGCAACCGGCCCGCCTGACCAAGGTTGCCACACATGGTCCTCTGCATCACCATGGATGCCCCCATGTCCCTGTCTCTGTTATAGGGGCCCACGTTGCTGGCAACGCAGCTTCCAAGTTGGACTAGATCTCCTCAGCCAGCGCTGTGGTGCATAGCCAGACAGCTCATACACTGCTCAGTTGCTACCTCGAGGTTGCCGGCTTGAAATATGCCACCAAAGGACTGCACTTGGCCGCCATCATACCTAGCATGAAGAAGCCACTGCACATCCCCGGTGAGCCGCTTGGCCACAATACCGCAGCTGTCTTCAACAGATAGTGCAAGCCCAATGGCCTCTACATAGGCACATGCATCGTGCTCATGCTCTTGCTCTGGCCCTTGTCAACATGAGATGCATGCCCATGCATGCTTCACCATGTTTCTCCAAGCCATCCGTGACTACTTGCTTCAGATATGTCATTCAACTCCTGCACGTCCTCAGCCAGACTGTCAAACTAGCTGGTGCCCCATCCCTCACTTTGGTGAGGACTGCGATTCTGGCTAGCAGCTTAGCGATCGTGCGTGGTTGTGCCTGAGTTTCTGGGTGAGTGGCAGTGGCATTGGAGCAAGAGGTGTTGAGCATGTGCGTGTGTCTATCCACTTGACAAACAACCCCTCCCACCCCTGACATTGAGGAGTTTGGCCATGTGCCAGGTTGCCAGAATTCCGCAAACATGCATCATAGGGAAATAAAGGATTGCTGGTTGTGCACACCACATGAGAAAACAAAACACACATACCTGTCAGGAGGGCAGGCTTGGGTTGCTTCATTGGCGCTGGTTGCAACGTGCGTAATAATAGCCCGCCATTGGCTCATTTACCCGTGCCCTTGGCCAGCACGCACAGCCTGAACTGCATGAACTGCATGGATGCGGCCGTCCAGGATGCCCTCTGCTCATCATTCAGGGGTGTGAAGGCAGCTTGGGTGCTGGCGTGTAAGGCAGCTTGTGCATCAGTGTTTGCCGCCCGGCCGTGTGGCAGCACAGGTAGCTGGCCTAGCCCGGCCACTGTCCTCTCTCCACTCTCACGCAATATGCCACCCTCTCCACAAACCATGACAGTTCTCATGTGCATGCATGTCTTAAGATGCTTGTTGAAGGCAGATGCTTTCAGCTTAGAGATGGTGGGCACGTATACAGTGGGTTTTATGGACTCACAAGCATGTGAAGCCATCGAGCATCCAAGAAAGCCACCAATTGCTTCAAGGTTTTCCATCAATCTTCGTGGTCAACCATGTCATGCAACATTACTTGCCGTGAGCACAATGCCAATAAATTGCAGCATGTACAACTAGAGCAAAGCAACAGCTTTGTGATCCATAGCCCTGCCTGCAAATCATTGCCATCGATCGGAGGCAATAGCGCTGCAAGGCTGCCAGCCAGCCCGTAATATCTTGCCCGCAATCCGTCATGCACCCTCCCTAATATCCGTGTGATGAGTTCCTTGACATCCCTAGCCTCTAAGGTAACCTGTACGTCGCTGATGTGAAGAAAAGGCTCGCCATGAAACCGTAGCTCGCTATACGATTCATGACGCACCTCCCGTAAGATAAGAAGATGACCAAAAGAGAAACTCCGGAGATGGGGAACTGGTAACATATTCATCCGTGACAAGGTCAGGGATTCAACAAGGAGTGAATTGGCCCGTAGATTTGAATAAGGGAACATACCGCTCGGAGGTATCCATGTCTGCCGTGCGCTTGATGTCTGTTTCGCACACCCCGCCACAGAACTCGTTCCGGCATTCACCTGCTGACCGCAGTTTCTACATGTCCAGAGGCTGATAAAAGCCCCAACATCGTGGGCGTCTTTAGAGTCCACAAAGCCTGCATTAAACATGACGTTCGGGGCAAACGCATATATATACGAAGTATGGGTCTGCCAAGCCTGACGCAGCCTTGAAATTGGTCGGAAATATGCGGTAGCTCAGGAAAAAAAAGTTGCAGCGGTAATGAAGAAAGTCGTTCGGTCAAAGTCTTTAGAATACATTTTACCGATGCAATCTTCCATCGTTGTCGATATATCGGCGTGCAAGTGCACCCGCCTGGCCCGAGGTGGTGTCACGAGGTCCGAGCTACTCGTGGTCCGCATTGATTGCTCTTGATTCTGAGCGAATCTCAACGGGCCAATCAGGTGTCGGGACCTCGGGACACCACCTAAATTTGGGCCGCAAGTTCTCGGGACCTCGGGACATCGACCTCGGGAACGAAGGCATGCACCCGATGTCACGAGGTCCGGAGAACTTGAACGCAAAATAATATACACGACAAGTACTTCTGGACGCACGACGTAGATAATTTGCGTGCCCTCGTGTTTGTTCGTGTTTTTAGGACAGCGGAGTTTGATAGGATATAGCTGCGATGGCTAGCGGCGAACAGCAGCCGCCGGCAGAAATCCATGAACAGTATGGCTCGGATGAACGTGCAGAGCATGCCGAGACAGCCGATGATGGCGCTGCTGTAGACGGGAAGGCAGATGAACAACCAAAAGATAAGAAATCAACCGTGTACGTCCGGGGCGCGCTGAATGAGCTTAATAGAATTAATGCAGCCTCTGATGGCGGTTCGGACGGGGAGCGCGAGCGACCAGGCAAAACTGCATCGCAAGGAAGATCGCAGGTAAATTCCGTAAGAAAACCCCCATGGTTTGCCCCATTTTCCAAAAAAAATTTCCCCTCGCGGGGGGCGCGTGAAAACTGAAGGCTCCGCTCCGCCCGCCCAAAGGCGGCGGGCTCCGCTTTGCCTTTGCCGTTTTCACGCGCCCCCCGCGAGGGGTTGTTGTTTAGGGGGGTTATCCTGCTTGGGATGTCGACTGCCTGCCTGTATGCTTTCATGAATAGAATCGTAGTTGCAGCTTCTATGCAATTCAGCTTGCACGAGGCTGCTGCATGGAGGGTACGATGACGTTTGGTGTCGGAGAAAATACGTAACTTTCTTGTTTTGCTTTCTTGTTTTGCGTGCTATAAATGCTATTGTTTTGCACCAGGCATCATCGGACGCAGTGCCTCGGAGGCGTCTGGTGAAATACCAAATAACAATCTGGAACAAGATGTGTATTATGATGACTATTAAGTGAGACATGCATTGTTTTGGACTAGTTGTCTAATTAATGGTATGCGCCTGGGCATCAAACCCAGATGGAATACACATATGCGCATACCTGTTTTAATGGTTTGAGACTCACATGTGACTGCATGGTTGACTTAGTAGATCCATGTCATATTTCAGTAAAGAATGTGATGCATGCATGGCTATTTAGGAATGAAGGCTAGTTGTTTAGCCTTATCAATATTTGGTGTCAAATGCAGTTGTATCTTGTGCCATGCCACTTTGTCACCGTGTCCTGGTGTCATGCATGATGCAACAGTGTTCTGAGACGTAGGGCATGTAAGGTTCTTTCTTTTCAGGGGTTCAAAACTAATTATGTTGCCTTGTGCTTGCATTACTCAAGTTAGAGAAGTGAAAAACGATATCTCCATACATAGCAAGATTCAATGTCACGGTGTCACGATGTCACGGTGTCACGATGTCACGGTGTCATGATGTCGTGCGGTGTCACGTCATGTTGGGCAGCGCTTCAGCTTACATGTGGACATCATGATATCAGTGCTGTACATCACATTACCTTGTGACATCATACAAACTGTGAAATGCTAGCTAGTGTTGTGATGTCACGGTGTCACGGTGTCACGATGTCACGGTGTCATGATGTCACGGTGTCACGTCATGTTGGGCAGCGCTTTAGCTTACATGTGGACATCATGATACCAGTGCTGAACGTCACATTACCATGTGACATCATACAAACTGTGAAATGCTAGTGTTGTGATGTCATGGTGTCACGGTGTCACGGTGTCACGGTGTCACGGTGTCACCACATGTTGGGACACTGACCTCCATGCTTTGGACCTATGAGAGGCATTAAATAACAATGTTGAAAAAAAACCAATTTGTACTAGTGCTGTAGTACAAATCCATATTAGGCTAGGGAGGCTGCGCATGTGAAGCACCGACCACGCGGCCAGGTGGAATGAGGCGACCGAGGACGAAAAGGTGCTGGCACACTGATATGCAGGGCAAGAAGCGAGGTGCGCGACCCGTAGAACAGGGCGTGCATGAAAGGGCGGCTAGGGTCGGCTTGACAGAGCCGGTGTCCACCATGTGGCTGAGGTGACGTCAAAGTCGACTTCCTTCCAGCTCGGTTCGGTCGGCAGGGGGCGATTCCTCAGGGCGGCTGCATGCGTTTAGGCTCGCGCGCGAATCATGCAGATGGCGAGGCAAGCTTGGTGGGGGGCTTGCTGGGCAACCACCAGTGCGCGACTAGTGGACAGATCACCGCTGCCTTCCGGGCCTAGCTAAGGGCGAAGCTGCAGCCGCGGAGCTGCAGACGTATTTTCAGGGCTTAGCGCAGCCGCCAGGCTGCGTTGCGTAGAGGAGCGTAAACTTGCTCGTCATACATTGCGTAATAGCGATTCGGAAAATTATATCAGTGTGTGCGTCTTAGAAAGACGAAGCGGTTGTGATATTCACGGCCGAATTTGGTGCCCAAACGTTAAAGTTATGAGCTCCGCCGTCAGCCATGGCTACCTCGTGGCTCAAGTTGTGGCTCGTACCAGGCCCCGTGATGGTTTATATGTACCAAAGGAGCCTTCAACCCTATTATACACAATGAGAAGAAGGGAGCCCTGGCGCCCTACTAGCTTCTCTCACTCAGCCCTAAGTGGGCAGGCCACAGAGCGCGCTCTCTCCTCATCACATGAGGACGACATATCGGCCCCCGGAGAGGCGGCCACGCCTGGTCCACCCGGCGTTGCTACCCCGAGGGCCAGCCCTTCAGTTGGGCTCACGTGCCGACTCAACTGAGAAACGGGATCTTGTCAAGGTTCTTCTCCTCACCGGCCTCACCGGCTATGCGGGCCTGCAGACTAGACATGGACCCGGCCGGCAGCTCAGGCATGACGGACGGAGTGTAGTTAGTTAGATGAGTGAGCTACTATGAGGCTACTCGTGACCTGGATGATGCAGGGTAGAAGTCCAGAGGTGGAGGTTATTGCCCTTGAGGATAATAGCCGCTACACTACCGCCTCGTCTGCCATTACAGTAGAGGACAGCTCAGATGAGGACAATTATATCCCCCTCTAGTGACTATATCGTCTCACTTAAGTCAGTAATATGGTTGGGGCATGACGCAGACGATCATCTTTGTAACTTTCGTGTATTAATTTTTTTCTAATGAGATTATTAGCATAGTAGTGGTACGGCTCCGTGGCAAGTGCCCGCCCATGCGCATGACACCGACGCAAGCCGGCCGCGGTGCGGCTTACTACTTACTTATTATGCGCTGGATCTTGATGGCACCGCGGTCCGTCATGGCCGTACGGCGGGCCGGGAATTAACTGACCGACTGAGGCCGCACGCATCAATCACATGGCATCACTGAGGCCGCACTGCAACCCGATGCCCGGGCGGCGGGCCCCAATGATGACGGCTGACCGGCGGACTAACGGCCGCTCACCATGACGGAGCCGGCATGAGGGCGCCCGGCCGGCCGGGCTGGGCTGGCGCCCCGCACTGCCTTGAGTGAGCCGCGGCGGGGCCAGCCGCCTTGAGCATGATCGGATATGATGACGGCGTACCAGCGACTAGCCGTGTCTGTCCGTCAGTAGCCGGCGCCCGGCCGGCGGGGTGAATTCGCAAGATTACTAGCTAGTTTAAAATTAGATAATTCTACACATATATTGAATTGAATTGAATTGAATTGTAACATAACTCCGTTGGGAGTATATGTAGCACATAGCCCCTGAGAGGGGAGCATATGGCCTATCATACATCCTAAGCTACTTCCTGCAAGGGTGGGGATGTAAAGGACCCTTGCTCTAGGTGCACCAGGGCACTTGCATCCCCATGATCTTCAAGCTATGCCCAGCGAAGGGGGAGCCTGTCATGGGGGGGAAGATCAGCATAGCTATACAAAAAGCTAGGGCATGGCGTCTCAGCAGAGAGTTACTCCCTGCATGGCCGGGCACTGCATAATTAAATAAAGCTAGGCATCTGGAGGGTGGCTCATCATAGGCACACATGTACATCAAAGAGACAACCAGCGCAGGCCAGAAATCGGGAGAATCCGGACCATGGTAGCTCGAGCCTGCCGTCATCTTTTCCGCGTTTTCGAGTCGTTCAGGATGATGAAGATGAATGGTGATGGAAATGTGTATCCTTGTGAATTGAAATTATGGCTGGCTTACGTGTGGAGCGACTAGATGACCTAGACGGTGGGGCCGGAAACAGCATGCTTGATCAGGGCGTGTGTTTCTAGCCTAACTGGCCGGGAGTGTCTAGTGGTGAGCACCATTGCTGCGATCGCTCTCCCACCATTTACGAGGAAATACCCGCAAATGGAAAACCACTGAAAAGGTCTAGCTAGTCAGTCATCACGTTAGCCATGCCATGATTCCAAACGTCCAAGAACTGCACACGGTGCAAAGGCAAAAAGCCGGAGGACAGCACTTTCAAATGTGCGGCGGGAACCAAAAGCCCGCGGATGCCAGAAAACATCGTGTTGCGGCAGCGACGCGACGATGTGGACAACGAATCCAGTGCCAAGCTCGGAACGGCCGCAAAGGAGATCTGGCATCACAGGGTTCAGATGTGCGGAGATACTATGCGATCCAGCCGGTCCACGACCTGTTTGTACACGACATGACTAAAAAGGCTAGGCCTAAGCTGGTATAGTGCCTGTAGTAGGCGGGCATGTACAAGGCCACTGTCTAACTATTCTACACTACTGCTGTATTCCCCTAGGCTGGGGCTGGAGTTGCTGGGGCCGCAGTGGTCGAGGGGGTCGCTTGCCAGGGCTTGTGGCCGACGTACTAGATGGCCGCCCCCTTCCAGTACACCGGCTGGCCCGCCTTGGTCTGCCGGAGCTGGAGGTAGGTCGGCCATAGCTCCCGTCGCCGTTGTTGCTGTGCCAGGGTCAAGTCGTCGTCCACGGTGAAGTGAGTATTCTCGAGCCGCTTGCGGCGTCGGAGGAACGAAATCTTGTCCGCTGGGCTATCAAAGATGAAAAGAAGCGGGGGCGCCCCTGCCTTACCCCGCGCGCGGGGGAGGCGGTGGGCGGTCAGCTTGATCTCACCAAGAAGGCCCATGCGTGCAAGGATTTTGCTCTCAAACGCACGTGCAAGCTTCTCGGAATTCTCACCTGATTCCATGTCGAAGTTCTTGAGTATGGCGTTGAGGCTGCGCTTGGCGAGCTCGGCCTCCTCGCGGAGGTCAAGCGTCTGCCGCTGGAGCTGGGCTGCGACGGCGGAGGTGGTGGAGGTGGTATGTTGCTTAAGCATGTCCGCCCAGGTCGTGATGGGAGGAGCATCGCCGGCCAGGCCAGCCGGGGCTGGCTTGGCGGCAATGTCCTTCACTGCCTGGGCGGTGAGGCCTGCTGTGTTCTGCAAGACCTCGATAGCGATTGCATTATCCTTGAGGCGCTGGTCGATGTCGCGGAGCTGGGCGGTGATGGAGTCGGTGGAGACGGAGGGGGGGGGGAGGTGGAGGCGAGGAGGGTGGCGGTAGCGGTGGGGATGGTGGGGAGCTCAGCAGCCAGCGTGCCGCCAAGTGCCGCCACATCTGCGGCAAGAGGGGTCACGTGCTGCTCGAAAGCTTCCTTGAGGAGGGTGCGGATGGTGGCTTCGGTGGGGAAGGTGGGGGGGGGCGGTGGGGAAGCCCAGATCTCGGATTCGGAGCGTCCAACAAGGGAGCAGAGGGCGAAGCGTTGAAGCCGGGGGCGAGGCATGCGGTGAATGATTGGGAGAGCCTCGGCGGGGTCGACAAGCTTGCCGTCACCAGGCCAGCGGCCACGGTTGTGGGACGTGAGGTACACGCACAGGGCTAGAAGCGAGGCGTGATTGCCGTAAAACATGTCTTCCATGAACCAACCGGGGCTGCGCTGCCAGAAGCCGGGGCTGTTGACGTCAAAGGAGCGCTCTTCCCAGGGCGGCTCAGCAGAGCGACTAGTGCGCTTAGGTTCAGGCGATGCTGATGGCGAGGCGAGCCCGGGAGGCTGGGCGAGCACCAGTGCACTACTAGTGTCACCGTTGCCATCTGGGCCGGCCGGTATGCGAAGCTGCAGCCGAAGCTGCAGGCGTATTTTCATTGCCGAGCGCAGCCGCCAGGCTGCGTTGCGTCGAGAGGCGTTTGCTCATCGTATATTGCGTAATAGCTTTGGGAAATTATATCAGCGTGTGCGTCTTAGAAAGACGAAGCGATTGTGATATTCACGGCCGAATTTGGTGCCCAAACGTGAAAGTTATGAGCTCCGCCGTCAGCCATGGCTACCTCGCATGGCGTACACATATATATTACTGGCCGGCTGGGACCCGCCCCCCCCTCATGTCCGGTCCCTTCTGGAGGGGGACGACCCAGAGTCGGGCTCCTGTGCCATCTGCCTTGAGCCCTTCCGGCCGGGGGATGGCTTGTGTCGCCTGCCCGCGTGCGGCCACACATTCCATCAAGCGTGCATCGCGCGCAGCTTGCTCCACTCCGTGCCGCGCTGCCCGTTGTGCCGGGCTGTTGTGCCGCCCCCTGGGACTGCGCTTCCTCTCGGCCCGCCCCCGGTCTCGCTGGGTCCCCTGCCGGGTCCCCACCGGGCCCCGGGGCCAGCTGCCTCCCCGACCCCTCGGCCGCCGCCCCCGGCCTCGTTGCCGGGGCCTGGGGTGGTCGCGGGCGCGCTGGCGAGTCCCCCTGGGAGGGGCGCCGGCGTTCTCGATCCCCCTCCGCTGGGGGTCTCCCCGGTGGGCACTGCCTCCTCCGTGGCCCCGGCGGGCATGCCGGGCGCTGGTCGGGTCGTGGTGCGCGCGCCTGCCGGCCCGGCTGGGGAGACGCCGCAGGCCCCACGTCCTGCCTTTGCTGGCGCCGCTCCCCGCCACTCAGCGCCCGCCGACGGCCTTCACCGGTGTGCCGTGCTGCTTCCCACGGGGTCCCCGTGTGCTGGTGTGTTCCACAACCGTAACCTCCTCTGCCAGCACCTTCGCGCTGTGCACCCCGATCTCGGCGCGGCGGATCTGCAGGCCATGAGCTGTTACCGGTGCCCGGAAGCTCACTGCCAGCGGGTGTACTCCATTCACGGGCGCGCTCAGCACGCGCGCGCCTGTGTTGCTCAACGGCCCCTCAACCGGCCAGCAGTCCCGGCCCCCTCCCCCCTCCCGCCTCGGCTCCCACCGGCTCCCAGCCCCCGCCGCCCGACTACTCGGCCAGTTGGCGTTGGCTTGACACGGTTCCCTGGGATGCATGCGCCATCAACCCGACGTCTACCCTGACCGACCTCCCCCACCGCGCGCGTAGCCTTTTCGCGCAATGTGCAATCGTTTCTCTCCGGCGCATGCACGCCGCTCCGGACGACCCGCTGGGCTTTAAACTGCACATGGTGACCCCCCGCCTGCTCCTCACCCCTCTCGGGCGTGGTGTGCGCGGCCTCCAGGGTGCGGTTATTGCCCGTTGCCGACGCTTTCTGCAGGGGGACTGGGAGGGGCTGTTTGGCGTGCCGCCCCCGCGCACGGCCCGGCTGTCGGGGGAGGTCAACTTCGAGCGGGTGGCCGCCGACGTCATCCGCCTCGTCCGCGAGGGGCAGCTCAGCCGGGCCATGACCCGCTTGGAAATGGCCAAGCTGGCCCCCGCCAATGCGGCTACCCTGGCGGCCTTGGAGGCTCTTCACCCTGCGGAGCCCGGATTCCAGCTGCCCGTGCCGGACCCCCTGCCGGCCCCCCTCCGGCTGGACCGCGACTGCTTCCTGGAGGTGATGCGTGCGGTCCCGCGGGCTTCCTCTACCGGGCCGTCGGGCTGGCGCTACGAGCACTTGGAGGTCCTGGTGGGGCATGGGGGCGAGGACATTCTCTTTGACACCCTCATTGACCTGGCGGCTGGTCGCGTTCCTCCCGCTGCGCGCGAGTGGTTAGCGGGCGCTCGCCTCCTCGCTCTGCTCAAGGGTGTCTTGCCCCCCCCGAGGGCAAGGTGCGCCCGATCGCCTGCGGTGAGGTGCTCCGCAAGCTCGTGGGCAAAGTGATCTGCCGCCAAAAGGCGCCCGAGCTCCGTGCCTTTTTCTGCCCGCCCCTCGCAGCGGGTGAGACCTCGGTGGCGGCCCAGCTGGGGGTGACGACTCCAGGCGGGGCGGATATCCTCATCCATTCGGTGCAGGCCTACCTCGAGGCCCACCCCACCCACGCTGTCGTCAAGGTCGACTGCCACAACGCGTTCAACAGTCTGTCCCGCGCCAGCATGTTTGCGGCCGTCATGGAGTCCTTCGAGGACTTGTACGCTTGGACAGCCGTGTGCTACGGCCAGCCCGGCCAACTGGTTCACATCATGGAGGACGGCACTCGCGGCGGCCTGCTGTCGCGGTCGGGCACCCAGCAAGGGGACCCCCTGGGACCCCTGTACTTTGCCGCCCCCCTCCAGGGTTGCCTCCAAGCGGTCCATGCTGCCCACCCGGCGGTCGCTATTCAGGCCTACTTGGATGATATCTACCTTCTGGGCCCTGTGCCGGACACCACCGCGGCTCTGCTGGCACTGCAGACCGCGGTGGCCGACATCAACCTCCAGTTGACCCTGGCCAAGTGCGCGGTGTACTCGCCCCAAGGTGATTGCTCCGGCTTTCCGCCCCAGCTCTTGGGCCGGGACGAGCGCCTCCATGGGTTGGATGTCCTCGGCGTTCCGGTTGGCGACCCCGCGTTTGTCATCGATGCTCTGCGGGCCGCCCTCGAGGCACGCACTGAGGTACTGCCCTTGATTGCGCGCCTTCATGATTCGCAGACCAAGGGTCTGCTTCTGTGGTTTTGCGCTCACCCTCGCGTCGTTCACTGGCTCCGGGGCGCTCTTCCGGCTCAGGTCCGGCTGGCCGCCGAGGGCCACGACGAACGCATCCAGTCGGCCTTGGCGCAGCTGGTCCCGGGCCCCGACCTCCCGCCACATGCTATTCGCATTGCCTCCCTGCCTGCACGGATGGGTGGCTGCGGTCTGACTCGTGCCGCCCGGCTGGCCCCAGCAGCATTTTTGGGCTCCGTCGCTCAGTCGTGGGCGGAAAGCTGCCGGCTCCTGCCCCTTTTGGCAACAGCAGCGCCTGACCTCCTGGACCCCAGCAGCCCTTTGCCCTTCGTCACCGCCATCCAGGAGGCCTATGCTGAGATCCAGCAGGCCTGTTCTCCCGTCCGTGCCGCTCAGGCGGTACAGCGCCACCTCCCTCGCGGCACTCCCTCGGTCGCCTCCGTTCAATCTCCCGCCGCATTCCCTGCTCGCGTCATCGATAAACACCAGAAAACCTACGCGGGTATTCTGCACACGGCTGATTGGATTGCTCTTTTCGCGGACCTCAACGCCCAGGGACGTGCGTGGCTGTTCTCGCTTTCCTTGCGGAGTGTGGGCTCGGCGTACCTTCGTGCTCTTCCCATGGCCCCCCCATTCGCCTTGGCTCCCAGCCACTACTCGGTGGCGCTCCGGCACCAGCTATTTGCCCCGCAGCCTCTTGTTCCGGCCGGGCGGCCTTGTGGTAGCTGTGGGCAGCCGCTGGATCCCACGGGGACTCACTACCTTGCCTGCATGGGGGGCCAACAGAATCAGAATTGGTATTTGTATTTGCACACTGTCCTCCTGACGGTGGTGCTCGCCATGATTCGGTCGGTTTCCCCCACGCGAACATCCGGTCCGAGGATGCGGATGGCGCTGCCTTCTATTCCCCCAACCACCGGCCTGACATCGTGGTGCTGGACTTTGAGGGGGGTGGCCGGCATCTGCTTATTGACGTTTCGGTGGCGCGGCCCTTGGCTCTTAGCCACGTGGCTGGGGCCTCCCTCACGGCAGGTTACACGGCGGACCGGGCGGAGCGGGCCAAGCTCCTGGCCTACGGCGACGTCGGGCACCATCGTGTGGTGCCCTTTGTCCTGGAGGAGTTTGGGGCCATGGGGCCCCTGACCTCCGCCTTCTTCAAGGAGTGTTGCCGGCTCCGGGAGGACCGGCTGGACCTGGAGGGCCAGCGGGCCCCATGGTCGGCGCGGACCTGGACGTCATATTGGCGTCAGCGCTTGTCGGTGGCGCTGACTCGGGCCATGGCTGACATCATGCTCCGCCGTACGCGGGCTGATTTTGCGGTGCAGCAGGGCTATTAGGTTCCTCCCGTTAGGCGTTTCCATTGGTCTTATCGTAGTATAGAGCTTTGACATGGCTCTGTATATAGGTTTATAGCTGGGCGTTTGCTTTGGTTTGAGTGATTTCACTCTGTTGTAAGTAATTATATTTTTTAAATATATATTACTGATCAGAATATATTACTGAATTAATATACCCCTACACATATACTACTAGACTAGATCAGAATATACTACTAGATTAGATAACTACTGACCCGGGTATACTACATGAGGTCCCGTCATTCTGATCATCATTCTGATGACCATGATGCGCAGGTTGTCGGTCTCTTTGATAAGACTCCGCGGACCCTGGCTTTTTTCCAACTGGACTACGTGACCCCGTTGGCAGGTTTTTTTTCCCGCCGGATAAATCAAGGGTAAATGGGTATTTTTATTAACCAATGGGAATATCCTTAGGTAACTACTGTAGTTGAAGGGGTACCAAGTACTGTTGTTGTTGTTGTTCAGGTTGTTGTTGTTGTTTTTCGGGGAAATGCCGGGTATTTTAATTATCCAATTATGGACCAGAGAGGTGAAATGGGAAATGAGTATCAGCGAATCCTTAATGAAGGTGGTCACACCCTGGTGTGAAGGTGACAGGTGCCGGAAGGGCTAATAGGGGGCGTTATGTGACCAGGGAAGCCAGTGGACCTGAGTCAGGTGTTGTTGTTGTTGCCCACGCCGCCCAGGGGCAGCAGAGAATCTATAGTGGCCGAGGGCCGGATAAATATCAAGCGTGGCTGATGTGTTATTCCGCCGCACCCGGGCCGACTTTGTCGCGACCCATGCGGTCTAGATTCCTTCCAGGCATGCATGATGGGCCGGCAGCGCTGTTGATGCGTGTAGTTTTGTGATGTATAGTTAGTTGTACCTTGTGCCGCTGGCGTGATCCTTGGATGTCTGTGTCAGATTACTATTAATTTCTTCAGGGTTATTCTCCCAGTTCTCGGGTTTTTCCTTATGTTGCATGCCTATCTCACCTCCGTAATCTATCATTCTCAATGAATACAAGCAGAAGCGGGAGGGGACATGCCTAAAGGGCACTTTTCTGGAAACCATACCTATGCATGTGCAAAAAATCCAATGATGATTGGGGACCATAAATATGATTAAAAAAAAAATTTCCAGCCACTTGGGGGGGGTACTAGCCCCCACCATACACCGGTAACGCGCTAAAAATAGAAAAAGACGCTATTTTAGTCACATTTTCCCTAGGACAATGGGCAAACATATTGGGACCAAATCATATATTCCCGCATAGTTCCCCCACTTTTGAGAAATTCTACCTAATTGGGACCAAGAAATAAGAATGTTTACTCACGTTGATGGATTTCCCGCAAAACAGGTACTTTTTTAATCCAAAAAAAAAAAATCAAATCATTAACACATCATATCATGCTCCACCATATATTCCCAAATATTACAGGTGGGGGGACATGCAGCCCCAAATTTTCAGGTCATTCTGACGAGCGCAGCTCTAGTTGATGGATTTCCTAGGTAGCCACCTGTGACGAAGCTAAGGGAGGTTTTTTAGTGTATCTTACACCATAAACACCCCTTTATCCATCCAAACCATGCAAAAACTGGCCAAACCACATGCTGCCAACCTCTGCACATACGGTACCTCCTATGTTCAAGGCTTGACGCCATTCTGACAAGAACTGCCCAAGTTACAACCATTCCAAGACGGCCACCCATGTAGACTCTACAAGGAAATTAGAGTAACCATTCAGCCACACTAGCACCTCCTTCTTCATCAAGGACATCTGCAAACTGACCCAAGCACACATAATTAACTCTTGCACGCTGACGGCAACGCATGCTCAACGTGGGGGGTCATTGTGACAAGAACTACTCAAGTTGATGGGTTTCCTATATGACCACCTGACAAGGCGCCAAGGACCACTCAGTAAGTCAGTAACCCCACAGTGCCACTTCATATGCCATCCAACATGCACCAAAACCATGCTGAGTATGTTTACAATGTACGAAGGGGTGGCCACGCACCTCATATGTCTTCATCATCCCTCCAGCATGGCCAGCCTTGTAAATATGTTCATAGCCTTGACGATGGTAGCCCTAATATGCCTAAGCAGCATTTCCTATGTTTCTCCTAGGTTAGAGTGTAAGGTTGATGACAACCAAGCTAATCAACTCAACAACACCTCCTAAACTGTCCTCCCCGGCATGGATGACAAACTGGGACTATGGAGGGCAAGGAACCAAGTAGGAACATGGTATATATAGCTTGCATGCAGTCATGCATGTCAACCATGGTTGGCTCAGCACATTGTAGTCTTGTCACATCATCATAACATAGGAAAGCTCAAACAACCATTGGTACAAGCTATCTACATGCAGTCACACAAATGCAATATCTCCAACATCATCATCACTAAATCACTTCCATCCCTGCACGATAAAATGCAAAGAAACCATTGGCGGCCCTTCAGCGCATGAGCGCTGTGATGCCGCTGCGAAGAGAGGGTGCGTCACTCTCACACAACAAGAAGCGTCCATACGCACAACATCCTTGCCGGAACACGTTTTATGAAATGCCTTATACCTTCCCGAAGAGCTATAGGCTGCGACTGAAGCGGCCCTGATCACGACATCAACGAAAACAATCTAAAGCTGCCAGGTATTCGACAGCACAACGGCAAGCGACGGCGAGATAGCTGGCGGAAACTGCCCAAAAAGAACGCAAAAAACCTCGAACGATGAGCTCATAGAAGAAAGCACTGATCGCAGATAACATTCGCGACAAATCTGTACCTCGCCCTCGTAAATCCCTCGCCCAGGCGCGCAACAACCGCCGTTCTTCCATGGACAGGTCAGACACGCACTGCGTAGGTCTGAACAATTACTTACCGATAATGGCCGAAAATCTGGCAAAAAGCACCAGCTCGGTTTAGAATTCGATGCAAAGGGTATTAACGCCTGCTTCACGGTCAAAACAACCCTAAAAACCGCGATTTTACCGCCGCTATCATGAATTCTATTTTATTCCGCGCGACTAAAAAATTCAGATTACCCCCATGCCGATGGCATAAAAAAACAACAGCGATATTGTAAATCAGCTGATGTCCGCCACAAACTAACATCATAAACTCATCGTCTTTTAGATTCGAGTAAAATTTTTGCATTTCGCCTGCCCTAGTGTGGTAGTTTCGCCTGAACGCAGTCGCCATGGCCACTTCCGCAAGGGGTGCGCGCACCGTGCACGTGAAATTTATGACCTTCGGTTCCGGCGCGAATTTTTTGGCGCCAAAAAATTCGGGCATGTCCCGTCCCCTTAAGGGGGGGGGGATGCTTCGCACCCCCCCCAAAAGAAGGCGCAAAGCCGACCGTTGTTGTTGTTGTTGTTGTTGTTGTTGTTGTTGTTGTTGTTGTTGTTGTTGTTGTTGTTGTTGTTGTTGTTGTTGTTGTTGTTGTTGTTGTTGTTGTTGTTGTTGTTGTTGTTGTTGTTTTGTGTCCCACGTCGCCGGCGCAAAGCCGACCGTAACTCTAGTAGCCGAGATTCGATCCGTCCGCCGACAGATGGCAACTCGATTCAAGTCAACCGAAGCTTATGAACGGTTCAAGTCAACTGAAGCTTACGAAGGGGGCTGAAAAAAGGAAAAAGTCGGGAGACAAATAACGACACGCTGTGTGGGCCTGAAACACCGCAGTCCGTCCGCCCTTCCCAGTCCACCCGGAGGCCATGATTGGCCGCCTCAGTGAGACGCCCCGCCCGAGGCGAGGTCGCAACCCCCCTCCCCCTCAGCGAGCCGATGGTCTTTACATGTATTGAGGTCGCAATGAGGCCCCCGCCCTCCTCAGTGAGACGCCAAAGTGTGCACGATCCCCCGTCCCCCATGCCCATCCCCCCCCCCGGAGGTTCCCCCCCCCCCCCCCTCAGCCATGATGCGCCCCCCCGCCGGCCGGAAAAGTAAGAAGATCCGCCACAGGATGCCTCACCGCCTGAGTGAGACAGGGAGGTCGCGCGCAAGGCTCCCCGCCCTCCTCAGCGAGACGCCAGAGTCTGCGGGATCCCCCGGCCCCCGCGCCCGCCCACCCACCCGGAGGTTCCCCCCCCCCCCCCCCCCCAGCCGGCCATGATGCGCCCCCCGCCCCCCGCGAAAAGGCGTGGCGCGAAGGACAGGCGTCGACCATGAGGACCCCTGAAAAAGACCGGAAAAGTACGAAGATCCGCCACAGGGTGCCTCCCCGCCTGAGTGAGACGGCGAGGTTGCAAGGCGCCCGCGCCCACCCAGCCACCACCCGGAGGTCCCCCCCCCCCCCGCACAGTGAGACGCCCCGCCCCAGGCGAGGTCGCAAGGCCCCCGCCCTCGTCAGCGAGACTGACGCCAGAGTCTGCGGGATCCCCCGCCCACCCCGCCTGCCCACCCACCCGGAGTTCCCCCCCCCCCCGCCCCCCCCCCCCCGCCTTCCCCCCCCCCCCCCCCGCGAAAAGGCGTGGCGCGAAGGACAGGCGTCGACCATGAGGACCCTTGAAAAAGACCGGAAAAGTACGAAGATCCGCCACAGGATGCCTCGCCGCCTGAGTCAGTGAGACGGCGAGGTCGCAAGGCGCCCGCGCCCGGCCCCCCACCCGCCACCCGGAGGTTCCCCCCCCCGCCCCCGCCCCCCCCCGGCCGGCCGGCCCGCACAGTGAGACGCCCTGCCGCAGGCGAGGTCGCAAGGCCCCCGGCGGCCCTCCGGCCTCAGCGAGACGCCAAATGATGCGGGATCCCCCCGCTCCCCGGCCCCGCGCCCCCCACCCACCCGGAGTTCCCCCCCCCGCCATTAAAGATGCGAGCGAGTGAACGCAGCGCGAAGGACAGGACTTGCCGAATGCTATTGGAGACCAACTAAAGCCGAACGCGAAGATTCAACTCAATGGAACCACAGACAAATGAAGAAGGACGGTGAAAATACGAAAGCCGTCAAGCTGACCGTCACTCTAGTAGGCGACCCAGTTCGTCGTTCCGACAGGTGGCAAGTCGTTGACCGACTACCCGCCAGTCAAGCTCGATCGAGTCGCCAACGTCAAAATGTCGCGAGACGACTTTAAAGCCACTAAAGATTCCAGCGTGTGAACGCCAATCGTATCCCACTGAACAAATCATCTCCGTCCGCCGCCAACGACAGGGCTTCTTCGGTCCAACCACGCACGGAAGCCTGAACGATCTCCAAATTCCGTCGACTTGCGCCCAACGGGAAAAGGCGAAAAGGACACCCGTCGATCACGAGTTGATCACTGAATTCCGTAAAAAACTACGGCGTACGGGCCACAGGATGCCCGATGGTTTTTAATATAGTTAGATAGTTAGACAAGTTTTGCGGGCTTCGCCCGCGACATTAGAGCTTGTACTTTTTGTGGCCGGTCCCCGGCCAGGGAGCCCCGGCTAGGGAAATGTGAGTCACCACGTACCTCCGTCGAGTGCCAAGTGGCGCTAGTCCCGCCAAGGAGCGCGCGCTAGCTTTAGAGTTTCGACCACAAGATTCATGCAGTTTGGCAAAAGGGTGAAGGGAAAAAATCCAAAATGTATTGGACAGACTTTCATGAAGGCTCGAACCCGGGTCGTCACGAGTAAATAAACGATGTATGCCTTTGCGCCTGAAGACTACGTAGGCAGCTTTAGCGGAAGTTTAACAATATGTACATTGCTACAAAGGGACAAACTGCGCAACCGCGCAGTGGACGGAGCTCGCGAACTACTTGCGGAGTTCAAGCTCCAGATTGACTGCTACCCCTGCACGGGAGCGCGATGCGCGCGGGGATGAGTGACCTCGCCAACCCCGCAGACAGCAGGGGAAAATCGCTTACAGGCGGTGGAGCAGAGGAAAATCCACGTGTGAGCTTCCTGCGCGTTTGTAACTGGTTCCTCAGGATAAAGTTTGGTCCAACAGCCCAAAAGTTTGCGACGGTTATATCTGGAGCTCGCGAACACAGGAAATCGCAGAGTTTTCTAGTAGGAGCCATCTGGGCATACGGACCTCTGCCAAATGGCTCATCTGGATGTAACGCTTCAGAAACCTCAAAAATGGGCGCGCCGTGGTTTGACCTTTTCGTGATTGGTCGCAACGAAATTTCGCGCAGCTCATTCGTCAAGCGGACTGTAAGTCGCGCCGCTGAGTGGCTGGAGCCGAAAGCCGTTCGAAAGAGTGTTAGCTAAAATTGTGCCAGGGCTGCGTTTTACAAGTTTTAGTATCAACTATATTAAAAACCATCGGGCATCCTGTGGTCCGTACGCCGTAACTTTCCGTACATTTCAGTGGATAACTCGTGATCGACGGGTGTCCTTTTCGCCTTTTACCGTTGGGCACAAGTCGTCGGAATTTGGAGATCGTACAGGCTTCCGTGCGTGGCTGGATCGAAGACGGCGTATCTTGAGCGGAGGACGAAAGGCGTTTGTTCAGTGAGACGCTATTGGCGTTCACTCGCGGGCATCTTTAATGGCTTTAAAGTCGTCTCGCGACATTTTGACGTTAGCGAGTCGATCGAGCTTGACTGGCGCGTAGTTGGTCGAACTTTTGCGACTTGCCACCTGTCGACTCATCGAAACTGGGTCGCCTACTAGAGTGACGGTCGGCTTGACGGCTTTCGTCTTTTCGCCGTTGCTATCGCCGGGTTCGACTTTCCACCCGTTTCGACTTTCTACCTGTCGGAATGACGAAACTGCGTTAGCGGCCGGACAGGTTCGCCAGAAGTTATTCCCCTGCACGTGGCGGCTGCCCATATACCAACCTACGACGATCGTCGTAGGTTGGTACATCCAAACTGCGTCGTCTACTGAAGTGACGGTCCAAAGACTGACGGGCGAAGATACTTAAACTTTTTGTTGCTGTTAAAATTCTCCGTCTTGAATCCATGCACTGAGGTGCCTTTCACCTATCACACTACTACCCTCAGCTGGTCGATACGTGGTACCTCTTAACCTAATGATATTCCTATTGGTTAATAAAAATACCCATTTACCCGGAAATCCAGGCATGCAGGTGCTTCAGTAAAAGGGACCAATAGACGTTAGGTTTGAAACTGACCAAAGTTTCTAAGTCGTCGAAAGTTGCTAATTGGGATTTTGCAACCGACTGTATCCAACTATATTAAAAACCATCGGACGAAAGCCGTCAAGCCCTGCATGTAAAGACCATCGGGCATCCTGTGGCCCGTATGCCGTAACTTTCCGTACATATTTTCAGGGGTCCTCGTGATCGACGGGTGTCCTTTTCGCCTTTTCCGTTGGGCGCAAGTCGACGGAATTTGGAGATCGTACAGGCTACCGTGCGTGGTTGGACCGAAGACGCGCGTATCTCCAATAGCATTCGGCAAGGCTATATATCAAAGAGACAACTATATATCAAAGAGGCTATATATGTTGTCTCTTTGATATATGTGGCGGATCTCCGTAGTTTTCGCTCCTCGTCCGTCGTCGACCCCTGTCCTCAGTTCGCGCCGCGTTCACTCGCTCGCATCTTTATGGCTTTCAAGTCGTCTCGCGACATTATTGTTGACGTCGGTTAGCGACTCGAGCGAGCTTGCGACGGTTTTCGCCTTTTCGCGGGGGGGCGGGGGGAGGAACTCCGGATGGGGGGGCGGGCGGGGGGGGGAGAACTCCGGGTGGGGGGGGCGGGGGGGGCGGGGGGAGGGGGGGCGGGGGGGGGGAGGGGGGCGGGGGGGGGGAGGGGGGGGGGGGGGGGGGGGGGGGGGCGGGGGGGGGGGGGGGGGGAGGAACTCCGGGTGGGGGGGGCGGTGGGGCGGGTGGATCCCGCAGACTCTGGCGTCTTGCTCGCTGAGGAGGGCGGGGGCCCTGCGACCTTGCCCGGCCGGGGCGGACCGTCTTAGTGTCCTGGGGGGGGGAGGCGGGGAACCTCCGGGTGGCGTGTGGGGGGGGCGCGGGGGCCTTGCGACCTCGCCGTCTCACTCAGGCGGGGAGGCATCCTGTGGCGGATCTTCATACTTTTCCGGTCTTTTTCAGGGGTCCTCGTGGTCGACGCCTGTCCTTCGCGCCACGCCTTTTCGCGGGGGGCGGGGGGGCGCATCATGCCGGCCGGCCGGGCTGAGGGGAGGGCGGGGGGGGGGGGGGGGGTACCGACCTCCGGGTGGGTGGGTGGGCGGGGTGGGCGGGGGATCCCGCAGACTCTGGCGTCTCGCTGAGAAGGGCGGGGGCCTTGCGACCTCGCCGTCTCACTCAAGCGGGGAGGCATCCTGTGGCGGATCTTCGTACTTTTCCTGGGCCGGCGCCGCGCTCGGGCCCGGCGGGCGTATCATGGCTGACGGAGGGGGGAGGGGGGTGGAACCTCCGGGTGGGTGAGTGGGGGGTCCCGCAGACTCTGGCGTCGACTCGCTCAGGAGAGGTGGGGGGGCCTTCATTGCGACCTCAATACATGTAAAGACCATCGGCTTCAGTTTGCTGAGGGGGGGTGCGAACCTCGCCTGGCGGCGGGCGTCTCACTGAGCGCGGCAAGAGCCTACGTGTGGGTGGTGAACTGGGAAGGGCGGACGGACTGCGGTGTTACAGGCCCACACAGCGTGTCGCTTATTTGTCTCCCGACTTTTTCCTTTTTTCAGCCCCCTTCATAAGCCGCTTCAGTTGACTTGAATCGAGTTGCCATGTGTCGGCGGACGGATCGAAACTCGACTACTAGAGTTACGGTCGGCTTTGCGCCTTCTTTTGGGGGGGATGCGAAGCATCCCCCCCCCCTTAAGCTTGTATATGTTGATATATCAAGTACTGTTGTTGTTGTTGTTCAGTTGTGTCCCACGTCGCACATGGGCAGCAGAGAATCTGTAGTGGCCATCAAGTAATGTAGCGACCAACCGAACCCCGTTTACATGGTTCCTTTTCTGCTGGCAACTTCCGTCACTCGGGAAGTTTTGCTTACTACGTCATGATTAACTTCGTAGTATAGTTTCGCGCAGTTGTTGTTGTTGTTGTGTCCCACGCCGCACATAGTTTCGCGCAGTAGACACCAGTCCTGTAGGCAAAAAAGGATACGCGGAAGCCAGCAGCTACGCCGCATGCTGAGACTTGCGATTATATTTGTTCTGGTCACAAAAAAAATTACGATATTACGAGCTATGTCCTCCATCTACTTTAATGTTTGGTTCCCAGAGCTAGCTTGTGCAACAATTGAATATTAATTCCAAGAACAACGGCAAACTTATCTTTGCCAAAGTGACGGACGCTCCTTTTTTTTTTTCTACGACACAATGTAATGGACGCTAAAGGCAGTTGGGAAGGCGCGCTCGCAGTCGCAGTTGGGGACTTCACCCATGATAATGACGGAGCCGGGGTAGGCGAACTAACAGCAGTAGATGGCGCACTCTAGGGCTAATGAGCTGTTTGTGAAGGGGAAATGTTAAATTGCGTGCTAACAGTACACTCGGAAGGCCAATCTAGTCCCAATTCGATGGAGGGTTTTATGCTACCTCAAGAGACGGGCAAGTGCAATCACGACCCTTGGCGAGAATGACAGAAAAGCAGAATCCTGACTGCGCGTCATGGCTGGCGTCGAAAATCGAAATTCGAATGCGGGTGAAAAGGGACAAGTGGAAACGCATGATGGACGATCCCGATTCCGCGGCAGCCGTGAAGGCATTTCTAGAGGCGCCGGACAGGGAGATGATTATCTTTTACATGGTCGAGTCCAAGGACGAGCTCGTTGCATCCTTGCAACTTGACCAGGTTTTAAGTAGCAAGAAAGCTGTCCAGTGCATACGATGGAAACCGGGGGTCGCGTTAACCCTACAGAACATTGCCGCAAATGTCACATTTCTGGAAATTGCTGGCGGCGGTCGGCAGACCATTGCCCAGCTGGCCATTATAATTGACGAGGTAAGCAATATCATGTCATCATTGCGAATCGATATGGTGTGATATCTATGACAGCCAAGGAGCAAGCTTAATTGGACCTGTCCGTAAAGCCAGGACGGCCAACTTGATGGTAGTCACCATCACGCAACGCCGCATGGCTGTGACGAACGTAGCCATACACCCCATTATGAGCATCTCGCCTGGCGTGCTCTCTGCAAATGAATGCGAATTCCCTTGACTGCTCCAAGACGTTGGAATCAACCAAATTTTGAACAGGACTGGCTCCCTTCTGCCCAGCATGAAACAAAATGGACAGGGGATCAAGCACCAGCAGAAGATATGGGGCAAGTTTACCAGTTCTGACCAAGTGCTTATGCATTGACGGCAACCTGGGTGCCACCCCTGGAACCTCCTTTACTGATTGCTAATGTCGACGGTTCTCTATCTGGTTGCACTTGTCTAAACCACTCTTACTGCTTGTGTTTGCGGGGATGCTCTGTCTGCCCTATCGGCCCTGTCGTCCCTGTCTGGTGCCCCCAGGTGTACGCGCCTCTCCTGCGCCGCCCGCAGGTGCAGGTCAACTGGCCGCACGTGGTGGTCGCGGATGTGGCCCGCAGCCTGACGCGCTACAGGGGCGCGGTGACGGCGGCGGTGGCGCAGGTGAGCACAGCGATGAGTCCTTTAGTGCCATGCGTCGTTTCCTACTAGCCTGGTCCACAAAAGTAGTTTATTACGATTAATTTTTTAAATTACGATTAATTTCGTTTCATTCTGGTTAAGCATTCTGATTTGGTTATATTCAACATTCTATTATACTAAACATTTTGATTAAATTATATGTGTATTATGCTTTATAAGAGGTTATTATCTTCCTTGAACAGGTGCCCTCTGGTCCCGTCCCAGCTCCTGTTCTTTTTTTCCCTTTTGATTTAGAGTTGGTTTTCACGGCGGTGAACTCTGAAGCACATCCACCCAAGTGGGCGCATTCTCCGGCGGTGTAGCAACGGTAGGCCTTGCTTGTGGCCTCCTTCCAGTGGCATGTGCAGCCAATGGAGCTGCTTGTGCACGCCTCCTTCTATCCCCCTTGGTATGCCCCCCTGTGTGGGCCCCTGGCAGTGCATGCCACGCAACAGCACACGGTGTTACCCTATCGCTGTCTTCTCTATTTAACATAGTAGCGTACACTTCGTATGCCACCTTGCATATAATACTTAACCGGCATAGTGGGGTACTTTAGCGCCATAGTAGTCGAAGGGTTGTACTGAGTGGTAGGGTTGTACTGAGCGATAGGGTCGTACTGAGTGATAGGGTCGTACTGAGGGACAGGGTCGTACTGAGTGGTAGGGTCGTACTGAGGGACAGGGTCGTACTGAGGGACAGGGTCGTAGTGAGTGATAGAGTCGTACTGAGGGACAGGGTCGTACTGAGGGACAGGGTCGTACTGAGGGACAGGGTCGTACTGAGTGATAGGGTCGTACTGAGGGACAGGGTCGTACTGAGGGACAGGGTTGTACTGAGTGATAGGGTTGTACTGAGGGACAGGGTCGTACTGAGGGACAGGGTCGTACTGAGGGACAGGGTCGTACTGAGGGACAGGGTTGTACTGAGGGACAGGGTCGTACTGAGGGACAGGGTCGTACTGAGTGATAGGGTCGTACTGAGGGACAGGGTCGTACTGAGGGACAGGGTCGTACTGAGGGACAGGGTTGTACTGAGTGATAGGGTTGTACTGAGGGACAGGGTCGTACTGAGGGACAGGGTCGTACTGAGGGACAGGGTCGTACTGAGGGACAGGGTTGTACTGAGGGACAGGGTCGTACTGAGGGACAGGGTCGTACTGAGTGATCGGGTCGTCTGAGTGATAGGGTCGTACTGAGGGACAGGGTCGTACTGAGGGACAGGGTTGTACTGAGGGACAGGGTCGTACTGAGGGACAGGGTCGTACTGAGTGATAGGGTTGTACTGAGGGATAGGGTTGTACTGAGGGACAGGGTTGTACTGAGTGATAGGGTTGTACTCAGCCATGATACCGAGCACAAGTACAGATACGAGTACGTCCCGGTAGTCGCGAGGTTAAAGCCTTCCGGCAGTCCCCGTCCTCATACTGGTCATGTTGGCATACTGTACCGTCTGTACGGCACTCCCGCTCCCAGTATTCGCGGACCTGGGTTGGTACCCGTCCCAGTCCCGGAACCCCCCCGAAATAGGGGACCCAACCCTACATTGTAGCCCGTATTACTTACATGCTTCCATGGTCGAAATCTTTTTTAATTCAGGCCTGAGCTGTTTGCCTTGTTGATATACCTTGCCTCTATTACTGGGTATCCTCTGGTTGGCCATGCAGGCGAGCGGATGCGCCGCGCTAATGCCGCTTCCCCCCGTGGAGTCCACGCTTCTGTCGACGCAACACGACAAAGCAGCGCTGCATTCCCTGGAGACCGCCCTGGGCGACTGGGCACGGCAGGTGCAGGGCATTATCCTGGACACGCCCCCCCGGTGCCACTTTGTGGGTGGGGACGGCCGTGGGCCGATGGACGAGGTGGCGTTCTGGGAGCGCAAGGTGGCGGATTCGGTGGACCTGGAGGCTGTGCTGCAGAATGCTGCCGCGCGTCACATCGAGGACATTCTTCGCAAGTGTGGCAGCCACTTCACGGGCGTGCTGGAGCAGGTGGGAGGGGCACTCCGGGCACGTTCGAGTGATGTGTAATATTTCAATGCCTGGAAGTTGTCATTGTCTATGTACTACTACCAGGCTATAACTAGCCATCTTATGATATGTATGTTCTTTTTAATCCCACCAGATGGCCCTGCGTGGCTGGGGTGATATGTATATGTTGCATCAGGAGGCATAATGTATATAAACCCCAAGAGACCCCAAGTTATGAGTAGTTATTTTCTATGGGTGCGCGTGTTTGTGCCTGGCTAATCCAACCAGCGTCCAGGGGCCATCGGGTGGGCGCCCTTGTCCCAGCGCACTTGTCCTACATCAGGCACGATGGTGTGCAAGAACGCATGGTGGCCCCCGTGAAACTTGCGTCCGGCGGGCCGGGACTTCGGGAGGCTGGGGGCGTTTGTCGGGTGTGATTATCCTACTACTATAAATATATATGGGCGAGACACCGGGTGTGATTATCCTACTACTATAAATATATATGGGCGAGACACCGGGTGTGATTATCCTACTACTATAAATATATATGGGCGAGACACCGGGTGTGATTATCCTACTACTATAAATATATATGGGCGAGACACCGGGTGTGATTATCCTACTACTATAAATATATATGGGCGAGACACCGGGTGTGATTATCCTACTACTATAAATATATATGGGCGAGACACCGGGTGTGATTATCCTACTACTATAAATATATATGGGCGAGACACCGGGTGTGATTATCCTACTACTATAAATATATATGGGCGAGACACCGGTGTGCATTTGGGCACCGTGCCACCCCTGTTTTTCTATCTCCGCTCTTTCTATCTGGCTGGCCGTTCAACTGTGAAATTTCATCGCGCTGGTATCGACTAGGTGCGTCCAGAATGCGAATGGCTAGGGAGGCAGTGACGCACAAAGGACAGTGTTGCTTGTGACGACACGTTGGATGAAGGACAATGTTTCTTGTGACGACACATTGGATGATGAATGGCAGGGCAAGGTAGGTTGACAGGATGCCACCGGCTGCATGAAGAAGTGCAGATGTTTTAGCTACCGCTTTGCAAGGTGACCCCTTTCAGAAGAGAGTGATAGGCTTCCCATTTTCTATTCGCAAGGTTACCCCTTTCAGAGAGTGATAGGCTTCCCATTTTCTAATCGCAAGGTTACCCCTTTCAGAGAGTGATAGGCTTCCCATTTTCTATTCGCAAGGTTACGCCTTTCAGAGAGTGATAGGCTTCCCATTTTCTATTTGCAAGGTTAACCCTTTCAGAGAGTGATAGGCCTCCCATTTTCTAGAGTGACACCTGGTGTCTGTTTCTCCCGCGCTTGATGATCCCCCACGTTTGCCACCCGCCCTCGTGAGCAGGTGATGCAAGGGACCCTGCACACATTAACGGAGGCCAGGGAGATCCTCCGGTACATGCAGCCGCTGCGCCCGTACTTCCACGAGCTGGCTTCCTGCAAGCTTGGGCCCAAGGTACCTGCGCGCTCACGATGTGGATCACGTAGATGGGAGGCAGTTTGTTGTTTGTGTTGGATAGCATATCAGTTGTGTTGGATAGCATATCTTTGTTGATAACAAATATTTGTGATACATTTCTATTGGATAGCATATCTTTGTTGATAACAAATATTTGTGATACATTTCTAGCTTTTGGTCCATTGCAGTTCCTGCCCACCAAGAGAAACATTTATTTTGCATTTTTGCGTGCTAGGCTTTATACGTACAGCCTATACCACACCTTCAAAATCAGTGCACATCATTATCAAGTTGGTTATTGTAGCACCATGCTGGGGGCCCAGCATACTTGAACACAAGGTGTTGCCCCCACACCTCCTACCTGGCCACCAAGGTTGTCGCCAGCCTTGATGCCGAGTTTCTCTCCGCCCATGGCCCCCCTCCTGCACGCTGCCGCGGCTTTACTGCCGCCCCCGTGTGGCCGCTACGGTTTCCCGTCGGACGCAGGGCAGCACCCATGTCGTCCCCCCCGCTAGGGGGGCGGTTTCCAGCGGCTGCTCATTAGGTCTTACGCCCCCGGACCGTCTCTCACAAGCCCAGGACCCATCGCCAGCCCCACCCCTGAGGCGGGGCTTCCCCGGTAAGCCATCGTGGCGATAGGCCCTCTACCCTACCGAAGCGTTGGCTGGAAAACTGCTTAGCCAGCGCCCTGACCAGGGCTGGTGAGTTGGTAGGAAATATATAGTGGCGTGAATATGCCCGCCTTGCAGAACCGGACCCTCGTCTTTCCTGTAACGAATCCTAGGGTAAAAACAAAGGCGATGAAGCAGCTAAAATCCCAGCCCCACCAGGCGACCATTCTTTGCTGAAAAACTGGGCAATTATGAAGTGCACGCTCCTCCCGCCAAGGTTTGCTCTGGCCTCGCATCCTCCCTGAATCTCCCGTCTGGCCACAGGCTGAAAGATCGGGCCCGCTGTCACACTCCTGGCAGTTATGGGCTACCCGGCACCCCGCGCTGGCCAGCTCCACGCTTAAGGGCAGATTCGCGGCCGCCTGTGATTCTTTCCACCGTAGCCGCTGGCCCCGGCCTGTATGGCTCCTTCCCCGACATTGTCCGACTTAAAACGCAGCCCCCCCAGTGTCATGGAGCTGCTTGCCGCAGGGGCCGAGAGGAATTGGCGGTGGGCCCAGGGCTGGAAATCGCACCCTTTTTCTCAAATCGTAGAGCCCCCCAGCCACCAACCATACCATGGCCAGTATTGGTTGGTGGCGAACATAAGAATTCTGTTATAGGCCTCTCCACGGTTGGAGAGGCCGATAGCATCATGTTACATTCAGCGCAACCGCCATGGCGGCCAGGTGACCCTGCCAGCAAATGCTGGGATCAAGTTGCGAAGCTATATAGAGGCCTCTCTACGGCCCCTACACCACTCTAAGTACTGACTGCCCATCACAGCCGCGCCACGCCTGGCGCAGGTACAAGGTCTAGTGACGTACGTTAGAAGCTACCTAGGCCTGCTCTTCGGGATCACACTCAGCGCCAGCACAAAAAGGCCGGCCGGTGCAGTACCCTCGTGACAGCGCTAGTACTACGCTACCTACGGCAGGTCGGTCCCCTTTGAGCCCGTCCGCAAGTCACGTATAAAATGAGCAAAGCTCAACAAGAATTGGATAGCGAAGTTTTCAGGGGGGCGATGTCCTTTGTTACCTGCAATCCCTAGGAAGCCTCTGTTATCATATCCCTGATACCTATAGCGCTTACAGAATGAACCAGCGGGGCGTTGCTTACCCTCCCACATCGCTATGGCGTCACGTGGTGCCATATCCCTCGCATGTGCCGCAATTTATCAAACAAAAGCATGCTTACAGTCGGGCGGTGCTGCCGGTCCGCTTCCCATCGCCTCCTGTTTTTTCAGGTCGTTTGAGTCCATGACCTTGTTTCAGGCCCAAAGCTGCCTTGACAGCTCGTTCCTCCTTTACAACATCCCTGGGTGCGTACAACATCACCCTCCCCCTCCCCCCCCACTTTCCTACCCCCCCATATGCACACATATACTTCGCTTTGCACCCCGTACTCACGCACATCCTCTCCCCCCCCCCCCCCCCCTTTCTTCTTAACTGTTGACGTATTATGTAATCACCAGGACCCCAACGGCTCCCTCCTCCACTCTCTGAGCGTGCGCATCATCTACGGGATCGGCCTGCTGTCCCGCCACGCGCGCGGGTACGGCGCCAGCCCCTTGCGCGTGGCCACGCTGCTGCGCACGGTGGCAAATGATGTCGTCCGCAACGCCTGGGCCGCGCTGGACGCCGGCACGCTCCTCGTGGTCGAGCACGACGAGGCGGTGGCCCGATGCGATGCCGCACGCGGCATCCTCCACGGGTTCCGCCGGGCCTACCTTGACATGAAGGCACGGGGGGGGATCGGTCCCTGGGGGGCACCGCCCAAGCTGGCGGTTGCCCCCACGGGTGGGGTATCGGCCAAGAAGGCCGGCCTGTGGGACGCACTCGTCGGGACGGGCGCCAAGTCCCCTCTTAAACCGCACGAGGGGAAGAAGCCCAAGTCCCCCTTGGCTGAGAACCCATCCGGAGGAGGTGCGGGGAATGATGTCGTGGTGGGCCCACCTCCCCCTGGCGCCACTTTGGCGGTCCATGATGATTCCGTGGTGCTCTCGGACGTGGACGGCATGGTGGAGCGGGTGGAGCGGGTGGCGGACGCGGTCGCCAGCATTCAGCGCTTTTCCCCCGTCGACAACCTCACAATGGGGGGCACGGTGAGCGCGCGGTACGGCACTATCATCGCCGCCGTGGCCGAGGAGTTTGGTGCCGCACAGCAGCAGCTAGGGGGGCAGCTGGCGGAGCTCCCGGACGGGGCCGGCCGCGGCATGGCGGATCGGGAGGCCAAGGCGGATGCGGCGCTGCTGGCGTTCCGAACCAACATGGAGCGGCTGGAGGGGCAGCTGGCCAACGTGCTGACCCACGCGTTTGCGGAGATGCCCACCTTGCAGGTTGGGGGGGGGCTCCATATGAATAGTGGGGGGCTCCATATGAATAGTGGGGGGGCTCCATATGAATAGTGGGGGGGCTCCATATGAATAGTGGGGGGGCTCCATATGAATAGTGGGGGGGCTCCCAAATGAATGGTGTGTGGGGGGGATAGGGGGCTTTCAAATGAATAGCGGGAAGGATGTTCAAATATAGATCATGGTGAGGTCCAATTTTTTTTTTTTCCAGAGGCACAACCAGGGAATGCTATGCCCTGATGAGGGGTCGTTTTTACGAAGCCTGGGTATATGTGCGATTACAGCCATACTATATAAGTGGTTCTGATGACTTTTGCTTTGGGGCCACGGGTTGTGACACTGCAGCCCATGTGAAGACTTGGCGGGGAACAGACACGGGGAGTGGGCGGGTGAGTCGTGGCGAACCGGCCATGATCAAGAGGCTGGGAACCAAACCAAGGAGCTGTGACACACTAGGCCTACCGCAGCAGCTTTCCAGCCTCTTCTCTTGCTGCCAAGCATCCTGCCCCCCCCCCCCCCCCTGCCTGGGAGCCAACCTTTCATTACTTGACTCTGCGCTCACTTGCTATTCTCACTTGACTCTCCCTCCTCACGGGCCCATGACCCTCCTTGCCTCACCCTTGCGGCATCATCCACTGGTCCCCTCTTCGTCTCCACTCTGCGTGTTCGCCCGCCACCACCCATCCTCTATAGCTCCCCGCCACCACCCATGCTCGATAGCTCCCCGCCACCACCCATGCTCGATAGCTCCCCGCCACCACCCATGCTCGATAGCTCCCCGCCACCACCCATGCTCGATAGCTCCCCGCCACCACCCATCCTCTATAGCTCCCCGCCACCACCCATGCTCGATAGCTCCCCGCCACCACCCATGCTCTATAGCTCCCCGCCACCACCCATGCTCGATAGCTCCCCGCCACCACCCATCCTCTATAGCTCCCCGCCACCACCCATGCTCGATAGCTCCCCGCCACCACCCATGCTCGATAGCTCCCCGCCACCACCCATGCTCGATAGCTCCCCGCCACCACCCATGCTCGATAGCTCCCCGCCACCACCCATGCTCGATAGCTCCCCGCCACCACCCATGCTCGATAGCTCCCCGCCACCACCCATGCTCGATAGCTCCCCGCCACCACCCATGCTCGATAGCTCCCCGCCACCACCCATCCTCTATAGCTCCCCGCCACCACCCATGCTCGATAGCTCCCCGCCACCACCCATGCTCGATAGCTCCCCGCCACCACCCATGCTCGATAGCTCCCCGCCACCACCCATGCTCGATAGCTCCCCGCCACCACCCATGCTCGATAGCTCCCCGCCACCACCCATGCTCGATAGCTCCCCGCCACCACCCATGCTCGATAGCTCCCCGCCACCACCCATCCTCTATAGCTCCCCGCCACCACCCATGCTCGATAGCTCCCCGCCACCACCCATGCTCGATAGCTCCCCGCCACCACCCATGCTCGATAGCTCCCCGCCACCACCCATGCTCGATAGCTCCCCGCCACCACCCATCCTCTATAGCTCCCCGCCACCACCCATGCTCGATAGCTCCCCGCCACCACCCATGCTCGATAGCTCCCCGCCACCACCCATGCTCGATAGCTCCCCGCCACCACCCATGCTCGATAGCTCCCCGCCACCACCCATGCTCGATAGCTCCCCGCCACCACCCATGCTCGATAGCTCCCCGCCACCACCCATGCTCGATAGCTCCCCGCCACCACCCATCCTCTACAACTCCCCGCCACCACCCATGCTCGATAGCTCCCCGCCACCACCCATGCTCGATAGCTCCCCGCCACCACCCATGCTCGATAGCTCCCCGCCACCACCCATGCTCGATAGCTCCCCGCCACCACCCATGCTCTATAGCTCCCCGCCACCACCCATGCTCGATAGCTCCCCGCCACCACCCATGCTCTATAACTCCCTGCCTTCACCCATGCTCCACAACTCCCCCTGTCTCGCTACGACATCCCTGCCACCACCCATGTTCTATAATAATCGTGCTGTACAATGCCTGTTCCCAGTCCCGCTACAACATCCTGGCGGCGTTCGAGGGCCTGCTGCCGCCCAAGTGCTTTCCCGACGAGCGCCATACGCGGCTGCTGGCGCTGCTCCAGGGTCTGAGCACGGAACTTGACGACGTCGCCTCGATGCTCAAGGCCGGGCGGGAGCGGGCCCCGCCCTCCCACATCAGCCTCTCCCCCGTAGCCAACGTGCTGCGCTGGGCGCGTGGGCTCAGGGAGCGGGTGTCCATCCCGCTGGACCGGCTGCGGTCCCTGCAGGGCGGCCAGGAGGTGATCGACGGTGAGGAGGCGGTGGAGGTGATGTCCAAGCACACGGGCGTCATGCGCGCGTTGAGGGAGCTGGAGCAGTCACTGCTGCAACGTTGGGAGACGCTGGTGGGTGACGGCATGAGGGATTGATTAATTAATAAGCATGATAATATAGCATGATAATATAGCATGATAATAAGCATGTGACTGCGTCACGTGGGAACCAATAAAGGAACCTCCAACCCCTATTCACAATCAGAAGGAGGGAGGGTGGGAGATGTGATAGTTAGCAATTGGAGACGTGGGTTGGTTGTTGCGTGGGGGATGGGAGATGCGGGTGGGTGAGCACATGGGGTTGTGGGTGCACCCTGGGAACGCCCCTAAAAACCCTCAGGCTGCGGGAGAGGCCTTTATATTCTCCCAAACCGGCGCCTCTGAATGAGTTCCAAGCCTATCTGTGGCCACTGGACCATGAGGCAGCCCTACTGCACCCGCTATGCTTTTGCTATGTCGAAGCTTTATTGCACCCACAGGGGATGCCGGATCGTTGAGACGGGTCCGCTTGTGCACCCTGTGGCATGCCTGTGGCATGAGGGAAGGGGGGGGGGGGGGGTCTGTGCCCCCTGCCCGCTGTGCGCACTCAGGGATTAAAAGCACTCTGGTGCTCTGTGACTCCACAACGGGAGCACGTGTGTGATTAATTAATTAATGGGGGATGGGGGTGCTGGTTACTTGCAGCACGATTGGGGAAATGAGCAGTGGTGGGAGACATGGGTGGATCGTGGCACAGTGTGGTAGGAGATGGGGTTGAGTGATGGAAGATGCTGGTGAATCGCGTCATGTGTGATAGGTGATAGGAGATGGGGTTGAGTGGTGGAAGATGCTGGTGAAGCGCGTCATGGGTGATAGGTGATAGGAGATGGGGTTCAGTGGTGGAAGATGCTGGTGAAGCGCGTCATGGGTGATAGGTGATAGGAGGTGTGTGTGTGTGTGTGTGTGTGTGTGTGTGTGTGTGTGTGTGTGTGTGTTGTGTGTGTGTGTGTGTGTGTGTGTGATGGTTGGGGCGTTGGGGGGGGCGGAGGAGATGCAGGTCGACGACACACTGGTGTGGTGATGGGAGATGTTGGTGGCAAGAAACACTTCCTGGCTGGAAGCAGGGCAGGCATGCCCCCTAGTGGCAGCTGCAACCAGCCATGCTCTGGTCCGGTGGCGTCCAGTCTATAAGCCTTCCTCTCGATTTTAAGAGTTTTGCGTGTGTTGGGCTTTGCCTGGTTCAGGCGCCCTACTGCCTATTGTGCGGACGCGCTTGTAATCAAAAGGCAACTTTGCTATTAGTTACGTTCACGTAATGCTCCCTGTGGCATTCTTATCGTGCTGTAGCCAGACCGTTGACCTCAGCCCCTGTCAGTGCAACATGATTGTAAGAGCATTAGAGCAAACTTGTTGAACCACAGCAACCTATTTACCGCCTCCTCTTCCATTTGGGCGGATGTACGGCGTCGAGAGGGAAGCGATACTCAGGGTGGCGCTGCTTGGGTGTAAAACCATGGCAGAGCATTCGTGCCATGAAGTACACCTTGTCAGTGCCCCGTTCTTCAAGCGCACATGGTTCAACCTTTTCATCGTTGCCCTCTGCCCTCTGCCCTCTGCCCTCTGCCCTCTGCCCTCTGCCCTCTGCCCTCTGCCCTCTGCCCTCTGCCCTCTGCCCTCTGCCCTCTGCCCTCTGCCCTCTGCCCTCTGCCCTCTGCCCTCTGCCCTCTGCCCTCTGCCCTCTGCCCTCTGCCCTCTGCCCTCTGCCCTCTGCCCTCTGCCCTCTGCCCTCTGCCCTCTGCCCTCTGCCCTCTGCCCTCTGCCCTCTGCCCTCTGCCCTCTGCCCTCTGCCCTCTGCCCTCTGCCCTCTGCCCTCTGCCCTCTGCCCTCTGCCCTCTGCCCTTTGCCCTCTGCCCCTACTCACCCCCAGATATCGCGCCACTCGCGCGACAAGCTGCAGATGCTGGTGCTGGTACAGCGGCCGTACGCGTGCCGTGACGGCCGGCAGCACCGAACGCTACACGTGAGCATCGACCCGGCGCTGGTCACGCTGCTCAAGGAGGTGCGCTTCCTCGTGGGAGAGGCCGTCGCAATACCTCAAGCGGCGCTCGCTGTGTACGACCGTCGCGACGAGTTCAACGGGCATGAGTACAACCTGGGCCTCATCGCCCGTATGTACAACAAGGTATGAGAAAGAGGGATATTGCACACATGGGCTACAAGGTTTGTGGAAGGGGGTTGTTGCAGGCATGGGCTACGAGTCATGTGAAGGGGGGGCTTGTTTCCCGTATCTGTAACACCGCACAAAGGGGTTGCACAAGGTAGTAAGAGGGGGCACATCGCCCGCATGTACAACAAGGCACGTTGAGGGAGTTGCATGTGTAACAACAAGGCACAATTCACAATTAAAATACTGCATGTTTCAGTATATTTGTCCATCAAACCATTCACCTGATTCAGCCCATCCTCCCAATTCAAAATCTCTCAACCCACAAAACTCACCCCTCACCCTACGCTCCCTCACGCGCAGATCATCGAATCGCTCATCCCCGTCGAGTGGCCCCTCCACGAGACCTCGATCGCCGCACTTGACGCCTTGCTGGACAACGGGCTGCGCAGCTGGACGCTCGACACGCCCGGACTGGGGGAACTTCTCGCACACGCGCTGTCCCTGACCACGACCGTGCACGACACAGTCATGGCCCTCAAGGCCAAGCGGGAAGCCATCGAGGCCATCGCGGCCGGGTGGGCGGGGCTCCAGCTGGTGACCAAGGCGGGGGGCAAGCCGGTGGGGGCAGGCACGGGCGGCGTGAATGTGACGATGGCGGGACAGTTTCAGCATATTCGGGCCACGGGCGATCGGGCGCATGAGCTGCTGGCCGAGTGCAACGCGCTGCTCAAGGTGACGGGGGGAAGCAGGGCATGCGGTTGTCTTGTGATTTTTTCCCCCTAGGGGGCAGTAGAGGATGTTACAACAATAAGCTAAGTTCCACTTGTTCGCAAGGCAACCCCTTTCCCGTTATTCCTTTTGTTGTACTATCTTGCGGCACTCGTTTGCCGGACTCCTTTGTCACATTCTCGCTGTATGGGGCGCAGCAGAAGCGCCATACCCACAGCATAGTAGAGCTGGTGATAAGGGCATTCGTTGTTGGCGATGGGGTGACAGCCAATGCTCCTTGTTCTCTGAAAGCACTATGAGAAGCATGATTCATGAAGTGTTCTAGTAAAATCCGCATGCGCACTTTCTCGTGGTCGCGCACTCGTGTCAAATTTTAATGCCACACTCTCTTGGGCACTCTCTTGGCCACGGGGCGCGCAGGTCGAGGACTCGGACCCCCACTGGCGCTCGTTTGTCTACTACATCAGCACGGTGCTGCGGCGCGGCGTGGTCGGCATGGTGCGGGGTAGCCTGTGGTACCTACGCCAGCAGATGTCCCAGGTCGCGGCCAACGCAGACATGGTCAACTCAGGGGGACCCGAGGGCATTTCTTCCTCCCCCTTGCCGCGCACCACCTTGGGGCTGTCATCGGCGCTTCTACAGCCCGCCGGCACGGGTGCCGTGTCCCCTGACGCGGCCACGGCCACCCCTGCTAGCAACGAGTTCACTGCCGCATCCCCTTCTGCTGACCCCACACTAGCGGATGGTATACCCCTCATCGAGCTGCACCTGCTGCTGCAGCCGCCACTCGTGGTCTGCCGGTCCTCCCTGGGACAACAGGCTTCTACCGGTTCAGGGACCAACGGGGATGCCACAGGGCCTGCCCCGGGGGTGCCCCCGCCACCGCCCGCGTCGCCCCCCCTCCCCTGTCTTTCGCTGCAGGACACGATCCAGATGTGGGTGCGCGAGTGCTTTCAAGCGGCGTCCCTTGTGCCCAAGCCGACGGGTCGGGTGGCAGTCGTGCCGGATGCCAACGCGGACGCGCCCAATGATGATGCCCGCATGCCGGCACCGGTGGCAACCACGGCGGGGGACTACTTAACCGAGGCGGAGGAGGACCTGGAGGTGCTGCAGCTCCTGACGGACGTTACGGAGCTCGCCGCGGCCCAGCAGGGTGAGCTGGAGCGCTGTGTGGGCAACGCATACGGCTGCTACGCACATCTGTGGACGCGGAGCCGGGACGAGTTCTTCGCAGCCTTCCTCACCGAGGTGGAGGAGATGAAGCGGGTTGAGTGGACCGCGGCGGCGGACGCTGCCGCGAGGGCGCTCGCGTCGGGGAAGCGGCGGGGGGGCCAAGAGGCGGTGACAGACAGCGAGGCTGTGGCAGGCCTCTCTGATGGCGACGGGGGCGATGAGGAGGGGGAGGAGAGCATGCACGGGGGCAAGGGATTGGGTGGTGGTGATAAAGGCAAGGCGGGGGTTGGTCAGGATCTACGGCGGTCATCGGTGGATGGGACGGGAGAGGACGGGGAGGAGGGGGAGCTAGGGGGTCAGCTCATGGGGGCAGAAGGGGACGAGGTGAGCCAGGCTCGGCCAGCGGCTGGTGAGGCCGAGGCCCAGAAGGGTCAAGCGCCAGGTGGCGAGTCGGCGAGTCCAAGGGGGACTGTGGCGCCCTCCCTCCCCGCGTGGCTGCAGCACTGCCAGGCAGCGATTGAGGAGTTTGCTGGACTATACGCGAGCGCGGAGCAGCTGCCCCCCGCGTTCACGCTGGGCTTTGTGCGGCTGAACGCAGCACCTGTGAACGGCGCGGTGGCCGGGGAGATATCGGCATGGAAATACCTGTTCCTGCGATATCTTCTGGACCAGGTCACGCAGGGTCTCGCGGGCATCGATGAGTTCATCCGGTCAGCGAATGCGGCGCTGGAGCCTAAGGTGGAGCCTGGCAATTACAAGCAGCTGTGCCGCGCGATGGACCAGCTGTATCAGGTACAGTACAAGATACAAGATACAAGATACTACCTTTGGTACAACATGCTACATTTCGTGCAAGACGGCGTAAGTCATGGGCCAGGTTGGTAGAGTAAAATAGAGCTCAAGGTAGTACACGAGAGCTGGAGTGATCCGCGGGAGTGATCCGGTTGTATCGGTTATTTTGCGGACAAGTTGTACCAGGTAGAGCGCAGCAGCGCACAGGGGAGCCGGAGCGATGAGCCCGCTACATCAGGTGTGAGGGCAAACAGCTGTGCCGCACGATGGGCCAGCTGTGGTCAGGTAGAGTACAAGGCAGTGCACATAGTGCAAGAAGCACCAACGATGGACCGAGTTGTATCAGGTATGTGGAACCAGTAGATGGGGTAAAACCCCACATTCACGGGTTTTTGTAGGCCTGCAGAAATGTGCGCGTCTGCAATGGCAGCATCTGGCTGCATGTGCTTACCCGTGTAGTACTCAAGGACGACTTACTCACAAAACAGATTACTTGCCCACGAAAATACCCAGTCGATCGAATACTATATTATTAACTTTCCATGTTTGCCGCGGTATACAAGCACAGCCCCCCAAATGCGACCCCCTGCTCCCTCGCACCGATGCTTGTTTTTTTTAATGGTGAAAGATGTTATGAGATGTTGTTTTGAGATGTTGGCCTCCTTCTATGCCCCCTTCTCTCCCTTCCCTGCCTTCCTCCGTCCTTTCGTCTCTGTCATTCCTCGCTCGGTCGTCGGGCGCTCCCAGGTGCGCAGCCGCGAGGCTAGCACCGCGCACACGCTGCGCAGCGCTTCCCTCACCGTGGCCGTGCTGGCGCGTTTTGGCGTGTCGGTCAAGGAGAGCATCGCGCAGCAAATGGAGTTGCTGCCGCACGCGTGGGCGCGGTTGCAGAAGACCTGCGTGGCCGTGGGTGAGGAGCTGCACCACCCGCAGAACGAGGCGTGCGCGAGAATAAGGGTCGAGGACGAGGAACTCATGGAGGAGGCGGCAGAGCTGGTCGCTCGGTTCCCCTCGGTGGCTCCCCTTGTGATCGATGCAGCGCGCTACGAGTGGGCGCGGATGGCCGCGAAGGCAGGCGGGTCGTTGGCCGCGGGGAGTGGTGCCGATGCAAGCAGGAAACGGCGGCAGGGTGCCGTGTTCTCATTGGACGTTAGTGAGACAATTGGCGACAAGCGGGCGGAGGGGGATGACGCGGGCAGCAGCGCAAGGGAGCATAGTGACGACGAGGGAGGGAGTGAGCTGGCTAGCTCCGACGGGGCCGAGGGAGAGGACAAGGGCACGGATGGAGTCAAGGGTGCGGGTGGCAGCAGCTCGCAGCACGCGTGGGCGTACAGTATCATGGACGACATGCACAGGGAGCTCGCGGCGCTGGAGGTCCGCGCGGGGCTTCTGGCGGACGCGCAGCGGATATTCGAGCTGGGGGTGAACGACTTCCGGCCACTCTCGCAGGCGCGGCAGACGCTGGAGGCGCTCAAGTCCCTGTGGGATGTGGTGTCTATGGTGAGGACTATGTTCGTATGTGTGATGTCCATGGTGTGTTTGTGGTGGCCACGGTGAGGGCGGTGTTCATATGTGTGGTCTCCATGGTGTGTTTGTGGTGGTCATGTTCTACTGCGGTATGTGGTGTCCATGGTTATGCCAATGGGGTGGCTGTTTAGTTAACGCCAGTCTCTGCACGTGCGTGGGTTCACCATGCAGGTTACGGACACACACTGGCCACCGGCATAGCCTCTTGCCTACCATGGCACGTGTGACCATAAGGCACGCGGGCACACACATACACACTTGCACGCACACACGCACGCACGCAAGGATAAAAATGGCCTTCACAGTCAGTTAGTGCATGGCTAACCGTAGAATAACGTTGACATGTTCCAGCGATGAGACGTCACCGATGTGTGCTACCGATGCTGATGGTGGCACGCCATCAATGACATCTTCTGCCTGACTCACCCAACCAACCAACCAACCAACCAACCAACCAACCAACCAACCAACCAACCAACCAACCAACCAACCAACCAACCAACCAACCAACCAACCAACCAACCAACCAACCAACCAACCAACCAACCAACCAACCAACCAACCAACCAACCAACCAACCAACCAACCAACCAACCAAGCAATCAACCAACCAACCAACCAACCAACCAAGCAATCAACCAACCAACCAACCAACCAACCAACCAACCAACCAACCAACCAACCAACCAACCAACCAACCAACCAACCAACCAACCAATCAACCAACCAACCAACCAACCAACCAACCACCCACCCACCCACCCACCCACCCACCCACCCACCCACCCACCCACCCACCCACCCACCCACCCACCCACCCACCCACCCACCCACCCACCCACCACCCACCCGCCCGCCACCACCCTACCCACCCACCCGCCCGCCCGCGCCCGCCCGCCGCGCCCCGCCCGCCCGCCGCCCGCCCGCCCGCCCGCCCGCCCGCCCGCCGCCCGCCCCGCCCGCCCGCCCGCCCGCCCGCCCGCCCGCCGCCCGCCCGCCGCCCGCCCGCCGGCCCGCCCACCCGCCCGCCCGCCCGCCGCCCGCCGCCGCCCGCCCGCCCGCCCGCCCACCGCCCACCCACCCACCCACCCACCCACCAACCAATCAACCCACCGCGCCCGGATCACCACGCACAGATCACCAGCCAGGTGGACGCGTGGGAGAGCACGCCCTGGCCCTCCGTGGACACGTTTGCCATCGAGGGCGGGGTCACCTCCCTGCGCAAGGAGCTGCGCTCCCTGGACAAGCAGGTGCGCCCCTGGCCTGTGTTCGACGCCGCCGAGGCCAAGCTGGACACCCTGCAGGCGTCGCTCCCGTTGCTGCAGGCGCTGGGCTCCAAGGACATGCGCCCGCGGCACTGGGCGCTCCTCATCCAAGAGACAGTCGGCGGGGGGGGCTCCGCGAGCGTTGCGAATGCCAGCGGCAGTGCCCGGCCAGGGAGCGCCCGGGGCGTGGCTGGAAGTGCCCCGCAGCTCAGGGTCCCTGTGGACGATCTGGGCGGCCCGGCCACGGTGCTCGGGGACTACATGCGGCTGGGCCTGCACGCGTTCGTGGACGAGGTTCAGCGCTGCGTGGACCGGGCGTCCAAGGAGCTGCAGATGGAGCGCACGCTGCGGTCGCTAGCGTCCACGTGGGCCGGCATGCAGTTCACGTTCGGGCGGCACCAGGAGCGGGACATCCCCGTGCTCATGCCGGCGGACGCGGTGCGCGAGGCGCTGGACGACTCGATGGTGCAGCTGCAGTCAATCGCCGGGTCGCGCTTTGTGGCGCATTTCCAGGAGGAGGTGGGTTGGCACGCTTTGTGGCGCATGTCCAGGAGGTGGGTTGGCACGCTTTGTGGCGCATGTCCAGGAGGAGGTGGGTGGGGGCGCTTTGTGGCGCATTTCCAGGAAGAGGGCGTGGGGGGGGACGGGAGGCATGCTGCACCACATGCAGCGAGGAAAATTGCATGTGGCTAGGGTAATCCCCCTCGCGTTACTTCCTAAGGGTCACGGTCGTCGTCATGGGTGCCCTGTCAACCTGCCCTGAGTGCCCTCTATTCCTGACCACACATCCCAGCCTTCTCTTCGCCCGTCGCCAGGAGCATCTCTGGCACACGTTCCGCAGGTGCCCCGTGTGGTCCTGCCGGTCCCCTGGCACCCCCCTTCTGCCCCCTTCTGCCCCCTTCTGCCCCGTTCACCCCCCTTATGCCCCCTTATGCCCCCTTATGCCCCCTTATGCCCCCTTATGCCCCCTTATGCCCCCTTATGCCCCCTTATGCCCCCTTATGCCCCCTTATGCCCCCTTCTGGCCCCTTATGCCCCTTCTGGCCCCTTATGCCCCCTTATGCCCCCTTATGCCCCCTTATGCCCCTTATGCCCCTTCTGCCCCCTTATGCCCCCTCATGCCCCTTATGCCCCCTTCTGCCCCCTTATGCCCCTTATGCCCCCTCATGCCCCCTCATGCCCCCTTATGCCCCCTTATGCCCCCTTATGCCCCCTTATGCCCCCTTATGCCCCCTTATGCCCCCTTATGCCCCCTTATGCCCCCTTATGCCCCCTTATGCCCCCTTATGCCCCCTTATGCCCCCTTATGCCCCCTTATGCCCCCTTATGCCCCCTTCTGGCCCCTTATGCCCCCTTCTGGCCCCTTATGCCCCCTTATGCCCCCTTATGCCCCCTTATGCCCCCTTATGCCCCCTTCTGCCCCCTTATGCCCCCTCATGCCCCCTTATGCCCCCTTCTGCCCCCTTATGCCCCCTTATGCCCCCTCATGCCCCCTCATGCCCCCTTATGCCCCCTTATGCCCCCTTATGCCCCCTTATGCCCCCTTATGCCCCCTTATGCCCCCTTATGCCCCCTTATGCCCCCTTATGCCCCCTTACGCCCCCTTATGCCCCTTATGCCCCTTATGCCCCTTATGCCCCCTTATGCCCCCTTTAGCCCCCTTATGCGCCCTTATGCCCCCTTATGCCCCCTCATGCCCGCTTATGCCCCCTTATGCCCCCTTATGCCCCCTTCTGCCCCCTTATGCCCCCTTATGCCCCCTTCTGCCCCCTTACGCCCCCTTATGCCCCCTTATGCCCCTTCTGCCCCCTTCTGGCCCCTTATGCCCCCTTATGCCCCTTATGCCCCCTTCTGCCCCTTCTGCCCCCTTATGCCCCCTTATGCCCCCTTATGCCCCCTTCTGGCCCCTTATGCCCCCTTATGCCCCCTTATGTCCCCTTCTGCCCCCTTCTGGCCCCTTATGCCCCCTCATGCCCCCTTATGCCCCCTTATGCCCCCTTCTGCCCCTTATGCCCCTTACGCCCCCTTATGCCCCCTTATGCCCCTTATGCCCCTTCTGCCCCCTTATGCCCCCTTCTGCCCCCTCATGCCCCCTTACGCCCCCTTATGCGCCCTTATGCCCCCTTATGCCCCCTTATGCCCCCTTATGCCCCCTTATGCCCCCTTATGCCCCCTTATGCCCCTTATGCCCCTTATGCCCCCTTATGCCCCCTTATGCCCCCTTATGCCCCCTTATGCCCCCTCATGCCCCCTTCTGCCCCCTCGTGCCCCCTCGTGCCCCCTCGTGCAGGTCACGGCGTGGCAGCAGCGGCTGTCTCTGGTGGACGCGGTTCTCACCCTCTGGTTCGACGTGCAAAAGATGTGGAGCTACTTAGAGGCCATATTCATCGGTTCCAAGGACATCCGGCGCGCGCTGCCCGAGGAGTGCAAGCGCTTTGACAGCTTGGACGCAGACCTGAAAGAGCTGATGAAGGACGTGGAGGTGACGCCCAACGTGGTCGAGTGCTGCGGGCGGCCGGGCATGCTGGACACGTTGGATGGCCTCATGGCGTCGCTGCACGTGTGCGAGAAGGTGACGTACGACAGTCCCTGCATGCTTGAGGAGTTCTTCGGTGTGTGCTCAGTCTGGGCGTGCTTAGGGCCTCCTGTGTATAGCATATACTATTTAGGGCTGTACTCAGGGCTATTTAGGGCGCGTAGGACCTCCAGTGGGATATGGTTATGGCTCGATTGATGGGCAGTGGCTACCATTGTGCCATATTGTGCCATATTGTGCCATATTGTGCCATATTGTGCCATTGTGTGCAATTGTGTGCCATTGTGTGCCATTGTGTGCCATTGTGTGCCATTGTGTGCCATTGTGTGCCATTGTGTGCCATTGTGTGCCATTGTGTGCCATTGTGTGCCATTGTGTGCCATTGTGTGCCATTGTGTGCCATTGTGTGCCATTGTGTGCCATTGTGTGCCATTGTGTGCCATTGTGTGCCATTGTGTGCCATTGTGTGCCATTGTGTGCCATTGTGTGCCATTGTGTGCCATTGTGTGGCGCCTTACGGCATCTTCTGCCTTCCCTTCCTCTTCTGCCACCTTGTGGCACCGTGTGGGCCGGCTTTTAGTGCATCGGTGGCAGATGCGTACTTGCCATGCAGGACTTAATTACAAATGACATTATGCGAACTCTGAAAAGCATTTCTTGCCAACGTGCAATCCTACTGGTAGAGGCAAACGACCCAATCACCCAAACTGCCGTCCTCGGCACTTCGCCTTGTCCTCGTAGTCAACCCGCGGATTGCATGCAATTCAAGGTACTTGGCTCTGCTTTGCGGTTGCACGCTACGTTAGCAGGCTGCTTCGGGATTGTAGCCGACGATTTGTTGAATCGTTGTCTTGACTCGTTGTTGAACGACGTTGTTGAATCATTTTCTTAACAAAGGGGTGCACCTTTCTTCATATAGCACTGTCACCCTGCATCAACGCGCACAGAGCCCAAAAGAATATGTGCCGTCCATGGCTGCACTTGAGGGAGGATAGCTTGGGCCAGCCATGTGGGGGTAGATACGCCATACGTGCCGGTACGCTGAGTCGTTTAGTGCCGTTCCGTGGGCAGTGCTGCGACCGCTGGCGCATCGTACCGGCCCGCGGGGGCGAGGGCTGAACCAGGGGCGACCCAACTGCAAGACGCATGCAGTTGGCGTGTGGTAAAGCCAGCGTTCAGGCATGCATGTTAGAGCATGGGAGGGATGTAGGCCAGCACACAAGTGATGTAGCAGGTAGGTACAACTACTTGCTGTAGTAGTAAGCTACTTATAGTAGAAAGTGAACTTATATTATATTACGTATAGTCTTATAATGATAACTATACACATAGAAAGTGAACTTGTATTATATTACATGTAGTCTTACAATGATGACTATACGTGTAGAAAGTGAACTTATATTATATTACGTATAGTCTTATAATGATAACTATACGCATAGAAAGTGAACTTGTATTATATTACGTATAGTCTTATAATGATGACTATACGTATAGAAAGTGAACTTATATTATATTACGTATAGTCTTATAATGATTACTATACGTATAGAAAGTGAACTTATATTATATTACGTATAGTCTTATAATGATGACTATACGAATAGAAAGTGAACTTATATTATATTACGTACAGTCTTATAATGATGACTATACCAATAGAAAATGAACTTATTCCGCCTTTGTCTATAGGTCCTCAAGGATCCAGATCTGCTTCGTGTTGGTGCCCACGTACGGACCGCCGAGCTCACACTCCCACCCACTTGCTGCGCTTGTCGCAGGGGACACACCCGCCGCCGCCACATGTCCTGTTTCTTTGTTCCTATTCTTCCAGCTGACCTCTGGAAACGTCCCCCCGCTGCTGGGCCCACCCCACCAGGCGCTGGACCAATACCTGGAGAGCAAGCGCGCACTCTTCCCCCGCTTCTACTTTGTCGCGCCCGCCGACCTGCTCGACATCCTCTCCAAGGGCCACGACCCGCGCAGTGTGGCCCCGCACTTCCCAAAGATCTTCGAGGGCATCCATTCACTGCAGTTTGCAGGCGATAACGCGGCACCAACCACGGTGGAACCCACAGGCAAAGCGCCCGAAGCCATCGGCAACTGGCGGTCCTCCTCCACCCTCTCGGTCAGCAGCACAGCTGGTGGGCCGGGCACCCCCCGCGGCAAGGCCCGGATGTCCTCGGTGGCACCCAATAAGGCAGCGGCCGCGTTCGCAGCGGCCGCGGTGGCGGACGCCAGGCCCGTCCGCCGCAGCAACGTGGCCCAGAAGGCGTCCACCGGCCCCGCGGGCGCCAAGAAAGGGGCGGGCGCGGAGGCGGTGGCGCTGGTGAGCCGCGAGGGCGAGGTGGTCCCGCTGGCGTACGGCACGTGCGAGTGCTCGGGCAACGCGGAGCAGTGGCTCTCGCGGCTCATCGCCTGCATGCGGGCAAACCTCAAGGGCTACCTGGCCAGCGCGCTCAACGGCTACGCCGAGGAGCTGCGGCACAAGTGGCTGCTGGCGCACACGGCGCAGGTGGTGCTGGTGGTGTGCCAGCTGTGGTGGGCGCTGGAGGTGGACGGCGCGTTTGAGCGGCTGCTGGATGGGCAGGACGCCGCGCTCAAGGATTACCACCGCAAGCAGGAGGAGCAGCTGGCGGAGCTCATTCGGCTCATACAGGTGGGCCATGACCTCATCCAGCTCATGCATGCAGGGGGGTCATCGTACATGCCTCATCCAGCTCATACATATAGGACATACATATAGGACATACATATAGGACATACATATAGGACATACATAGGTACCCTACGTATAGGTCTCCTACAGGTGGGTCATGTGTTCCCGCGCGCGCGCACACGCAGGGGGCGTCGGTGCCGACGTCTCATGCTCTGCGTACTCTGTGCTTGGACTGGGTGGAGTGGTCTGTGGCTATCGTGCCCATGAAGGTTTGTGTACAAGCTTGTCATGCTCGTCCTTGGAATGTGATTGGGGGCTGACATGCCGCACGCGCAAGGATTGCGACGATGCGTTGCGAGCACAGTGGCGTGGATGAGCCCGATGGAGATGTGCCTGGGTCGCAGCCACCCTAATCTCACCCTGAGGCAAGGGTGCAGAGCTTATGGCCCTTTAGTTGAGGATTTGTGCTGAGGCAAGGGTGCAGACCTTATGGCCCTTTAATTGAGGATTTGTGCTGAGGCAAGGGTGCAGACCTTATGGCCCTTAAATCGAGGATTTGTGCTCACGTGCCGCTATCTGCGTGTACATTAGTGGCCCGGTTGGATAGATGCTAATGCCCATGCAGCCACCAACAATACTCGCACGTGGGGTCGCGCCTGAGATAGCCATGTTAGCGAGGAGATCGATCAAGAGTTTACAAATCAGCTCCCTGAACCCGCGAGTCTGACCTCAACTTCGATGTCCCTTCCTGACTCCCTTGCATGTTTCATGTTCTGCGGACTTGTTTGCATGCCCTGTGTCCCCCTGGCTCATCCCCCGGCCTTGCTCCATGTTGGCTGCCTGCGCCTGGCCCCGCTCCCTGTCAGGGCATGTCCCTGGAGGCCGGCCAGCGCCAGAAAGTGATGACGCTGGTCACCATGGACGTGCACGCGCGCGACGTGGTCGAGCGCCTGCTGCGGGACAAGGTGGAGGACCCAGAGAGCTTCGCATGGCAGAGCCAGCTGAGGGCGCAGTGGCGTGAGGGACAGCTGTCTCCCGCCACGCTGACGGGGGGGGCTGGCTCCAAGCCAGGGGCAGCATCGGTGCAGCCGGCAGGGGCTAGCGAGGATGGCAAGGACTGTTACGTCCTGTGCTGCGATGCGGAATTCCGTTATCAGTACGAGTACCTGGGCAACGCGCCGCGGCTGGTGGTGACCGCGCTGACCGATCGCTGCTACATCACGCTCACGCAGGCGCTGCGGCTGATCATGGGGGGGGCGCCCATGGGCCCCGCAGGGACGGGCAAGACGGAGACGACCAAGGACTTGGGCCGTGCACTCGGCGTCATGGTGTACGTGTTCAACTGCAGCGACCAGATGGACTACCGGTCGCTGGGCCAGATATTCAAGGGGCTGGCGCAGTCCGGAACGTGGGGGTGCTTTGACGAGTTCAACCGCATCAGCGTGGAGGTGCTATCCGTCGTGTCTACGCAGTTCAAGTCGATACTGGATGCCATCCGGCAGGGGCGTGCCAAGTTTGTGTTCCAGGTGAGGGACTGCGGTCATTACCTTGTCCCTGTGGCTATCACTTCCCTCGCTGGTTGCCCAGGAAGGTTGCGGTGGCTAGGGTGTTTAAGGATCATGGATGCCTTGTATGCTCTCATGGATGACTACGGATGAAAGCATTATAACCCAAGGCTTGAGAAGGCTCGAGGCGTTTTAGCCCAGGGGGGGGGCGTCCCAAATCTTGACCACGTGCTAGCCGCAGCACCATCGACAGTCCGCCCTTGTGGCCCACAATCTTTAGCAGCCGCTGTCTTTGCAGCGGTTCCTGACAGTATGGCCACCGGTGGCCACCATATCCTGTTCACATTGATGCGTTTCCCACCCTTCCCCCTGCCCCCACGCTAGGGGGAGATGCTGTCCCTCGTCCCCACCTGCGGCGCGTTCATCACGATGAACCCCGGGTATGCGGGCCGAACCGAGCTGCCCGAGTCGCTCAAGACCCTCTTCCGCCCCGTGTCCATGGTGGTGCCGGATCTGGGCCTCATATGCGAGAACATGCTGCTGGCGGCCGGGTTCCTGACCGCGCGCCCGCTGTCCAACAAGTTCATCACCCTGTACCGCCTGAGCAAGGACCTGCTGTCGCGGCAGGACCACTACGAGTGGGGCCTCCGGCCGATCAAGTCCGTCCTGGTCGTCGCTGCCTCGCTGAAGCAGCGCGCGATTGCGTCTGCCAGCATTGCGCCACCGGCCGTGGCCCCGCCCGCAAAGGGCGCCACCGCTGCTGCCGCCGGGGGTGCGGACAAGGCAGCCCTGTTTGCGGAGGCAGAGCCCGTCGCACCGCCATCCTCCGCGACCTCGCGTTCTGGGGGAACGAGGCTGAGCGGGGGCGCCCTTCCTCCCGGGCCGCGGTCGCTCAAAATGGCCAAAGCGGTGGGCGGGTTTTCTCCCAAAGATGAAGCGGCGCTGCTCATGCGCGCGCTGCGCGACTTCAACCTCCCCCAGATCGTGACGGAGGACGTTGCGGTGTTCCTAGGGCTAGTTGGTGCGTGGCGATGCTGGCACACGGGGCTTTGTAGAATGAATCATCATGTGCAGTAATCGACGCATGCACCGCTAGTACAATATGCATGTTTTTGTGGGCACACGATATTGGGCGGTATGTTGCCGATGGGCGGGGTTCTCTATTCATTCAATTGGATTTTTTTTCCTCGTTAAAATGAAATAGAATACTTAGGACACCACAGGTTTGTGATAACCCCTGGCCCATCTTGCCCCTAGCTCTACTTTGTCTGGTCTGGTATGCGTTGCCATGTCTAACCGATGGACCCCAGGCGGCCTAGCCCCTTTAACCTACTCAACGTCCTCGTCCTCTGGTATGCACTAGCCCCTTTAACCTATATAACAGTCAACTAGCCCCTTTAACCTACTCAACGTCCTCGTCTTCTGGTATGCACCGCTTGACCTTCACCCAAGCAGACCTGTACCCCTAAACTCTCCCTCTGACTTGTCTTGTCTGCTATGCACCACGGCGCAGCATTAATCCATCCGCCCAGGCGACCTGTTCCTCTATACCCATACGCAGTCTCTGGTACCTACAGTGCACCAATGGGGCTTATCCATTTTTCGAGCCAAAGTTTTCGGACAGAAATCCATTTTTGGACCAAGATCCATTTTTTTTACCAAAATCCGGTTTTCTTTACCAAAGTCCGATTTTTTGGCCATTAATGACCAGGCAACCTCTTCCTTTTATCCGATCCTTGCCTACTATGCACACCTGGGATGTCTCCGTTCCTCATCAACCAAAATTGACCAGGCGACCTCTTCCCCGGCGTTGAAGCCTCTCGCAGCGTGGATGTGGCACTCGACAAGTCAGTGCGAGAGGTGGCAGTGGCGCGCGGCCTGCAGCCGGAGGACAGCTTTATCCTCAAAGTGGAGCAGCTGGACGAGCTGCTGCAGGTGGGAGGACCATCACATATGCGGGGTAGATGCGCCGTCACATATGGGTAGATGGGCCAGTGCAGGTGGGTGGGCCATCGCACCGTGGGGGTAGGTGGGCCGTCCCCCATGTGTGGGTGGTCGACCATCATGCCTGGTGTAGCGCTGCTGGTGAATGGACATTGCTCGGGAAGGTGGGCGAGTGCACGTGGTGGGCCGTCGCACATCGGTGGGCTCTGCAGGAGGACGGCATGCGAGTGGGTGGGTGGTTCAGCCAAAGGGGGGGGGGTGTCAACATGGGTAGGAGCCCGGAGTGCGATCGTGGGTGGAAAGTGCAGCTGGGGACGGCACATAGACTCGTACTTTCTCATAGACTCGTACTGTACTATAACACACGTTCTTATCCTGCTGTAACATGATTTTTTAATGTAATACCGCTGCAGTATTAATCATAAAAATTCCTTCTTTCTCTGGTGTAGTACTACTGTATGGAGTTGTGACACGGGTGCAGCATGGAGGTTGGCTGTGTCTATTTCTGACTTTGAAGAGAGATCGAGACACAAGATGTCCAACTCTCTGTCAAAAAAGCACAAAATTGCGATGCAATGCCCCCACCTCTACAGGGCTCTCTAGTCACAAGCGTGCAGGAGCGGGCATGTATGTGCTGCTACCTCTCCATGTTCGGATTGGTTGCGCCTGGCCACGCACACACACCTTTGCGCAGGTTCGATGGTATCGAATCGAGCTGTACGTGGAGTCACCACAAACTCCTCTGCGCTTATGCAACTTGCAAAGGCGTCCCCCTTGGCCCACTAATCGGATCATTTAGACATTATGTTTTCTATGTTTAAAACCTTCCCTACCCCGCACCAAGCTCATGCTCATGCTCCATGCACACGCCACTAACAAAAATGATAATGATAATAATAACAATAATAATAATAATAATATTAATATTAATTACTTATCATGCGCAGGTGCGCCACTGCGTGTTCATCGTGGGCGCGTGCGGGACCGGGAAGAGCGCTGTGTGGCGGACACTCGCCGACGTCAACACCGCGCGCGGCCGCCGCTGCCTCACGCCCGACCTCAACCCGAAAGCCGTGAGCTCCGACGAGCTCTACGGCCACGTGTCCCCGACCACGCGCGAATGGAAGGACGGGCTGCTCAGCGCGCTCTTCCGCGACCTGGCATCCGGCACGACCGACGACCCCAAATGGCTTGTGTTGGACGGCGATGTCGACCCAGAGTGGATCGAGTCCCTCAACACTGTCATGGACGACAACAAGGTCCTCACCCTTGCCTCGGGCGAACGCATCCCCCTCAAGCCCTGCATGCGGCTGCTGTTCGAGGTCGCCCACCTGCGCTCCGCGACGCCGGCCACCGTCTCCCGGGGCGGCGTGCTCTACCTCAACGAGGGCGACATCAGCGCGTCCGCGGTCGTGTTGTCCTGGCTCGAGACGCGCCCTGACAAGAAGGAACGCGCGATCCTCCAGGGACTGTTCGACCAGTACGTCGCGCCCACACTCGAGTTCTGTGCGTGCACGCCGCCAGGGTCGTCGGCCACCGCCGGCCGGCACACGAGCGCTGGCGGAGGGGCACTAGGAGTCGAGGGCGCCGCCGGCCATCTGTCCTACATCACCCACGTCTCCGACGCCAGCAAGCTCCAGACCGTGGTCAGGCTGCTGGATGGCCTGCTCGCACACGGGGGGGTGCCTCGCGAGGCGGACAAGGACGTGCTGGAGGCCTATTTCATGGTCGCGCTCGTGTGGGGGGTGGGGGGGGCACTCGCCGCGGACGACCCCCGCCCCCGAGAGGCGTTCTCATCATGGTTCCGGGCGCAGTGGCGCAGCGAGGCGTCCCCGGCTGCACGGTTTCCCGATAGTGGGACAGTGTTTGACTATTTCGTGGATCCTTCACAGGAGGAGAGGTTGTTCGTGCCCTGGGAGGACTTGGCCGCAAACAGGGGCCGCGGGTTGATTGGGTCGGGAGCGGCGCTCGGGCTAGGGCAGCTCCGGGGGGGAACACCTGAGCCAGGGGCCTCGTTCCAGTCCCTGGTGGTCACCACGGTGGACAGCTTGCGCATGGGGCATCTGGGCGGCGCGCTGCTCCGGTCGGGCCATGCATTGCTGCTGGTGGGCGGTGCTGGGTGCGGCAAGACCACGCACGCGCGGTGTATGCTGGCGGACCTGCCTTTGGATCGGTTTGACGCGCTTACAGTGAACATGCACTATTATAGTGACTCGGCGGCTCTCCAGGTGCTGTTGGAGAAGCCCCTGGAGAAGAAGGCCGGGCGGGTGTACGCTCCACCCGCGTCCAAGCGGCTGGTGTACTTTGTGGACGACCTCAACATGCCGTGTGTGGACAAGTGAGTGAGGGGCATGCGCTGCTGGACAAGTGAGTGATGCACGTGTCGTGTTTGTGGACAAGTGAGGCGAAAGTAACTGGGTGCTGATGTGGTCAGCGGAGTGCTGCATGCGCAGTGAGGTAAGAGGCATGCGCCACGTGGGCATGGAGCGAGGGGCATGCGCGGTGTGGACAACGGAGTATTGTGTAGGACTACGATTTCTTGGGGTAAATAGCGTTCATACTATGCCTCTTTTTGCGATTTTCTTTCTTATATTTACCTTAGCGGTGTGGACAAGGGAGTATTGTATTGGACTACCGAGGAAGAACTGTATAGGACAAGGGAGTATTGTATAGGACTACCGAGGAAGAACTGTATAGGACAAGCGAGGGATGGGATAGGACTAGCGAGGGAGGTGCCCATGCGCCTGCTGCGTGGTTACGGATTCGTGGAGGGTTGTGAGTAGGGGAGGCGCGCTATTTCCTGTGCTGGGCCCCTGCATGCTCTATTCCGTGTTTATGCCTTGCTGGCCACACACACCCTGTGTTTCACATGGTCCCCTTACACACATGGGTTACCTTGCGAAGCCGTAGTGTGGCGGCATGAAAATGGGGGGTGCTGAGTGGTTGCCACGCTGCCTCTAGCGCCCACAGACAGCTTGTGCGCCCCTGCCCCCTCCCCCAGTTGTCTCGGCTGTACTAGACTTTGTGTTTCTTCCCTTGTTGTCACCCCTGCGGTCACCCCACAACTTGGTTTTGCTGCCACCTACAGCCGAGCAAGTAGGGGACAGTATGGCCAGAGCACCTTTTGACCCATCCTCACCCCCACATCTCGTGGCCCATCCTCACCCCCACACCTCATGATCCACCCTCACCCTCACACCTCTTAAGCCACCGCTTGAAGAATGTAAGTTTCGACCTCGACTGTGCCGTGTCCGCACCTTGTCACACCTTCTTGGACCTCATGGCAGCAACACAGCTCGTATGGCCCATCGCTTTACTTGTGTCCATGGCGAGACTTGCAGGATAGCTCTGTCTTGTCCCCCCATGGCTACCCCCAACCTGTCATTGTTAACCTACCCCACCTGTCATTGTTAACGTACCTGCCATCGCCCATTTTGCCTTTGCCAGACTCGTCAACACCAGTTTCCTTGCCCTGCACCCTACTAGTTTCCTTGCCCTAATCCCCTTCCACTCTTTCATCGCCCGGTGCCCCAACTCTTGTTTTGTCTTTCCCTCCCTCCCAACACGTATTTTCCCGACCACTTAACACGCCAAAATTTACACGTAAACACGGACTTCCCCGCCCATGCCCGTTTCTCCTCAACCCTCGCCCTCAACCCCAGGTACGGCACACAGAGCGCCGCGGAGCTGATGCTGCAGCATCTGGGCTACGCCCACTGGTACGACCGCTCCACTCGCGCCCTCAAGTCGGTCCTCAAGACCCAGTACATGGCCGCGATGAACCCGCAGGCGGGCAGCTTCCGCATCAACCCCCGGCTGGAGGGCAAGTTCTGTGTATTTGCTGTCGGTATGCCCCCGCCCGCGTCGCTGGGGGCGATTTTCACCCGGCTGCTGGACCGATGGGCCGAAGGGGTGACGTCCGCTAGCGCAAAAGAGCTGATCCCAAAGCTGATTGCCGTCACACTCGAGTTCCATGCGCAGCTGGCGGGTGAGCTCCTGCCGACGTCACGCCGGTTCCACTACATCTTCACGCTGAGGGAGATGGCGACAGCCTTCCAAGGGGTCGCCCTCTGCCCCCCCGGTGCTGTCGTCAGCACCCACAAGCTCATGCGGCTGTGGGCGCACGAGATCAAGCGGACGTATAGTGACCGGCTTGTGGACGATGGCGACCTGGCGCGCGCCGGGCGGATGTTAGAAATGGCCGCCACACGCACGCTGGAGGGCGCGGTTGATGTCCGTAAGGCCGTGGCGGAGCCGCTACTGTTTGCGCCTTTTGCGGGGGGGGTCGGTCCAGAGGACCCCGCGGTGTATGATGACGTGGTGGAGGCGGTCAGGAATATGCCCGCGCCGCCGCCCCCGCTGCCGGCCACCCACGCAACCTCCAAGGGTAGCTCAGGCTCGCATGCGCCCCCAGGGGGAAAGGGAGGCAAGGGCGGGCGGAAGGAGCATCGGGAGGGCAAGGTGGCCAGCGGAGGTGACACAGGGGGTGGTGGCAAGGGGGCCGGCATGCCTCATGGTGGGGAGTCGCAACAGGCTGGCTCCCACGGCGATCTTCTTTTGGACAAGTCCAAGTCAAGCCGAGCCAGCGGGCGGGGCACGCCGAGCGGTACCCAGACCCCTGTGGCGGTGGAGGACAGCAGTGGCGTTGCCGATGAGGGCGTACCCCTGGGCCGGCTGACGCGTCTGCTCACGAGCGCGCTGGCGTCGTACAACGAGAGCAGCCACATGAGCCTGCACTTGGTGCTGTTTGAGGACGCGATGAGGCATGTCTGCCGTATCTCGCGCGTGCTGGCGATGCCTGGGGGTGGCCACGCGTTGTTAGTGGGGGTGGGGGGCAGCGGCAAGCAGAGCCTGTGCCGTCTGGCAGCACACATCCGCGGCTTGGAGGTGGTCACCATCACGGTCACAGAGGGATACGGCCTCGCCGCTTTTCAGCAGGATCTCAAGGTATGGGGTCGGCTTCCTTAGACCAAGGAAGTCGGAGGAAATAGCATCTTTGGTCTAAGGAAATAGCATCTTGGCATTATGTTTCAGCAGGATCTCAAGGTATGGGGTCGGCTTCCTTAGACCAAGGAAGTCGGAGGAAATAGCATCTTTGGTCTAAGGAAATAGCATCTTGGCATTATGTTTCAGCAGGATCTCAAGGTATGGGGTCGGCTTCCTTAGACCAAGGAAGTCGGAGGAAATAGCATCTTTGGTCTAAGGAAATAGCATCTTGGCATTATGTTTCAGCACGATGTCAAGGTATGGGTTTGTTGCCGTTTGGTCTGAGGGAATAGCATCTTGGCAGGCAAGGCAGGCAAAGGTCTCTGCTGAGGGTGCTGCGATACCGAAGTATAATGAGTGCGGAGCGTGCTGCAGTTCTGGTGTTTAATCAGCAACCTCCCTGCTGCCGATGCCGCACGCCGTCCACGCCAGGCGCAAGCTTGTTACAGTTTTCGAAATCCCTTGTCGTAGGCAAAATGCTTGCCTGGATCTTTTAGGCATGCCACCATGTCTATGAATCGGATTAGCCATGCTTGCTGGCAGTCTATGAATGGCCTTTGCATCCAAGTAAGCATCCCGGCATCGCTTGAATGGACATCACACAAACCTGCACATGACCTCATGAATGGTCCCCCAAACGTCCCCACGTACGCCAGAAATAGCAACAGGGGCAGATGAACATAGCAACCACATGACCCACACGTGACAACATTGTGCATCCCCCCCACCCACGCACAAACACATGTGTGCTTCGATGGCAGCGGCATGCACCCTCGCCCCCATACACACGCACACTCACCCCCATACACACGCACACACATACATGTATATGTGCTTACATGGCAACACTATGCGCTCCTTCCCGCCCACCCACCCACCCCCCGCATGGCATTGTTCATTTATTCATTATACATTTATATTCTACTACTATTTTTTTATTTTATTTGTTCACACCCCGGCAGGCATTCTTCCTCAAGGCTGGCGTCCGCAACTGCGGCCTGGTCCTCCTGCTGCACGACGCCAAGCTGTCCGATGAGCGCTTCCTGGTCCCCCTCAGTGAGCTGTTGGCGCCGGGGGACCTGCCCGAGGTGTTCACGGCGGAGGAGCGCGAGGAGGTGGTGGCCGCTCTGCGCCCCGAGGCCAAGGCGCTGGGGATATTGGAGACCAGGGAGGCCTGTCTGGGGCTATTTGCGGAGCGCGTGAGGTCCAACTTGCGGCTCGTGCTCGCATTCAGCCCCGCGGGAGACACGCTGCGGGTGCAGTGCCGGCGTTTCCCCTCATTGCTCAAGCACACGTGAGTGCGGGTTCGTGCATGTAATCGCGCGCGGGTTAAGTAGAAGCATGTGACCGCGTCCAAAGCACGTGGGTGAGGGAGGCCAAAGGGAGGGCAATTAACTTGGTGCCATCGGGAGCACGCGGGGGGCGGGGGGGGGGGGGGGGGGGGGGGCGGGGGGGGGGGCATGGCTTAGTTCTTTAAGCACTATCGGCTATCGCTGAAGAGATATAAGAGGATTCGCAGTCGGCTTCTTGACACGCGATCCCCGGAACCAGCTTGGTCCCATTACGAAACCCACACTCAAGACGACCGCTCATGACCCATGGTCTTACCATCGGTCACAACCACGGCGCCATTTGCCCACGCGCCCCATCTTTCTCGACCATGTGCCCCCTCCTCCCACGGTAAGGATGCCACCCCCAACCCCCAACTCCGCACATGTCCCAGCCCTGCTTCCCCAAGCACCTTCCTTGCTCGTAATGTGCCATTAACCGTCTCATTGTTACCTTGACCCCTTACCCCTTCAACCTCTCACCCCCTTTTTCCCTTTTTGCCTTTTTCCCTTTTCCCCTTTTGCCGTATTCCCTACACCACGTCATCCCTTCACCCCCTCACCCCCCCCCCCCCCCCCCCTCCCAGCCTGGTCGACTGGTTCCATCCCTGGCCCACCGCCGCGCTGGAGTCCGTCGCCAGCACAATGCTCCGCGACACCCCCTTGCGCGACCGCGCCGGCCGCGACCACTCCCCCGCGCTCGTCTCCTTCCTTGCGTTTGTCCACGAGAGCGTGGAGCCGCACGCCGCGGCCTTCCTGGAGGCCGAGGGCCGGTTCACCGCGACGACGCCCGAGTCCTTCTTAGAGCTACTCCGGCTGTACAACGGCCGGCTGGCAGCGGGGCGCGAGCGCGTCGGCGACAAGCAGCGGCGGCTGGAGATCGGGCTCGTCAAGCTGCGGGAGACGGCGGCGATGATCGAGCGGCTGCGCGAGGAGCTGGCGGAGCGCTCGGCGGTCGTGGTGGAGAAGCAGCAGCGGGCGAGCGCCTTCTTGGCGGAACTCGTTAGGGAGCAGGCGATCGTCGAAGCAGAGGTGAGGGGGGGGTCAAGGTGGGGGGTGAGTTGAGGTGAGGGGGGGGTTGAGGTGAGGGGGTTGCAGTCATGGTGGGCGCAGACGTGAGGGGCACATTGGCACGATAACATGAAGGTTTACCTGCAAAACCCTAACCCTGTCAATCATGCCCCATACCTTATTCCTAATACCCAACACCAAGACAATCATCCCCAATACGCCCAACCCCAGTACCACCAACCCCAGTACAACCAACCCCCTCATCCCCTAACCCGCTCGCTGCCCCCCTCATCCCCCTCGCTGCCCCCCTCATCCCCCTTGCTGCCCCCCTCATCCCTCAAACCCCCTGCCCTGCTGCCAGGTGGCCAAGGCCAACGAGGAGGAGGCGGTCTGCAACGAGATCGCCGATGCCGTTCGCGAGAAGCAGCAGGAGTGCGCGGGGGAGCTTGAGAAGGCGGAGCCTGCGGTGGAGGCGGCTGTGTCCGCGCTCGCGAACATCGACAAGAACTCGCTCGTGGAGCTCAAGTCCTTCAAGAAGCCCGCGCACGAGGTGCGGCGCGTCATGGAGGCGGTCGTGCTGCTGCTGCTGGGCGCGGCCCTCCCAGGGGGGGCCAAGGACGTGAGCTGGGTGGCCGCGCAGAAGGTCATGGGCGTGATCGAGCGGTTCCTCTCGCAGCTGCAAGGGTACAAAGCGCTGATTGACGCGGACCAGGTACCTGCGCGGGTGTTTCAGAGCGTGCGGCCGTACGTGGACGACCCAAAATTCAACGGCACGTACCTACTGCACAAGAGCCGCGCGGCCGCGAACCTGTGCGAGTGGGTGCGGAACATCGTGGCGTACTACTTCATCTATGTCGACGTCAAGCCAAAGAGGGAGGCGCTCGAGGCGGCCAACGAGAAGCTCAAGGTGAGGCTCAGGCACTGCCTGCTTTCCCTCCATCCATAAATACATAACTAGTACTGTAGTAGAATGATAGTAGCATCAAGAAGATCACTGATGTACTAGTTATTTGATACCTTAGAATGCAATCGTCTGAAGTATGACTCGCACAGCGTGCCTGTAGACACAGGGGCTCGCCAGGGTATTGGGCAAGCTGCCCTTCCATGCGCCCTAGTTGCATCTGAATGCGGATTTATTTCCCACTTGATTTGATTCCTTTCCTGGCTATATTCTCTTCATCTCTCAACAACCCCACGCCCCACCACCATCGCCCACCGCCCGTCGCCCACCCACCCCCGCACACCGCCCCTCGCGCACCCCAGGCGGCCAACACCAAGCTTACCCACGCTCAAGCCGCTGTCGCCACGCTGCGCTCCAAGCTCAAGGCGCTCGCGGCTGAATGCGACGCTGCCTCGGAGGAGAAGCGCTGTGCGGAGGCTGAGGCAGAGACGGCGCGCGTCCGCTTCGACCTGGCCCTCCGCCTGCTGCGCGGTTTAGGCAGCGAGGGCGTGCGATGGGAGTCCGAGATGAAGAGATACGAGGCGACGCGGCACACCCTGCCAGGGGACCTGGCCCTCAGCGTGTCCTTTGTCACCTACGCCGGGTCGTTCACGGCGTCGTTCCGCGACACCATCTGGCGCAGGACGTGGCTGCCCGCGCTTCTGGCGTCCGGCATCCCTTGCTCCTCGGGGGCGGAGCTGGACCCCGTCACGGTGCTGGCGGACGCGGCACAGATCGCTGCGTGGAGCAACCAGGGGCTGCCCTCGGATCGTCTCTCGGTGGAGAACGGGGTCATCTTCTGCGCGTGCGAGCGGTGGCCGCTGCTCATCGACCCCGAGCTGCAGGTGGGGGGCAATTTGACTCATAAGTATAGCAGTACTACTATCTGTACTATGCAGGTGGGTCACCGCTGATGGCTACGTTTAGTATTTATATACAAGTAGATTCGTGTGTTTTATGTCCATGTAGGTAACTGCTGGAACAAAGTACACACAATATGTACGATGCAGGCGGGAGCCGCTTGTGATGTCCGATCGGAGTGGTTATGCGCAGGTGGACGTGTGTTGGTAAACTAATAGTACAGCATTACAGAAAGTGTAATGGTGTATATTTGTGCTCATGGGCGCCCTCCCACCACATCTAGTATGAGTTCTTTGCAGGTACTCTCAGGCATGGAGCACCGTAGTGGCTGAAAGCAAATTACGATTCACTGTTCAAGAATGGACCCCCATTAATCGCTAAACGGGGGCTTCATTTAGGGCTTCATTCGCAATCGCTAATGATAGATACAACTCGTGATGAAGGTTATATTTTAGCATCGTCACCTCCTACTCTCGACGCCATATAAGAAGCGCGGCGTCGTGAACCTTTAACCTATAGCCTTGCTTCAATTTGCCTTGTAAACGTAATTTTCGAGCCTGTTTTGGCCTCGTTATAATAGTTAATCGTAATGTATTTCCAGCCAGTATGGTATGCAGGTGAGCGCCTGGGACCTATATACACGTGCGTGCTTCTCGCCATGGCATGCCACGATGCAGATGTGCCAAGCAAAACGATTGTAGATGTGCAAAAGACAGGTCAACGTGGAATGGACTGCTATGTGCATCGGCTGCTTCCCCGCTCCCTTTTGTCATGGGGGACCAAAAGACCATGGGGCCCCCTTACTTGTGCGCGACTTGTATGCATCATGCGCATACTCTTCGTGCGGAAATCGCTGGCTCTGTACCCATCCGCCCTCCCATGCCTACCCACCCACCCACCCACCCACCCACCCATCTATTCCCCCCTTCACGCGCAATCTCTCTCTCTCTCTCTCTCTCTCTCTCTCTCTCTCTCTCTCTCTCTCTCTCTCTCTCTCTCTCTCTCTCTCTCTCTCTCTCTCTCACACACACACACACACACACACACACACACTCACACTCACACTCACACACACACGCACACTTTTTCTCCTCTCTCTTTCTCTCTCTCTCTCTCTTACACAATGTCAACTTACTACTAGACATACATGCGCACGCATACACTCGAACACACACACAAACACACGCACGCGCACACACGGACACACACGGACACACACGCACACACACGCACACACACGCACACACACACACACACGCACACACACGCACACACACGCACACACACGCACACACACGCACACACACGCACACACACGCACACACACGCGCACACACGCACACACACACACACACTTACACACACGCACATCGCAGGGTCTCACGTGGGTGACGCGCCACCTGGAAAGTGCCGGGCTCAAAGTGGCCACCCTCCAGCAGCGCGGGTTCGTCAAGGTGCTTCAGCACGCGGTGGAGAGTGGGACGCCGCTGCTGGTGCGCGACGTGCGGCAGAACCTTGACCCCATGCTGGAGCCCGTGCTGGGCCGCAAGCTGGTGCGCCGCGGGGGCCAGCAGTTAGTCCTCATCGGCGACCGCGAGGTCCCCTTCCACCCGCGCTTCCGCCTCGTGCTCCAATCCGAGGAGGCCAACCCGCACTTCCGCCCCGAGGTCCAAGCGCAGGCCACACTGCTCAACTTTAGCGTCACCGAGGCGGGCCTCGAGCAGCAGCTCATGGGCCTGGTCGTGCGTGCGCAGCGGCCCGACCTCGAGCGGCGCAAGGGCCAGCTCGTGCAGGCGCAGAACGAGTTCAAGATCCGGCTCAAGGCCGTCGAGGACGGCGTCGTGGAGCAGCTGTCCTCCGCCGAGGGGGACTACTTGGCGGACACCGCGCTAGTGGAGAGTCTTGAGACGATGAAGGCGACGGCCGCCGACATGCACGCACGTGTGCAAGAGGCGGTGCTCGCCGAGGCGGAGGTGAACCGCGTGCGAGAGGCGTATCGCCCTGTGGGCGTAGTAGGCTCGTGCATGTATTTCCTGTTGAGGGATCTGGCCAAGGTCCACGTGACCTACCAGTTCTCGCTCGCCGTGTTTGTATCCGTCGTCATCGAGCGCAGCGCCGCAGTGACGTCCGCGCCCGCCTCACAGCGACAGGGGGGCAGCAAGGGCGTGCTGGCGGGCAGGGTCCCAGGGACGGCCGGGGCCCAGGGTGGCCTCGGCGGCGCGGGAAGCGGGGACAGCGCGCCTGGTTCGCGGGATGTGACGATTCGAGCCACCGGGGGGGAGCGGGACGCGGCGGCGAGAGAGGGCGGCGATGCTGTGCCATCCGGGGCAGCCTTGCCTGCCGTCCCGAGCGCCTCGTCACGGCTGTCGTCGTCGCGGGGGGCATCGTTCTCGTCGGCATCCCCCGGCGCGCCGACAGGCGGTGCGCCGACACAAGAGCACGCGCCGTCGTCGCTGGCTGCCAGCAGCAGCAAGGGCTCCCTGCTTGGCTCGATCAACGAAAGCAGGGAGGGTGGCGGCTCGTTCCATGAGAGGAGCAGGGAGAGCGCGTCAGGGTCGCCGGGGCTCGGGGGCACGGCGGGAGCTGGTGCGCTCACGGACAGTGACGGGCCAGGGGCGGCTGGCGGCGGCAAGAGCGTTCAGGAGCTTGTTCAAAACGTGCTGTGGAACACCTTTTGCTACGCATCCCCGGGCCTGTTTGAGGCCCACAAGCTGGTCTTCGTCACGCAGATGCTGCTGCGCATGATGGTCGTTGCGCGGGAGTGGAGGGCGCCGCGACAGGGGGGGGGCGCCGCTGGCCCCCTGCAGGGTGGCGCTGCTGCTCCCTCTGGGGCGACGGGGGAGGAAACCGACGAGTTGGGGGCCGGGGATGTGCGAACTCATCCGCCACGGGGGGGGCATGGCGTCAGCAGTGGCGCCATCAAGAAAGGGTTAGGGAAGCCAGGCGCGGGGGGGGGAGCGGCTGCCCCCGGGGGTCCCGAAGACGGTGGCCATGGTGGTGTCATCTGGGAGGACTTGGATCCGTTGGACCCCGCCGAGCTACACTACCTGCTGCGGCGGCCGCTCAAGGCGATCGCAGGGGACGTGATGGCAGGGCTGGAGTGGATGCGCCCCGACGTGTGGCAGACGCTAGCGGCTCTCCACGAGCTGTCGCCTGCGTTCGAGACGCTGCTGACAGACATGGCGGGCGCGAGCAAGCGGTGGCGGGACTGGTCGGACGCACTGGCGCCGGAGCGGGAGCGGCTCCCGCAGGACTGGAAGCAGGTCAGCCGCGTCCAGCAGCTGTGTATCCTGCGGGCGATACGGCCGGACCGCATGGCGCACGCGCTGGCGTCGTACGTGGGGGACGTGCTCGGCCACCGGTTCATGAGCCCCCAGCCGCTGGACCTGGCGTCTGTGGTCCTGCGGGGTCATGGCGCGGGGAATGGCGACGACGGTGCTGATGTTGCCACCCGCGGGGGGGGGCATTCGAGGGACCGGCGGCCCCCCTTTTGCGCACCCATCCTGTTTGTGCTGTCCCCTGGCACGGACCCGGTGCAGCGCGTGGAAGCAGTCGCGCGGCAAGTCGGGGGGATTCTGGACGAGGGTCTGTTTGAGAATGTCTCGCTGGGCCAGGGGCAGGAGCCTGTGGCGGAGCGTGCCTTGGACCGCGCGCGCCGAGAGGGGGGCTGGGTGTTCCTCCAAAACCTGCACCTCATGCCGCGCTGGCTGCCCCGGCTGGAGGCAAAGCTTGCCGAGATGCGAGAGGGGGGGGGCGCAAGGGGGGGGGGAGGGGCGGCCGGTGGCCAGTTAGGGGGGAGCAGGGACAGTATGGGTACAGGGGGGGGGATAATGTCGAGTAGTGCGTCCGGGGGGGGGTATCATGGGGCCACCCACCCCAACTGCCGTGTGTTCCTCTCGGCAGCACCTCCCCCCGACCCGAAGGGCGCATCGGTCCTCCCCATCAGCCTTCTGCAGAACTGCGTGCGCGTGACAATGGAAGCCCCGCGGGACCTGCGCACGAATCTCAAGGCGGCATTTGCGCAGCTGCCAGCAGAACCGTTTGACGCACACCCGCGGCCGGGCGACCTCCGCGTGACCTCGTTCGCGCTGTGCTACCTGCACGCAGTGCTCATGGGGCGGCACAAGTTTGGCCCTGCGGGGTGGAGCCGCCACTACCCGTTCAACACGGGGGACCTGCTGGCATGCTTCACGGTCCTGGGCAACTACTTGGAGCACGCCTCGCGCGACGTCCCCTGGTCCGCGCTGCGATACATGTTCGGAGACGTCATGTACGGCGGCCACATCACCGACAACTGGGACCGCCGCACAGCATCAGCCTACCTCTCCGTGCTCCTACGCGACGACCTGGTCACCGACAAGAGCTTCCAGCTGGCGCCGGGGCTGGCGCTCCCCCCGCCGCAGGTCCTGGGAGCGGATACCGCCGAGGGGTTCGTCGTGGGCACCCTGCGGCACGTTGACCAGTCCCTGGCCAACGAGCTGCCCGGGTTGTTCCACCTGGCGCCCAACGCCGAGATGGGCTTCCTGTTGGCCACCAGCAACGCCCTCTTCTCCACGATACTGGCCATGGCGCCCAAGCCCAAGGGAGGGGCAGCGGCCACGGGGAAAGCGGGCGCGTCCGGCGCGTCCGGCACGATCACATCGCCCCGCGGTGTGCCAGCTGGCGCGCTGGTTGACGGGAGCAGCCCCTTCCCTTCATCCTCCTCCAGCTGGGGTTCAGGATCCAAAGAAGACGGCCTCTCCAACCTGGTCTCGGATTTATTGGACGCGTTGCCTGACCTCGTGGATTTACCCTCTGGGGCAGACGCAAGTGGCGGCGGCGGCGCGGGCGGCGGGTCGTCGTCGTCATTGGGCCCATCGGCCGTCACTGCAGCTGGCGCAAAGAAGATGTCTAGCTGGGACCCCTCGGCGCCGCTGCTGGTCGTGCTGGCGCAGGAGTGTGCGCGGCTGAACATGATGCTGGCGGCTGTGAGGGCAGACTTGCTCGAGCTGCAGCAAGGGCTGAGGGGGGAGCTCACGCTGTCCGAATCGGTCGACTCGCTCATGGCATCCCTAGGGGCCGACGCGGTGCCCCCCCACTGGGCCAAACTCTCTATGGCGTCCGCCATGAGCCTTGCCGCGTGGTTCCAGGACCTGTTGGCGCGCGCACGGTTCCTCGCGGGGTGGTCGGCGGAGGCGGTTGCGGGCGGCGGCGCGCTGCCCAGGTGTGTCTGGCTCGCGGGGCTCATGAACCCGCAGGCGTTCCTGACCGCCGTCGTCCAGATCACAGCGCGCCGCAACGAGTGGCCGTTGGACGCACTGGTGGTGATCACCGAGGTGACGAAGAAAAGCGCCGAGGAGGTGGACGCGGCGCCGAGGGAGGGCGCGTACATCCACGGGTTGCACCTGGACGGCGCGCGCTGGGACGCGCGCTACAACACCCTGGCCGAATGTGGGCCCAAGGAGCTCCCCGCGGCCATGCCGGTGATGTTCGTGCGCGCAGTCGCGGCCGACACCAAGGCCAAGGGGGAGGTGTACGAGTGCCCCGTGTTCGGGTCGCACCTGCGAGGGCCGTCCTACGTGTTCACCGCCACGCTCAAGACAGCTGAGAACCCGGCCAAGTGGGTGCTGGCGGGCGTCGCGCTGCTGCTGGGGCTGCCACGATAAAGAAATCACCGGACCGCTCGTTGCCGGAGCAATCACTGCTCGTTGCCGGAGACTTGCCCAACCGCATGTTTTTGATGCATGCGCCCACCCGCCAGATTGTTTTTGTGCTCTCTGCCTCATGTTGCAGCAAATGAACCGAACAACCACAGCAACTATTCTGTGGGGCGTTGGGACCGTTTCCATTGGCCGTAGGCCTGATTTGCAACCCGACTCCTGGCTGCGGGTGGAGCCCTGTATGGTGTATTTTCTTCCCCACTATTTTGCGGTATGAGTGATGTGTAAAATTCACGGCTAGAAGTCTTTTTAGGTTGGGTTCTATGACATTGGGAACATCCAGATGAGAATGCAGGCATATGGTATATTTATGGGCCAATATTATGGGGGGCTGTGATTAGAAAACAGACCTTTAGTGCTGCAATATCAGATAAACCTTCCATTGGCCCTCCTTGTAGCAAACTTATTGTGTAGATCATGTGGCTTTTTTGGTATTTATTTATTGAAACATGTAACCAATTGCTTATGTGCCTTTGGTGCCACTGAGGTACTAGTTGAAAGCACTGAAATAAATTATCAATGCACGCGGCCGTGCATCACGTGGGTCCCAGTATCAAAAGAAAGTCCCTGATGTAATATACGTCAATGAGAAGGAGCCCGGAGGGCATGCATGTCCAAGCTAATTATCACTCACGTCTGCCTGGGTGAAAACACAGAAAGATTCCATCGATTGCATGCGCTTGGGGGAAAAAAGGTCACACCTGAGCTGAGAGAAAAATCATATCGAGGTAGCTGCATGAAACTTGCAAGAAGAGCTGTAAATAACAGTGACATGTATCAGTTTGATTGCATTTTATCATGTCCCACTGCTAGCTCCTGCACCATAACACAATCAAAAAGAGACAGCCATGGTGAGGCGCCCGGCCGAATATACCTAGAAGCCTATTCATTCATTCATTCATTCATTCATTCATTCATTCTGATTCATTCATTCATTCATTCATTCATTCATTCATTCATTCATTCATTCATTCATTCATTCATTCATTCATTCATTCATTCATTCATTCATTCATTCATTCATTCATTCATTCATTCATTCATTCATTCATTCATTCATTCATTCATTCATTCATTCATTCATTCATTCTTCATTCATTCATTCTTCATTCATTCATTCATTCATTCATTCATTCATTCATTCATCATTCATTCATTCATTCATTCATTCATTCATTCATTCATTCATTCATTCATTCATTCATTTATTCATTTATTCATTCATTTATTCATTCATTCATTCATTCATTCATTCATTCATTCATTCATTCATTCATTCATTCATTCATTCATTCATTCATTCACGTGCCTCGAGAGAGTCACGGGGTACTGGGTACCAACTTTTGAGTGTACGTAGGTGGCTTTGATCACCCCTGTGTGCATCAGCATGATGTACAGCAAGAAGGGTGCATGAGACCCCCCTCCCCTTCTCGTGTTACCTTTGAAAGCGGGCAGACCGGCCACAGGTTGCTCACTGGGAGAGTCTAGCAACTACTGTGGGTGCAATAAAGCTTCGACATCGCAAAAGCATAGCGTGCGTACTCAGTCTAGGGCGCCCCCATGGTCCTGTGGCAACTTATAGGCTTGGACTCATTTAGCCGGTTCCGGTTTGGGAGAACATAAAGGCCTCTCCCGGAGCAGTGAGGGCCTATGGCGGGCCACTAGGAAGGTGATGGAGGGCCCCTCCAACAGTGTTCCTGCAACGTGCACGCCAGCTAGCCGCGTGCATGGCCAGAGGTGCATGGCCAGCCGCAGATCGACAGCGAGTCTCGAGCGCGCTGTCTGTGCATGAGGCCGGCCGGACAAGATACGTCAGGGTCGAAATTACCAGGCTTCAGCCGGGTAGGCCAGGCTTGTTGCCACGGCTAGCGCCTATCTGACTGCCGCAATCAGGTCCACCTTCGTGGCTGCATGCGCAACCTTGGATCACACCTAGTAGTAGTGGATGCCGAACGCGGCCTACACTGATCTAGCTCACGCCACCCTACGAACGTACTGTTCATGCGATCAGTACGGGATCTTTGCTCTCACGGCTGCTCCCTCAGAGCACCCCCGCGCCTGCCTGCCCCGGCGGCCCGCTATACCTGTGCGGCTGTGCGACGCCCGGGCGGTCGCCGCCCGGCTGGCGCTAGCACAGGCCTGCCGCCGCAGGCCGGGAGGACCTCAGTACCGGTGGCCAGGAGCGGCTTACTCGATCATGAATGCGCAAGATGCATATTATAATGCCGCACACGCGGAGGTGGAGACACTTGCCGCAGGAATCAATCGCCGACATCACTACAATACGGTTCCTAGGAGACGCGAAATGAGTGAGAATGTTACCCGAGCGGTAACGAGGATTCGCACCGTTGATTTAACTTATGTTTCTTTTTTTGCGCCATTTGGCGAGCATCGACTGGTTCAGGAGCCTGAACCTAGCAGGGGGAATCATGCGGGGGAATCTTTCGGGGAACAATTCCGAACGTGACTTTAGCGAAGTCCTATACTACATTTTGCTAATTGGGTACACGGTACTACAGTTTCGTCACTGAAAATGTTTTCTAGTTGCGTTGGTGTTTCGTACGTTCCGCTGAAATTTTCGTGTTCAGTGCCCAGATCACAATTTGATCCGGTGCGAAATGATTGGCTGTACGGTACGAACCAAAAACGAAATTTTAGTATCTAGTTCCACCGCGCTTGCTGAATTTGCCCCGGAAGCCCGCGGGCACTTTCCCCGCTGAAAAAGGTGTCCGCGGAATTAGCGTACTGTAGTGATGCTGTGATGGCCACCAAGGATGCATGAATTTAGCCATGCAAGCTCTGCCTATGCAGAGAGTCACTCTCTGCTGAAAAGCCATGCCCTAGCCATTGTATAGCCATGACGATCTTCCCCCCCTACATGTCCAGGCCTATGTCCCGGCACTCCCGCCCTTAAGGCTGCCACCTGCTGGAATACATTATTAGCGGTGTGCAGGTGCACTTAATGTGCACCCAGAGCAGGTGTAGTAGTTTACACCCTACCCTCGCAGGAAAAACCTACCTCCAGCTCCGGCAGACGGCGGGGCAGAAGCCGGTCTACTGGAAGGGGGCGGACATCTACGTCGCCCACAAGCCCTGGCAGGCGACCCCTGCCGCCCCAGCCACCCCAGCCACCCCAGCCTAGGGAATGTAGCAGTAGTGTAGACTAGAAAGCTTAGTTATGTGGCCATGTATGCCTTCGTGATGGGCCCACACCAGCCCTTGCAACAGCCGTAGCCATTTCGAGTCATGCTTTGCCCATATATGCAGGGAGTTAATCTCTGCTGAGAGGCCATGTGTACACCAGCTATAGCCTAGCCACATACCTTCCACCCCATTTGTCATGCAGGCCTTCTAGGCCCTCTCCTCAAGCCGCCTTGTGTGCTTGTGCTTGTTTAGGAGGCATGAACCATCATGGCGGTGCAGGTGCACCTTGTGCACCCAGAGCAGGTGATAGTTGTACATCCTACACCTGCAGGTTGTCGCCCTGATTGTATTACAAACCCATAGATGCCCCTTTCTCAGGGCTATGTGTTACATATGCTCCCCACGGAGCTATGATTTTAATTAATTAATTAAGGGGACTCGGCGCGGCGAATATTTTCCGCGCCAAAAAAATTCCGCGGTACCCTCCGTACCGTGAAAAGTGGGTGCACGGTGCGCGCACCCCTTGCGGAAGTGGCCATGGCGACTGCTTTTAGACGAAACGTGACAAATCTGGCTCGCGGAAAGCAGAAAAAATGCTCGATTCTTGGAGAAAATTAGTTACTGATTCTAATTTATGGTGGGATAGTTGCGATCTATAATGTCGCGGGCTCTTTTTCTTTACCATCGGCAGGGGGGTCCGGCCTGAATTTCTGTCGGGATGAATAAAGTATAATTGATGCCTGCAGGTGTGATTGTCGATTGTTGCCAGTTTTGATGGTCCTAATGGAAGCTAGTTTAATGATGTTTCTAAAGCCGTAAAAATTCCCGCTGCTATCTTTACCTTTCCCGTCATTTTGCGGTAAGATAACATTAGGCCTGCGCGATGCGCGCCCGACCTCTCCATGAAAGGGTGGCCTTTCTTGTGCGCCTGGGCACGAATAAATGCCCGTTATGGTACGTTCTTGTATTAAACGTCCTAAGATAGCGCTTTCCTGCTTTCTTAGCTCGTTGAGCGTAAGCTTTTTGCCTTCTTTCCGGCCTGAGATGCAGCCATGAAGTTGCGGGTCCTGGCGCTGCATCGCTGGATTCCTGGATGCACATCACCTAAAATCGGTCCGTCCGGTTACATGAGATCCTGGGAATTTTGGCGCGAACAACGCGTTGCGTTGAGGACGACGGGACCAGAAAAATTCCACCTCGCATGGCTGTCGACCCTATGTCCGCCGGAATATCAGTCTTAAGTCAATTATGCATGTTAAGTCGCTGCGATGGATGCAAACGACGCGTAAACTCTCCTGCTTTGCGATGATGCATGGTAGATATTATTCGCGTATGTTCATGCGTCAAAATAATTCGCAAACTGAGACGCTGTTTTTTTGTGTCAGCCAGATCTGGAATTGGCAGCGAAAATGCATGTTTATTAATTGTGGGGGAAACTTTTTTGTTGGAAGCTCACAATTCCCATGAAGGTCGAATCCGAATGGGCTTCAAGTCTACTTTCACGAGCGCTGATCAGTTTTTCGAGAAACGAATCACATTTTCCAGGCTGTCGCATTACCTGCCGGCAGGTCAGATTTTGCTGTTTTCAGTGACGTTTACGACCGTCCTTGCTTGATGCGTTTCTTCCTTTTTTTCGGCTCACGGCATGGCGGGGCTTGTTCCAACATGCCTGCGGAGGTGTAAGCTGTGTAGCCATGATTTAAAAGTCACATATCACTCTCGCGCCACCATCTGTTACTGCTCGACACTGCAAGAAATACTGGTTGCCTGCTCGCAACGCAAGCACAAGCACGACAACGGTGCCCTAATCCACATCCAGGCGTGTATTTCCGACGAGAAAAACTTCAGGCTTTTGTCGCGGCATACCTTCGGTGTTCCAAGCCGTTCACCGCTCCCCGAAATAGTCTTATGACTAGCTCGCTTTAAAAGCATTGTGGGTTCGCGTCCGCCATCTCCGCCGGGTGCTGACACGAGATGTTTGCGCTGAACCTGGACTGCAAGGTCGCCCGCTACCGGTTAGCTGTACGTGTTTAGCAAGCTCTGGATGATATTGTCATGGTTTTGGTGCAGGAAGGTGCTGTGGGGGGGTCTATCTCACCTCTTTACCTAGCTTTCCTTCTCCTAGCTTGACAGCTAAGTTTGCATCAGGAAGTCATGCTTGTTGACAAAGCTCGATGGATGTCAACCTTGGGATGTGCTGTGAAGGTGTTAGCATGCTTGCTTGAAGAATTGAATGCGTATGTGTGCAAGCAATCGACATTTTTTTGTAAGGGCAGTAGGTAGCAGCCACATTCTTATTCAATTGTGTCAGGACGTCTATGTTGCCTTTACTGCACTCTGTCCTAGAGGAGTTTGATGCCACTGTAGATGACTATGACCAGTGGGGTGGTGAGGATGGGCCGGTGTGCTGGGGTGAGCCTGAAGGGCATCTTGGATCACGTGCCCCAGCTTAGGCAATCATGCCGGGCTGTGCAGTTTATCAAGGAGACAACCAGCAGCTGTGCAGTTTATGGCTTGTGATGTATGGATGCAGCGGGTGAAGCAGTTTGTCGTTGCCATGGCCTGTGTTAGTGAACTCTATCATCTTTTAACTTACCCAAAGCCCCCCTAGACCTAAACTGCCTCGCCTTCTTTGAGGGGTTGCCTTCTTTGAGGAGTGCCATGTCTTGAAAGGTTTGTTGGGGCCCAGGCCTTTCAGAGTAGGTTGAGGTGGAGAGGGGTGGCACACTGCTAGGTGATGGCAGGGCCATCAATGTGATGCACCTTACGTTGGGATGGGGACCATGCATTTGTTCTTGTTGCTAGCATGGGCAGGGTGAGCGGCTGGGAGTAAGGTGTAAGTGCTACTTGTGCCACTGTCCGAAAGGGGAGCTCCATGCGGTGGGCAAACAGCGTTGCAAGCGTACACTTAACACAAATGTGGTCTGATGCACTCAGCTGACCTGCCATGTCTCTTGATGCACCAAACCACACTAAAGGCTTGATATAGCCGGTAGGAACTGCATGTGCATGCAGTGTCAAAAGCAGGGAGGGACATTGTTAGCACATGAGTGCATGTGATTGTAAAAAAGCGATGAGTGTGAGCCTCCCCGTGCCATCCCATGCATTTTACACCTATTTTTGGCAATCCCCCATCACGCCGCAATTATGCACCTCCTGTGCAAGGGGGATGAATAGACAGTTCTAGGTGTATTGAGGGATGAGATAAGGATAAACATGAGGAGCCATGCAGGCTAAAACGGAAGGGCGATGTCAACAGTGTGTTTGCCCAGATTTTGATGTCAGGAGGGGCTGAAAGATCATCAGTGGTCACGATAAACCTAGGTGGATTACATGAGAGATGACACGACCATGAGAGGCTGGTAGATGAGTTCAACTGAGAAGCGCTAGCATTACATGCACATATTCTTAATGACCTATGGACTGTCCAAGGGTTGGAGTTCAGTGCACGTTCCAAAGACTATGATGAGCATGACGATGATGGCAAGGGGGCGGGGGGGCACAATTAGGACAGGCACTGATGCAGAATCATGTTGCACAGCAGCTAGGTGCTGAGCTCAATCGAATAGCAGCCCAAGCCACTGCTGTCCTTGATTGCGCTTTGCATTTCCATGTAGCAGAGAGGCACCTGGCAGATATATATTCATTGAGAATGATAGATTACGGAGGTGAGATAGGCATGCAACATAAGGAAAAACCCGATAACTGGGAGAATAACCCTGAAGAAATTAATAGTAATCTGACACAGATGCATCCAAGGATCACGCCAGCGGCACAAGGTACAACTAACTATACATCACAAAACTACACGCAGCAACAGCGCTGCCGGCCCACCATGCAGGCCTGGAAGGGATCTAGACCGCATGGGTCGCGACAAAGTCGGCCCGGGTGCGGCGGAATAACACATCAGCCACGGTGCGAGTGAGGGCGAGTGACAGGCGCTGCCGCCAATACGAGGACCACGTGCGGGCCGACCACGGGGCGGTCTGACCCTCGAGGTCGAGGCGGTCTTCACGGCGCTGGCAGCACTCGTGGAAAAACTCCGCTGTCTTGGGGCCCATGGCCCCGAACTCCTCAAGGACAAAGGGGATGACCCGGTGGGGCCCCACATTGCCGTAGGAGGCAAACTTGTCGCGCTCAGCCACAGCGGCAGCAGCGCCGGCATCCACAGCCGCCCGGAGGATGTGGCGACCGGAAAGCGGCCGAGCCACGGAGACATCGATGAGCAGGTGGCAACCCTGCCCGTCGTAGTCAAGCACGGTAATGTCGGGGCGGTGGTTGGGTGAGTAGAGGGCGGCCCCATCCGCGTCCTCGCACTTGATGGTGGAGTGGGGAAAGACCGACCGAACCATGGCACACACCACCCGGAGGAGAGCGGTATGGAGATAGAGGAACCAGTTCTGGTTCTGCTGGCCACCCATGCACGCGATGTAGTGCGTCCCAGTAGTATCCAGAGCAAGCCCGCAGCTGCCGCAGGACGCACCCGCCGTGATGCATGAGAGGTTGCGGGGCAAAGAGCTGGTGGCGGAGAGCGATGGCGTAAAGGGCCGGAACCAGTGTGAACAAAGGGCTCATGGGGAGGGCGCGCAGGAATGCGGACCCCACGCTCCCCTCAAGGGAAACGGAGTGAAGCCAAGCCTTCCCCTGATCGTTCAAGCTCGCATGCAGACCCATCCAGTCGGCACAGTGTAGTAGTATACCCGCGTAGGTCTTTTGTTGTTTTTCATGAACGCAGGCAGGGAAGACACTAGGACTGACGACAGTGGACACGCCGGGCGTGCCCCGGGGCAGGCGACGGTGGACGGCCTGAGCGGGGCGGACGAGGTCGCAAGCCTGCTGGATCCCGAGGTAAGAATCCTGCACAGCCTGCACAAAGGGGAAGGGGGATGGGGTGACCAAGTCGGGAATGGCGCTGACGGCGCTGGGGACCAACCGGCGGATCTCCGCCCAGGCCTGAGCAACAGAGCCAAGGAAGGCGGCGGGGGCGAGGCGGGCGGCGCGGGTGAGCCCACACCAGTTGTGAGGGTAAGAATGCCACGAATTCCGCCATGGTTCTTGCAGGAAGTTGCCTTTATTAATAACAAGAAACACAGACGTAAGTCACGTCACTTCCAAGACTGCACGCAGCACAGGCGACAGGGTCGCAGTGCCAAGAGAACGTGCACGCAAGAACTAGCGCCCCAGTGTGACCAAGTCACTCATATAGCTTGCTAGGGACGCGTCCAAGTATTCAGCTGCACTGTCACAGCTGAACTGTCAATCAATTGATTACACAGACTCTGGCACGCCTTTGGCGCGCAGATCTATCAATTGTCCATACGGCTAGTCCTGTGGACCTATCCGTACACTAGTCAGCATCAATTGTCTCATAGGTCCTGGCGCGCTACAGTGCGCCTACCTATCAATTGACCATCAAGTCCTGTACAAGTCCTGTCAACGTCCTGCGGACTATCAAAGTGACACTTGTACATCCTGTGTCCGTACGCGCCCACAGTGGCGCGCCGGGTACTGTCGGCACAGCCTAGGAAACGTCATAACTTTTACGTTCCTTAACCAAATGAGGCGTTCAAGGTGCCGTTGGAAAGAGCGTAACAATCTCTATCCATCTAACGTAAATCCTTTACGTTAACTCCAATCCCTTCTTTTCTTTAGGGATCACATCCCCTGCCAGGGACCCTTGAAGTAGCTTGAAATGTCCTTCACTCCAGCTTGAAGCTTGAACAGATGTCTTTAATGGCCAATGCCATTCCCCCAGCCCTTTCTTTTAAGGAACTGGAAAAGAAACAGATCTGCCACAGGGAAAACCATTTCATGAGAAATGGAGAAAACCTATGGAAGTGGCATTACAGAGTACCACCAGATATTAGAAGCACACAAAATTAAATACATACAGGTTAATTCTATGAGGTCTTCTCCAGGAATTAATCCCATCACCTCGGTAGAGCCTCCAGTACAATGACCTTCTGGCGGTGAGTTACATTAATCCCAGATACTAATCCCATAAAACCCAGTACATATTCAATATAAGTACAATAAATCCATGACAATTAAAATACCACTTGACAAAGTAAGGCGTATTACAATAGTTTGCCTGTCATTCTCTCAACAGGGGTCTATTGGCGCCCGTCTTACGGCGCCCGTCTACTTGCCAGATGGTAAACTGCCACAGCAAACAAATGACAAAATGAAACACATAGGCAACAATTAAATCCTGCCCTGGGGAACTAGGGAAGTCTGAACAGGCAAACACCTGAACAGGCCAGCTTGTAGAAACATAATACCAGGGAATCGAACCCCGCCCTATAAACCCCAGAATAAAGGTTCCCAGACCATTGTGAGAGTATGTACAAATATACATTTCTTTTAAAATAGAATACATGGTCTGTAATGGACCTGTCAACCTTGTGTAGTCAACAGCATGAACCCCAGCCAAAACCTGGCTGTATCCTGATTAAAATCAGAGTGAGTGTACCATGGTCCATGAGCCTTAGTACAGACTAAAATACAGGTATTATGCCAGTCACAATGCTGACACTACCACACAATCTGCTCTCCAATGCCCTATAACCATGCACCAGCTTAGACAGCTTGCTGAGATGGGTCCATCAGAGACTGAAGAACCTTGTATTGCACTGCTGCCTTCTGCACTAGCTTGGTCAAAGCATCAGCAGGATTGTCAACCCCAGGGATATGCTCAATATTGGCCAAGGAGGACAACTCCTTAAGAAGGAGATAATCCAAGTCCCTACTTCTGGCCATCTGCCTGTGCACAAACTGCACCATCCCCATGGAGTCTGTTTTTAGAAGAGTGGTAACCTGAAGTGGCCAAGGAGTGTTAGAAGTCATCTGATGAAGCAACTCCTTCAGATAAAGGCTTGTGTGAATGCCTTCACAAATAGCCCTGCATTCTGCCACATCACTGCTGACAGCCACCCGTTTGTGCAGGCGACTAAACCAGCTCACCAAACTCCCCAGGCCTTCCTGTCTGAGCACAAAGAGCCCTGCAGCCCTGCCCCTGACCTTGGAGACCTGCCTGCTGTCCATTGAGCTATCCACATACAGCTCCATGCAAATGGGTTGTGATAAATCCACTGCAGACAACAGAATGCCAGATGAAGCCCTGACCTGATCAGCCACCTTGGCAGACCCTAGCTCCACCAGCATGTCATCAGGCAACCTGGCTATGACCATAAGGTCTGGCCTGGAAATGCCTGCCACCCAAGCAACCATGCCCCTCACCATGGGACACAGTGCCTGTGTGATGGTTGGAGGAAGCTTGCTAATGAGGGTCTCTTGATAGTCATTGCCCCCCACCAGCAGCATACGCCACTCCCCCCCTTCTTCACCAGTGTGGCCTCCATGCCCACAAACAGCAGAGGCTCATTCTCCACCTGCCATTGCTCCCTACCCAGAGGAAACTTGGACTTAATGATGGAGATCAGCTCCTTAAGCCACGACGTGGGAGCTATCAGATGTAGGTCATCCCCGTGCAGCGAAGCATACACTGGCAGGCCTTCCCATTGCCCCAGAAACAGACAGGGGTCTACAGGAGAGACCTTCAAGTTGCAATGCTCCTTCAGGAAACGGTTGAGAGTCTCCCTCCAGATTATTGGACTTGACCTCAGGCCCTCCAGGCCCTTGAGGATTTTAAGGAACTCCGTGTGGATGTCCCTTTTCCATACAGCAGGCACCCTAACATAGAAAGGCGTCTTGCCCTCCCACTTTTCCTGTGCCACATCTGCATCACCCTCCAGAAATGCCCTCTTGAAGTCTATCACCACTGAGCCATAGTCCAAGCCCTTGTTGAGAAGGCCTAGAAAGACACACAGCAGCAGCCTCCAAGTATCATGCAGCATGCCAGGGGTATACAACTCCTCAGCAGTGCACTCACCAGTACCCTTGAACTCATTCAGCACTGGCCTGACATGTGGTACCTTGACCCCGTCCACCTCCTTCATCTTGATGACAAACTTGAGCTTGAGTAGACGTCGTGCAGGAGGCAGGTCATTGACAGGTTCCACGCATTTCTTGGAGATCCAGTCCTCCCCAGATTTAATCAGACCCAGTGTGACCTGGGGACACATAATGGGAGAGGACATGAGCTTCACCAGGCCTTGGTAGTTGATAGGGCTGTGTCCAGCAAGTGAGTGAGGACCAATGCCCAAACTGCTTGGATGACTAGCAGCTGGCAGTATGAGGTCATCAACCAAGGGCTCCTGCCCCTGGCACACTTGCACACGCTTAACCGTCCTGGTTACTGCACGTGATAGGTGAGTGGTCCTGAAATTAATCAGTGGGACCTGACCAGCCCCTTCCTTAGTCAGGAGAGAGGACGTGATCACTACCCATCCTGGCATAGGAAATTCTGCCCCAGAAGAGCAGGTCCTTGATAGCCCTCCAAGACACAAAAAGCAGTGTCCTGTCCAAGGATAGGAATGAATACCTCACCCAGTACCTTCACGTGTACCCCGCCACTGAAGTCAGACACAAACTGATAGCTGGGTTCAGACATGCTGTACCCTGCTGCAGCCCTGGTCCCAATGATGGAACCTGAGAATTAGTGTCTACCTCTAAGGCAGTGTCCAGCCCCAGATTGCCATGCCACCTGAGCTTGGCTACCTTGGGCTGCTTCTTGGCCCTTTGTAGAGCCCCAATCAATCCAGCCAAACTTGTCCCCCTGGGCTTGGTTAGTGCCTTGGGCTTGACAGTTGACTCCCCAGCTGTTGACCTTGCAGCCTGTTCAACAAGTACCTCTGCAACCTGGCCAGGGCTGACAGATTCCCCTGCAACAGATGTGGTCGTTGCGTCAGTGATGTCACCTGGGACCTGAAAATCCTGCAGATCCTGTGAGCCTTGTGCCTGACTGCCCTCATTCATCAGGTTAGGCTTGACATATGACCAACTCAGCCGGTGTACATGCTTTGGTTCGTCCTCCATGCTGACCAAGCATGCGTGGCTAGCTTCATCAACCTGGGTAACCACCCCAGGACTCCAGCTACCACGTTTGCCATAAAGGCTAGGTTCCTTCCAAGCTAGGACCTTCTGACCCACTTGTGGCTCCAGCATCTTCCAACCCCGGTCCTTCTCCCTCAGCTTGGCAAAGGTGACATGTGCAGCATGTTTCCAGCCCTCCAGCACATGTGGTGGGCACAGGCCATGATATAGACCCATTGGGCTGACAGCAACTCCATCATAGTAGAAGTTAACCCTGCTGTTCAGCTGCTGCTCCACGTTCCTCAGCCATGCACTCCTGACAAGTGCAGGTGCAGACAAGGGTACCCAGTCTTCAGAGATGATCAATTTCTTGACCTCCTGGATTGCCCTCTCGATAGCACCCTGCTGCCCATGAGCCTCCCTAGGTGTAACCAGCAACTCAGGAAGGGTAGGATCACCCTTGAGATGCTGAAACTGCATGTCCACCTGGATCCTTGTGGTAGGAAACTTGGCTCTTACATTCTGCAGGGCAGCCAGCAAGTACCTGTTCTTCATAGAAGGTAAATGCTCCAGCACCTTGTATTTCGTGTACCTGTCCACGCACACCAACAGTTGCATGCCCCTGATGTGTTGGATATCACACTGCAGATCACCAATGCTCTGAGGTAGAGCTTTGGCATGTGATTTCCTGGGCTTGTTGGAGGACAACTGGCACTTACACCGTGAGGCAGCTTGCTGACACGCCTTAAGAAGGGGTGCCCTGCCCATACGGAAGGCAAAGTTGTTTGACAGAGAAGTGGCATGCCCAAACATGTTGTGGATTCGGGCACCCAACTCCTGGTACACAGAGGAAGCAGTCCCTGGCACAGTCAGGACTGTGCTGTCAGGTTGTCCAGCATCACCATGCTGACTTCCATCCTGTTCTGACTCAGAGCCTGAGTCACCCTGCTCATGCCCAACACCTGGACCGCCAGCAGGGACCACATGCATACCACCAGAGGCCTTCACACCCCTCTGTGGTTGTACATTGGTTTCTCTCAAAATGAGAGGTCCACCCTCGTGCCCAGCACGAGGATGCATAGGGTCAGACATTCTTACAGCTGCATCAGCTGTCAAGGACGTCTTCATAGGAACCTGTACCTCTCCAGGTGACCTGGGGCCACACTGAACCTGGAGATCACCCTCTTGTTGCCCAGATATAAAATCTGCATTGGAGCACCTGGCCTCCCCCTTGGGTGAATTAAGGTGTGTAGGGGTTGCCTCAGACAGTCACTGCTCCTTGTTGTCTTCTTGCTGACTGCCCTTTGAAGGCTGGCCTGCCTGGGACTTGTTGTTGTTCTTCTTGTTGTTGTTGTTATTCTTGTTGCTGCCCTGGCCCTGGGACTTCTTGAAGCTGGGACACTCCTTCTTGATGTGCCCCCACCCCTTGCACAGGTAGCATTGTATCTTGGACTTGCCCTGGCCACTGCCCCCATTGTCAGACGCGTTGCCCTGCTTGGGCTGACCACCCACCCGCCTGAACACCGACTTGGAGTGTGACCTCCTGTCAGAATCAGGTGAATGATCTCCCTTGCGCTTGTGATGGTTGCCCCTACGCCCTCCTTGGCTTCGGTCAGCCTCAGACGTCTTGGAGCCACCCTGGGTACGCCCGCCTGCCTGGGTAGCCTTCACTGCTGGCACTCCACCCTCAAACAGCTCCTCTGCCTCGAGAGCTTGTTTAATGATGACCTTGTAGGCCTTCAGGGTAGAGTGTGGGGCACACATGACTTTTAAGGAGCCACGTGTCGCCTTATCCAGCCCAGAAACCTTGAGCCAGTTGGTTAGGGCTATGTTATCAGCGACATTAAAGCCGTGAGCCCTGCCCTCCTCAACCATCTTACAATAGTTGAGAAAGTTCTGGATCAGGTCCCCCTTGACCTCCCACCCTTGGTACTTGTCCTGCCAATGGATGCCGACCTTCTTTCGTTGGTCCTCCAGCAGCTCCTTCAGCTCAGCCACGTACAGTGCCCAGGCCTTATTGGCCTTTTTGCACTCCCTGGTTAGGTCCTTAATCTGGTCAGTACACTTGCCAAAAGTGCTACTGCCTATCCAGATTTGATAGTAATTTGTACCACCGTACAAGCTAGGGAACCCTTCCAATCCCTCCACAAACTCTTCAGCCTGCTTAGGCTTGGAGTCTGAGGTTACAGGCTGCAACTGATTGACAATTAAAAGACCCTGTGTGGTAAGATCAAAGCCATGAATAGCTTGTGCATTATTATTATTGTGAGGAAGGTTGGTAATCTCTCCGGTAAGCCCCACGTCATCTACGTGAGCGGTTCCACTACCAGCACCCCCATTATTATTCCCACTGGCTGGACCCTTGCTACGGCGTCCCTCAGCCATCCTGCACTACCAGCTATTCAAAGAACACCTTAACAAAGCAGCAGAAAATATGTACAAAATTTTTGTGTCGCCACTGCCGCCTGCGCCGGTGTCGCTGCCGCCCCGCGAATTGCCGCCGAAATTCGACAAAAAAATGTCGACAGTACTGCAGAAGAAAATTAGGCCGACTAGTAGTCAAGGCCCCTGAAGTCGCAGTACGTGTATACGAACTCACGATCCTCCATATCCAGCTCCGGACCTGCACCGGTATGAATTAAAACCGGCGTGCTCCCCGCCGCGTAAGTTGCGACGCGCCGACGCGCGACGAGGCGCAGAGGATGTGTAAAGATCGTCAATAATTCCCACCCCGCGGGAATCCACTCTCGCACAGAGGCGAGAAATGCCACCAGGTTAATTAAAACCTGGCGCTCGCGACTGCGTACGCCGCGAGTGAGCAGCGATAACAGCGCGAGATCCTGAAACAAATTTGTCGACACCGCCGGCGCGCCCCCCGTGCGTAGCGATGCCCAGTTTTGCAGGTTTCTCTGGTAACCGGTGAGTGAAGAGAGGACGTTGTCCAACTCCTCAATGGCAGTCGTGACTTCGGTCACCGACCGCAAACCTCCCCGCACCTGGACCGTAAATGTCGATAAAATGTTTCGAATCTGGTCCAACAGGTTGCGGATTGCCGGCACCAGTGCTGGCAAATCGGGGTCCTCGGGGTTATCCCCGAGCAATGCGTGAGCTGCACGCTGCTGACGATGAAGCTCGTCGAGCGAGACCGTTACTTCGTCGAGCAATTGCTGCCACGACGGCACCGTCGGTCTTGACGAAGAACCAGCCGGCGGAGCGGCTATTTCCTCATCGTCCGGAATCCGAAATTCTTCCGAATTTGGCATCTTTTTGACAGAGCGTGTAATACGAGTTGTGAGGGTAAGAATGCCACGAATTCCGCCATGGTTCTTGCAGGAAGTTGCCTTTATTAATAACAGGAAACACAGACGTAAGTCACGTCACTTCCAAGACTGCACGCAGCACAGACGACAGGGTCGCAGTGCCAAGAGAACGTGCACGCAAGAACTAGCGTCCCGGTGTGACCAAGTCACTCATATAGCTTGCTAGGGACGCGTCCAAGTATTCAGCTGCACTGTCACAGCTGAACTGTCAATCAATTGATTACACAGACTCTGGCACGCCTTTGGCGCGCAGATCTATCAATTGTCCATACGGCTAGTCCTGTGGACCTATCCGTACACTAGTCAGCATCAATTGTCTCATAGGTCCTGGCGCGCTACAGTGCGCCTACCTATCAATTGACCATCAAGTCCTGTACAAGTCCTGTCAACGTCCTGCGGACTATCAAAGTGACACTTGTACATCCTGTGTCCGTACGCGCCCACAGTGGCGCGCCGGGTACTGTCGGCACAGCCTAGGAAACGTCATAACTTTTACGTTCCTTAACCAAATGAGGCGTTCAAGGTGCCGTTGGAAAGAGCGTAACAATCTCTATCCATCTAACGTAAATCCTTTACGTTAACTACACCCGCCCATGCGGCAGGGGAGGGTGGCCAAGCGCATGGAGTGAGCTGGCAGGCTAGGGCCGGGGAGGAGCACCTGCAAGGCGGCCTGAATGCGCTCGTCATGGCCTTCCGCGGCAAGCCGCACCAAGTGGGGGGGAGCGCCACGGAGCCAGTGAACCACCCGCGGGTGGGCGCAAAACCACAGGAGGAGCCCTTTGGTCTGGGGGTCCTTGAGGCGCGCCCAAGTCTCGAGGACATAGGTGCGCTGTTCCACGGTGGCCCGGAGCTCCTCTTCGACGTAGTCAGGGTCACCCACAGGGACGCCCAGGCACGAGAAACCACGCGCCCGCGCCAATGCCCCCGGGCAGATATATATGTGGATTAGCTGCTATATAACACACGCACAGCAGGGGTGCCCAGCAGAGTGGGCCAAGTACTGCAAAGGAGATTGTGTGTGCTGCCGAGCGGGGCCCGTTTAGAAAAGAGACTGGTCAGCCGACAGGCACGACTGGTCAGCCAAGCTCCCCTTCTTGAGGCTTGTAGGCACTACGGTGCTTGTTCCGAATGCCAGCATCTACTGTGATTGATGGAGATTTTGTCCCTTGATGATTGCTTTTTTAGTCTGTGTTGGTTAATGTATCCAGCCCCAGTGGCATGTATATGAATCCCATGACAGCCATGACGATAATTGAGTGAAGAATGCAAAGTTTTCCAAGACAATGGCGCAGAATATGGAGTATTTTGGCAAAAATCGCTCTATTTCTGCTTGCATCCGTCACTTTCAGTGGGCCGGCAGTGGTCCTAGTATGTCCAACTTGTGTTCTAGTGTAAATTCAAGTATTGTGCTACTATTGTGACGAATTCTGGCATGATTGGGCCACATATGTGCTGGCAGGGGCTTCATAAGTTAGAAAATAATGCACTAAAACGGTGTTTGGGCTCATGTATGCCAGAATTATAGCACATAGTTTGGTCCTACATTGCATACTTAAGGGCGGTTTTTGTCTTTGGATGTAAATTAATAAGCATGACCATTTCCAGCTGAATTGGACTACATTTACTACTTGCGTGTGGCTGCTATGCCTCCTTATGCCTGGAAAACATCGTTTTTTGCACTTTTCCACGTCACGGTTTGATGCTAAAAATAGTTCAGTTGGCCCCCCAATTTATGTGATGTGAACAGGGTCCTAGGGGGACCTTAAGTCCAGAAAGGCACCCCGATCTGACTATATGTGTGGGAGATATGACCCCATGTAACAAAAAAGGCCATTTTTAGGTGATGTGTGTTTTTTAGCAAGTTCGTCTGTGACGTGGCTGGCTTGCTGCAGCGCGTGGCCCACAACCTGTCGGGAAGGTGTAATGCTTTTATTTCCATGCTTCTCTGAAATTTCTTTTGCTTTATAATAGACAGTTGTGTTCGAGGAAATTCACGCGGTCTTCCTAAGCAGCGGCATCATTTTCCCCAGACACTGACGAGCTGGCACCTGTCTCCTAAAGAAAGTGGCTCGTGCTTGTTAGAAAGGAGGCAGTGTGCATTTTGCGGGACACAATGCTTTGGTGGCACATGCGTCAGGTAGGTTGTTCCAATGGTCTCTTCACCTTTCCCACTGAGTAAATGATAGCCTTTGTCATGCTAACCAGAGCAGCTAGCCACAGGTTGGCTGGATAAAAAGTCAGATTATTTTCTCTTTATATACTGCGTGTGTGGTCCTCCACATGTCCGGCTTGTTGGGCATTTTGGAAGAGGGTTTTTAATGTGTTGTTGGGTGGAACAACTTGGTTGTTGGCACAAAATCACACATTATTAGCCTGAGATAGGCATGACATATGCTGCTCAGGCGTGTCGTCCTACCAGCCTTGTTGTTAAGGGTAGACTCACAAGGCTGGCTGTGACGATGGAGGGGTGGGGCGTATGACGCTCCGGACATCCTCCTCACACTCCGTGATCAAAGTGGGCATGTTTTTGGGTGTCTAGTAGGGTAGCAAAACAGATGTCATTTTGGCTCAGCACTAGCTCAATTCTCTTTTAGCGTCTACCCAGGTGGCATCACAGGAAAATCAATCACTTGAGCTACGCTTATCAGAATGAGCTCAAACTTTGGGGTTGTGTTTCCCCCCACTCAGTGGAATTTAAAATGTATGGATGACCCAATCTGATGTGTTAATGATTTGATTTTTTTTTTTGCTCAAAAGAGTACCCATTTTGCGGGAAAATTAATAACTCAAACAAATGTGACCATTTTGGCCATGTAAATAGCCCAGCTTTTAAAAAATTGGGGGAACTTTGCAGAAATGTATGGGCAGGTCATTTGGATAAGTGGTTTGTCTTGGGCAAAATATCTCATAAATAGCGTCTTTTTCTATTTTTAGCTCGCCACCGGTGTGTGGTTGGGCGTAGTACCCCCAACAAGTGGTGGCATGAATGTCCAAACATCATATTTACGGTACTCAATCATCACTAGATGGTTCCCGAGTGCATTGGAACTGAAATTCATTAAAGTCAGTTTTTCAGGCTTTTGGACGTGCGAGTCCCCTATTAATTAATTAATTGCAGGAATTGTAGCCAAGAATGTACTAAAAGCCATATGCCCCTTCTAGGTAGCCATGGCTGTCGGAGCTCATAACTTTCACGTTTGAGCGCCGAATTCAGCTGTGAATATCACAATCGCTTCGTCTTTCTAAGACGCACATGCTGATATAATTTTCCGACGCTATTACGCAATATACGATGAGCAAACGCCTCTCGACGCAACGCAGCCTGGCGGCTGCGCTTAGCAATGAAAATACGTCTGCAGCCTCGGCTGCAGCTTCGCCAACCGGCCCAGATGGCAACGGTGACACTAGTAGTGCACTGGTGCTCGCCCAGCCTTCCGGGCTCGCCTCGCCATCAGCATCGCCTGAACCTAAGCGCAGTCGCTCTGCTGAGCCGCCCTGGGAAGAGCGCTCCTTTGACATCAACAGCCCCGGCTTCTGGCAACGCAGCGCCGGTTGGTTCATGGAAGACTTGTTTTTCGGCAATCACGCCTCGCTTCTAGCCCTGTGCGTGCACCTCACGTCCCACAACCGTGGACGCTGGCCTGGTGATGGCCGGCTTGTCGACCCCGCCGAGGCTCTCCCAATCATCCACCGCATGAGTCGCCCCAAGCTCCAACGCTTCGCCCTCTGCTCCCTTGTTGGACGCTCCGAATCCGAGATCTGGACTCCCAAACCGCCCCCCTTCCCCTCCGAAGCCTCCATCCGCACCCTCCTCAAGGAAGCTTTCGAGCAGCACGTGACCCCTCTTGCAGCACATGTGGCGGCAATTGGCGGCACGCTGGCTGCTGAGCTTCCCACCATCCCCACCGCCACCGCCACCCTCCTCGCCTCCACCCCCCCCCCTCCACCGACTCCATCACCGCCCAGCTCCGTGACATCGACCAGCGCCTCAAGGATAATGCAATCGCTATCGAGGTCTTGCAGAACACAGCAGGCCTCACCGCCCAGGCAGTGAAGGACATTGCCGCCAAGCCAGCCCCGGCGGGCCTGGCCGGCGATGCTCCTCCCATCACGACCTGGGCGGACATGCTTAAGCAACATACCACCTCCACCACCTCCGCCGTCGCAGCCCAGCTCCAGCGGCAGACGCTTGACCTCCGCGAGGAGGCCGAGCTCGACAAGCGCAGCCTCAACGCCATACTCAAGAACTTGGACATGGAAGAAGGTGAGAATTCCGAGAAGCTTGCACGTGCGTTTGAGAGCAAAATCCTTGCACGCATGGGCCTTCTTGGTGAGATCAAGCTGACCGCCCACCGCCTCCCCCGCGCGCGGGGTAAGGCAGGGGCGCCTCCGCTTCTTCTCATCTTTGATAGCCCAGCGGACAAGATTTCGTTTCTCAGACGCCGCAAGCGGCTCGCGAATACTCCCTTCACCGTGGACGACGACTTGACCCTGGCACAGCAACAACGGCGACGGGAGCTATGGCCGACCTACACCCAGCTCCGGCAGACCAAGGCGGGCCAGCCGGTGTACTGGAAGGGGGCGGCCATCTACGTCGGCCACAAGCCCTGGCAAGCGACCCCCTCGACCACCGCGGCCCCAGCAACTCCAGCCCCAGCCTAGGGGAATACAGCAGTAGTGTAGAATAGTTAGACAGTGGCCTTGTACATGCCCGCCTACTACAGGCACTATACCAGCTGAGGCCTAGCCTTTTTAGTCATGTACATGTGTGCCTATGATGAGCCACACTCCAGACGATGCCTAGCCTTATTTAGTAATGTTGTGCCCATGCAGGGAGTCACTCTCTGCTGAGAAGCCATGCCATAGCTCCTGTATAGCCATGATGATCTTCCCCCACATGCCACGCTCCCCCTTAACTGGGCATAGCGCGATACATCATGAGGGTGCAGGTGCCTTGGTGCACCTAGAGCAGGGGTAGCTTACATTCCCACCCTTGCATGAAGTAGCCTAGAATGTATTAAAAGCCATATGCCCCTTCTCAGGGCTATGTGCTACATCTACTCCCAACGGAGTGATGTTGATAATTAATTAATTAATTAATGCCCCTTCTCAGGGATATTAAATTAAATTAAATTAAATTAAATTAAATTAAATTAAATTAAAATAAATTAAATTAAATTATACCATGCCTCCGTTGGGGGGTCATGTACATAGCACATATTCCTTGTTGGATGGGTGGAGGTGGGAGAAGCCGCGTAATCGAACTATAACCTACTACCTCGAAGCCATCTAGTCTAGAAAATCCTAACTACGCTACTCAGCAAAACGCCCCTTCCTCTTGGGGGGGGGGTGGCTTGCCCACTGGGGCTGGCGTGCATGTGAGCCTGGACAATCTTCTGCCACCGCTTCTTGTTCTGCATGGCAGTCCAAAGAAGGGAGAGGGATCGAGTGGATGCGGTGTTCAAACTGCATGAGCTGGGACCACGAGGTCGGCCAGCAACATCTGGGTGTAGTTCATGGCAGGTTTACCTAGTAGCTTCCTGGGAATGTCCTTGGGGCCAGGCCAGGTCAAGATGTGCCGCCCTGGTTAGTTAATTAATTAATTAATTAATTAAACACGTGCTCCCGTTGGGGAGTCACGGACTCAGCACCGAAGTGCTTTTAATTCGATCCCTGTGTCAGTGTGTGCACAACAGGAGAAAGGGCAGAGACCCCCAGTCTCCTTCATGCCTAAGGCATGCCACAGCTGCATTCGGGCACGCTAGCTAAACGGACACGCTAACGATCCGGCAATCGATCTGTGGGTGCAATAAGAACCATGTGAGCATGGCATAACAAAGAGCGTGGGCAAGTGATCTGATCATAGCCATGCTGGACTGTAGCATGGCTGTACGAGGACTAAGCTAAGGCTAATAATGGCTGGTTGTGTACCGTGCGTGAGCCGTGCACGTGACTAGGTATGTTGGCAACGCTAGGCAAACATTCTAAGCATGGCTGCCATAGCGGCAGTGACTACCAATGGATACAAGCTAGGGCTATTAGGTAAGCTATTCTAGCCCGCTGCGGGGGGCGTCCACATCTTGTAATTGATCATCAGGTCCCCGCCCCTTCAGTACACCTTGGGCTTCTGGGGGTCCTGCTTGTGGCGGAGGTATTCCGGCCACAGGTCGCGTCGCTGCTGCTGCTGAGCGGAGGTCAGGTCGTCCTCCAGCGTCCAGGTGAGGTCGTGCATTGAACCGCTTGCGACAAGAGAGGAACCGCTGCTTGTCGACCTCACGGGAGGGCAAGGTGAGCATGCAGGACTGCATGGTGGGGGAGCCGCCTTATCCTGTGAGTGGGGAAGGCGGTGGCACCCTCGCAGTTCTACCTCACCTACCAGGCCCATGAGGGTAAGGAGCTGGTCCTTAACCCATGGTCCGCTAGGCCTTTTTTGGCACTTTTTGACCCCTGAAAATGAAAAAAATCATAACTCATAGACTACAACTCCAAATACCCTCAACCCAGGTGCCAGGAATATCTACACTTCAAGGGCTTTCAGAATATGCAATAACATCTTGAGTCCAGCAAGTAGTTTGGAAGATATTAGCTGTCAAAGTTGTCTAAAAGACGATCTTTTTCAGGCAAGAAAAAGTGAACCTACCCCTATAATCCAGGGCAGGGTTTCAAACATCATTTTAATGATTGGATAATTTCAATTGATAGTCCAGGGGTCCCCAACCAAGGGGGGTGCACTCAGAAATGCATTCTGACCATGGCACCACGCTCATATTGACACATGGGTATGCGTCAATACGCGCTTGTAAACAGGTCTTTATGGCATGCAACACAAATATGCAGTATAACAAGCAACAAAAGACAGCCAAAAGTGCTGGAATACAAACACGTTGCCTACCTGCACTAACGGAATGATATACTCCAAAGACATGCCACAAACTGGGCACTTTCAGGGCTAATACCACCCTCTACAGCAGGTATGGAAGCTTGCTGAACGGTGCACTAGTAAACTCGTGAAATGTAATGGATGGAAGACGTATTCCGCTGCAAACAACACGCAAAAACGTGGCCGTACCTGGCTCGATCACGACCTTTCCGGATTCTGCTGGCCGGGACCCTCATATCTCACACATACTAATGCTATACAGGCATAGGCCGCCATATCCGCATCATGCATGCATCTGCCATGATTACCAGGTTGATGTTCCGTGCATAGATGGCCTATAAACGCATCCGCAGGCCCAGGAAATGGTGCAGCGGATGTCCGGTAATAAACAGGATGCTCGGGCTGGCGCAGACTGCCCGGCCATAAGGAGAAAATCGAAAGGCGATACGCTATGGCCCATCTGGCACTGACGACCAAGAAGGCAGTATTTTCCCACCTGTATTTTCCCAATCCTGAAAATCTGGCCATGCCTGACTTACGAAAATCACGCATCACCATTCTGAGCAACATTCTGAACCGTTTCTAGCCGCGAGACGCACAATTTCCTTGCTAACGGCACGTTTGCAGCCATATCTCGTTACGCGCGCGCGCGAGTGAAAATTTCCCGCCAAAGTCACGTGATAATTTCCTTTCCTGGGCTATATTTTACAGGCTATGGCGAATTACCCCCCCAACCCTATACTTTTTCTGAATGCTCACGAGTTCCTGGACACGTTGGACCACTTGCTGCCGTCACATCTGGCGCGGCGCTCCCGGAAATTCGCGAAATGTGACGGGTACCAAAACTGGGTGCTGTAGCACCCAGTTTACGGACTATGGGTTAAGCTGGTCGGCAAGGGAAGTTGACGTCTCACCTGGCTTCCCTGGTTGGCCGAGCTCAGGGATATGTGCTACATGTACTCCAGCCTAGGTTGGCAAATACGGCGTACGTAAAACCACGTGTCGCGGATGAAATACGCGTATTTTATGAAGAATACGTGACTTTGACTTTGAATTTTGGGGGGGGTACCAGGGTTAGCACCGGGCAGCGCGGTGCCTAGGTTCTTTGGCGCGGCGTTTACTTCCCCGTCCGCGGATTTTTACCAAGAAAAATATAGTGGGGCTAGGAATCAGTCGGCGCAAAAAACTATAATACATTATTGGCATATTATGCTGCCAGCATGATATGCCAGCTGTTTATTAGGGTTAGGTTCAGTTCAGTTCAGTTGTTTCCCACGCCGCACATGGGCCGCAGGGTTAGGTAGCGACGGTGATATTGCTGCAGAAAGCGACGACGAGGTCAGGCCTGGGTGAGACAGTTTGCAGCCATGAAGTCAAAAGATCCCGAGTGGGATTACGTGCAGGACAGAAAGTTTAAGAAAAGATTCGGGATCCTGCTACCATAAAAGAGGTCAGAGGCGGGATGGAATAGCTTGAGTAGCCCTATGTAGCATGTATCCATTGGTAGTCACTGCCGCTATGGCAGCCATGCTTATTAGAATGTTTGCCTTGCTGACAGTGCCAACATACCTAGTCACGTGCACCGCTAACGCACGGTACACAACCAGCCATATAGCCTTAGCTTAGTCCTTGTACAGCCATGCTACGTCCTGGCTATGCACAGATCACTTGCCCACGCTCCTTGTTATGCCATGCTCACATGGGTCTTGTTGCACCCACAGATCGCCGGACCGTTTAGCGTGTTCGATTGCAGCTGTGGCATGCCTTAGGCATGAAGGAGACTGGGGGTCTAGAGCTGCCCTTTCTCCTGTTGTGCACACACTGGGCCGACAGTAATTCCTGGGCTGACAGGAATTAGGTGCTGTGGCTACGACGGTATTGGATTAATACGTCGTACGCAGGAAATAGGAACCTTACCCTGTGGTCTGGGGTATACCGCAGGCTTGGTCTTGGACTATTGGATGCAGATCATAATCACTGTGGGGACTGTACTCTGTGATCACTGTGCCTGTATAGCAGACCTGCTGTATAGATTATTATAGGATCTGGAAGCTGCCACAGCTTATTAGTATTACTGTACAGGGGTGTTAATCCTGAGCAGATCAGCCGATGCTGCTCAGGCCTGGCATAGCACAGTGAACAAGTATATAAAGAATAGGCCACGGTGCCGCCAACTGGTCATCTTGCGAGACCGCCTCACGTACGTTGCCGCCTTGACTTGGCGATTTCGTGCCTTCGCACTCACGTGCACGAGTGCTCTGTAAACATGCATATATTTTAACAAAGCTCCGTTCCAACCACACTCTCTAAATTGCTGCATCGCAACAATATATCCCTACTATACATGGCGTAAACGCTAACTCAAGGGGTCTGCCGAGGACACCGGCAATTACTAACGCGGCATATGTGCGCGCCTCCAAAGCTGCGCGCTGAAAGTCTTCATGCGTCTCCTGCTGAACCGCATGCGTGCCAACCTCGATTCCCATTTTAATAGGTGAGTCCCAGATGGGCTTCCGTGTTGGTCGCAATTGCGGTATGCCATCACCATGACTGCGCGCCGCCTGATCGATCAAGGAAGTGGGCTGCCTGGCCCCCGGCCTCTTACCATTGCTATTGATCTTCGTGGATAATTACACCAATTGGCATTTGATATGGTTACTAATTACGGTTATATGGGACGCCCTGTTGGTGGTCCTCCACCTGCTCCGTGTCCCATTTGTACAGTAGTTGAGATCATGATTCCGCCAGTTCTATGGAGGCCGGGTCCCAAGCCCAGATCCGTACCGCTGACGGCGTCACTCGATCCGGCATTCCCCGGCTGCACACCGGGGTGTGGCAGGGCTGTGTGCTCTCCCCGTATCTATTATTCATCATTATAATGGTGGACTAAAAATATTATGAGGCGTGCACTTAACTGGCCCGCTTTGCCCGGGTGGAGGGGCGCCGGCTCGCCGGGGATCGAGATCACGGAGTACGCCAGCTACGGCGGGGTTGAACCGCCCTACCGACTGAGCGATCTGATCTACGCTGATGACACGACGCTCGTGGAGATCGACCCCGGATACGTCCGCCCAACTCTGGCTAGATAGCTTGGCACTGGAAGCGCGGGCAGTGGGGCTGATGATCAGCAAGAAAACGGAGGTCATGGCCATAACATCGGCGGCCCCGCTGGGACCACCCCACCCACGTACGTCCCTCCTCCAGGAGCTGCTGGACAGGGGCAGGCTGCTGCAGGACGGCCGGCCCCGACCCCCGTCCCCCCGGCGACTCGCTTCAGCTTTCAAGCAGTCCTTGGCAGCTGGCTCCCCAGGTCCACGGCCGACGACATCAACACCCGCATTGGCCAGACCTGGGCGGCCCTCCGCTAATTGCTCGACAGACTTTCTGGACATGTCGCTACCTGAGCGAGCGGCGCAAGCGCATTCTTTTCAAGGCCCTTGTCCTCAGCATCCTCCTTTACGGCTGCGAGGCGTGGACCCTGGACCAGGCGCTGAGCAAGCAGCTTGACGGCACAGTCACTCGCGAACTGCTCCGTCACATCCTCGGCGTCCTCTACAAGAGCGCCGCACCCGGGCCGAGCTCTATACCATGCGAGCTCCCTCTTGTACGTCACCCGTACCATCCGACACCGCCGTCTCCGCCTCTTTCCCGGCCATCTGGCCCGCACAGACCAGGTGAATACCGATGTGGGCCCTGCGCGCGCGGGCCGGGGCTTAGGACTGGCTGGCCAACCAGGTCAGTAGACACCTCGACTCTTATGGCAGGGTCCCTTTGTCCCCGGCGTCGCAACCCACTGGCAAACTTGCGTTCGCCCCGCACCGATGCGGCGCGACCGGGCCCTATGTGACACAATCGCTTGATCGAGGTCATGCAGGGCTTCTGGAAATATCTGTACTCCGCGCCCGCATATATAATAAATAGACAAGGAGAAATGGGCTGCAGTCTGCGATAAGCACCTATAGTTCCTGTGGGGCATGCTCCTGTTTTCTCCCCACGGGCCCCGCGGCCCGTTGGTAGAATGCAGGGTAGTATGAAGTCCTCAGGTGGAGGTTATTGCCCCTGAGGATCTAGCCGCTACCGACTAGGTACCGTCTCGTCTGCCATTTCAGTATAGATGTCAGACAGATGAGGATTTTATCCCCCTCTAGTGACCATATGGTTGGGACATGATGCAGACGATATTTGTAATCTTTTCGCGTAATCTTTTTTTAAAGAATAAGATTAGCATCGGTACTCCGTGGCATGCCCATGCGCATTTAATTAAATTAAATGAAATTCCAAGAACAGTATCTCCGTTGGGAGTACATGTATAGCATGATATCCCTGAGAAGGGGCATATGGGCTACTTCGTTTTCTATATGGGCTACTTCCTGCAAGGGTGTAGTAGGGTGTAAACTACTCCTGCTCTGGGTGCACAAAGTGCACCTGCACAACCATGATGTATCATACCTAAGATTAGGCCTGCATGGCATGGGGTGGAAGATTGTTGCGGCAAGGCTATATTGCTAGGGCATGTCATCTCATGTGGGCAAGCCCCCTCCCCCCAATTAAGCGGAAGGGGCTCTTTGCTTGCTGAGTAGAGTAGTCAGGGTTTTCTAGACTAGATAGCTTCGAGTTAGCTTAGTTCAGTTCCGCGGCTTGGCCCACCTCCATCCATCCAGCAATTAAGGAATATGTGCCACATGATCTCCCAACGGAGTCATGTTATAATTTAGATTTTTTTTTAAATGTCATCTCAGCAGAGAGCAACTCTCTGCATGGGCAAAGCATGACTAAATACTGCTACATGCGTCATCTGGTGTGGGGCTCATCATAGGCACCCATGTACATGGCTAAATAGTGCTGATTCATCATCTGGTATGGGGCCCATAATAGGCGTACGTGTACGAGGCCACTGACGTTGTCTACTAGACTGAGGCCTTACTATTCTACACTACTACTGCTGTAGCCCCCTAGGCTGGGTTGCTGAGGGTGCTCAGTGGGGCAGCGGGGGTCCGGCTTGCCAGCTAGGGCTTGTGGCCGACGTAGATGGCCGCGCCCTCTTCCAGTACACCGGCTTCCCCGCCGCGGTCTGCCGGAGCTGGAGGTAGGTTGGCCATAGCTCCCGTCGCCTTTGTTGCTGCGCCAGGGTCAAGTCGTCGTCCAGGGTGTCGTGAGTCCTCTCGAGCCGCTTGCGGCGTCTGAGGAACGAAATCTTGTCCGCCGGGGTCTCAAAGGTGAGCAGCAGCGGAGGCGGTCCCACCTTACCCCGCCAGCGGGGAAGGCGGTGGGCCTCCAGCTTGATCTCACCAATGAGGCCCACGCGGCCAAGGATTTCGTTCTCAAACGCCTGTGCAAGCTTCACGGAGTTCTCACCTTCCACCAGGTCGAAGTTCTTGACTATGACGTTAAGGCTGCGCTTGTCAAGCTCGGCCTCCTCGCGGAGGTCGAGCGTCTGCTGCTTGAGCTGTGCTGCGACGGCGGAGGTGACCAGTGGAGGTGGTGTGATGCTTCAGCATGTCCGCCCAGGTCTGGGTGGGAGGAGCATCGTCGGCAGGGCCAGCAGGTGCTGGCCGGGCGGCGATGTCCTTCACCGCCTGGGCGGTGAGGCCTGCGGTGTTATGCAGGCACTCGATATGGCGATTCGAAACGTTAAGTGAGATGCCTTCGGATCAGGAGACTCACACAGCCGCGAAATCATGCTCAAGGTCCTATGTTAATTCGATTCCTTGCTGGTAGCTTCTAGGCTTTCTTACTTTCTGTGTTCCGCGGAATCTCAGATTGGGGCAGCTAGCGTTTTCACGTTTCATTGCTCGCTGACGACAATGTAAGATCGGTTGATATTAGTTAGTTTCGGCTACGTCCTCTAGGTTTGTACGTCACACTACAACCAGATTCCAGCCGTGGTCAACCTGCCTACTTCGGCGATACTAGACTATCGCGTATAGGTCCGTGCGTAGTACTCCTGCCCACTTAGGTCTAGTGGTGAGTCATCTTCTATAGATTCAGCAATATCGGACATATTGGCACCCCTCTCCGGACGGTAAAGAGGTTTTTCGCAGTTGGGCTGTTTCAAAACGTTAAGTGAGATGCCTTCGGGTCAGGAGACTCACACAGCCGCGAATTCATGCCAAAGGTCCTATGTTCGATTCCTTGCTGGTAGCTTCTAGGCTTTCTTACTTTCTGTGTTCCGCGGAATCTCAGATTTGGGCAGCTAGCGTTTTCACGTTTGTTGCTTTCTGACGACAACAACAATGGCGTTGTCCTGGAGGCGCTTGTCGATGTCACGGAGCTGGGAGGTGATGGCGTCGGTGGAGGCGGTGGTGGGGGTGGAGGTGGAGGCGAGGAGGGCAGAGGTGGCGGTGGAGATGGCGGGGAGCTCGGCAGCCAGCGTGCGGCCCACGGCTGCCACATCTGCAGCGAGGGGGTTCACGTACTGCGCGATGGCTTCCCGAAGGTGGAGAAGGAAGCCCATGCGCATGACACGCAAGTACTTACTTATCAAGGAGACAACTTAAAGCCGCTACACCAGTTCCTCCTCTGCCATTACAGTAGAGGACAGCTTGGATGAGGATTATATGCCCACCTAGCACTATATGGTTGGGGCGCATGATGCATGCAACGATATCTTTGCCTGTTTATTCAACTTTCGCGTCATTATTTTTCTAATTATGAGATTAGCATAGTAAGTACTCCGTGCCATGACTGTGCGCATGACACGCAAGTACTTGCTTACACAACGCAGTCACATGCTTAAATAATGAATGCGCTAGCTGAAATTCAAAGCAGGTGACCACAGCTGTAAAGCACATTACTTAGAATAAATATACCACTTCACCTGTTTGGCACATATCCTTGTGCTCAACTGGATTATCGATTACTTATCTTCAGCAAAATTGGCCGCATTTGGTCTTGGGCTACCCATCCCAAGGCTACTCCCCCTCAAAGGGGCTTGACTTCACATGCTCAACCGTGATCTATAGCCCAGACCATGGCGCTGACATGTTTGCAAAATTGCAATCATGCTGGTAGTTAGTCTTGCTACCAGCTGCTCTCAATTAACCAGCCACCCTGAAACCTGCAGTGGCATTACTATTATTCTGGAAAGGGTTGCATGAAAGACCTGATGCGGCGCTCCAAAAAGGCAAGTTTTCTGCAGAACCAACAATAAGAATTCGAGCCACGGCAGCAACATCAAGGAGACAACCAGACATGGTCATTCCCCACTTCAGTCCTCGAATTGGATCCCTGCCCAACCCTCGTCCCTCGCTTGCGATTTGTGTGCGCCATACCAAACTTGGTCCATGGAAACAGCATCCACCCCCAGGTGTGACAAACACAAAGTCACAGAGTGAATAATCTGTTGCGAATTCCGTGATATACACAGACATGACAGGACAATGCCCAACAAACAGGTTACAAGAGGTGCCCACATGGTATCTGGGTTTATGGTTTATGGTTAATGGTTAATGGTTAATGGTTAATGGTTTATGGTGTATGGTTTAGGGTTTATGGTATAGGGTTTATGGTTTAGGGTTTTGAACCTACATGGTATCTGGGTGTACTATTTCTCCAACCTACAAGCCATAACCAACCAACATTGGTCCGACTGTTTCAAAGAAATTTGACGGTAAACTATACACCAAACAGGCTGGCTGGCCCATGTAGAAGCCTGGCTGCCCAACTGCTAGAACCGAGTTCCCATGCCAAACCTTAGGTATAGGGGGCAGCAAGACCAAGTGAAAGCTGCCACGGCTCATTGACAGCGCTGCACCCAGAGGAACATATGCAAAGCCGATTGCGAGTCGAATTTCTCCATAGACACGCATGCAAAGTGACCTCGGCCCACCGTCGGTGCTGAAGGTCATGGAACCAACGGCAAACTAAGCTTTACAATTGCGTGTAGGTGTAGCTCACCGCACAGGGCTACACAGCTACCATCGCACAGCACCACAACATTGTGCAGCATCGCAGCATTGCACAGCTACTAATGGTCATGCCTGTCACAAGGCGCGCGGGTATGTGCCTCGGGGCATGCGTGGGCAGCTATGAGCTACCTCTCGTGGGGAACCGTGATACTACAGTACATTCTTATGAAGAAGCATGACCCCATAGTACACTCACGATAGAGAAGTACGGTATACTCATGATGGAAGGTATGATAAGCCATGATGGGAAGCCATGATACCACTGGTACACTCAAGAAGTTGCTAGTACATTTCTAGTATACTCCAGAAGAAGCTATATCATCAAGAAGAGAGTATCGGTGTGTTTCAGTACCAGAGCCATCCCAAGGAGCCAGCCCAACCAGCACCGCATCACCGCAGCATGCAGAATGCCGCTACGCGCTGCTACCATACGTACCCGTAATCCGCCGCATACTCGGGGCTCAGCAGCACCACCTTAATGCTGCCGCCCGTGGACCCTGCTGCGCGCTTCCTGAAACTGCCGCCCTTGTCCCCTCGCCCAAAAGCCTGCCCGCCGCCACGCAGCCCTGCGCCCACATAGCTGCCGCCGCCTGCCACACCAGCAGCTCGGTCGGTCGACTTGGTCCTCGCCACAAGGTCCGGCAGGTTGCTCACCGATGCGATCGAGGGCATGAAGGAGAAGTCCCGCATCGACGGCAGGGAGCGAGGGAGGGAGGGACTGATACCGCCGCCGCTGCCAGAGCCGCCACTGCCGCGGCGGGCCGACCGCGGGAGGCCTCTTGGTGCTGACGGGATGGGGACGCCCCCACCTGCAGCACTAGCACGGCTGGCATCTGCCACGTGCGAGAGAATAATCTCAGAGGCCCCCGCATTGTTGCCATGTGAGCAAGGGGTCTCGGACGCATCCTGTCTGGCACCGCCGTGCGTGCCGTGGGCGCCCCGGTGGTCTTCTGCCGCCCTGCTAATGCTGACGATGGCGGCTTCGCCAGGGCTTCCCACCGCATGCTCACCATGGGTAACGTCACGCTTTGCACATGAGCGAGACAGGATCGTGCCAGCTGTCGCGGGCGCTGCGTCCCCTGCCACCAGGGGGGCTGCTTCCGCGGTGGTGGCGGTCGCGGCGGTGGCTACCCGCGTCCCGTTATCGGTGGCGCTGTCCCTGTCGTCTGCATCCCTGCGCAGGAGGACGCCCATCTCCACCAGGGACGTGATGGCGCCCTGGACAACCAGCGTGGATGGGATGAAGCACGGGCGCGGGGGCTGATTGACACGCGCACAGTTGTCGCAGCGCCAGGTGTCGCGCACACCGTCACAGAAATACAATTGGGGGGGGGGGGAATGAGACCATTTGGGGGGGAATGAGACGATTTGGGGCAAAACAAATGGGAGCCGTAAGGCTGACACACGGAGATGTAATGGGGCAGGGTCCATGGGGGAGGGTCTTACCTCTGGGACCAACCAACCAACCAACCAACCAACCAACCAACCAACCAACCAACCAACCAACCAACTGTCACAGGTCCAACCAGTCGCGAGGGCATTACTTGCATGCATGCAGTCCAATTCTCAGCCAGTAGGGCAGGACATGTACGCATGCGGTCCAATTCTCAGCCAAATGCATGCGATCAAGTTTTCAACCTCGAGCTATCCGCATGCACGCCTGGTACCTACGGGGTACAACCGCCCACCATGGTCCATGGATGGACAATAATGTCACAGAAGCCTTGCAGCAAACAACCATAAAAAAAAAAGAGAAAAGAAGCAACAACAGGGGGGAGGACGTCACAGCAAAACTGCCCACTCCAAGTTTGGTCCGACGGGGCTCTGAGAGACGTGGAGCGAGCTCCAAAACCGCCTCGTCGCCAGCATTATTAAAAAGGAGTGCGCTCAAGTTGGCTTTTTGAGGACGGCGCGAGAAAAATAGAACCGGAGTGCGCTCGGCAAACACACCCGGCGCCTGGTTTTCAGGACAGGTGCGCGCTCACCGTGAGACTAGGTATTGGTCCGGCGCTTTGGCTTACATCCGGGAGTGAGGTACTCAAAACATACTAATGCACATGTACTTACAACGGTATTTACACGGTACTAAATATATCCGGCCCTCGGCCACTATAGATTCTCTGCCGCCCATGTGCGGCGTGGGACACAACAACAGTTATTACACGGTCATAAATTATAGGACACGTGGCGAAACTAGGAGTGACTGTGTCTTGGTGGCGTCAGATACAAGTCCTGACTGTGCCGACTACCTCCCTAGCGTATAAATGCCACGTGTCACACGTCCAACGTGCACTCCGTTTCGCCCCGATGGACCCAATTTGGCAAAGGTGCGCGCTCAGCCATTTTTCACTGTGGCTGGTGACGGACGGCGCTGGACGGCAAAAAAGTGTGTGGGCTCAAGTATGAAAATGGGGGGGTATGTCCCCCCCCCTGCAACAACAGCAGCAACAAAAGCAGCGACAAAAGCAGAAATAACAAAGAACAAGCCTGAGCTCATACACCCTTTACCTCGCTGTCGTCGCTTTCCCCCCCCTGCCCTGCTGTCGACAGCTCCTCCAACGCCTCCATCGCGCCGCTCAAAAGCTCCTTCTCCTCCAGGGCGTCGCTGGTGGGTGGTGGGTGGTGGGAGGGGGGTAGGGTGGGGGCACAGCAGCCAATGCGGGCCAAGCCAGCATACACACATGACCCAGGGATTACAAGTCATTCAGAAAAAGGCAGCACACGCCTATCCATGTGGTTTGAAAAACAGTGGTTCTGAAAATACCCCTTGAAGTGCACACCCCTTGCTGTCAAGTCAAAGTCGCCCGATATTGTGTCGATTTCAGCACTATGCAGGGCTTTGCACTATTACAGGTGACTCAACAACAGCGTCAGCATTATTAGGCCAAGACACAAATGAGAACTACCCCTGATGCCAGCCCAAATCCACCCATCCCAGCAAGCTCAACCTCATACCACGCCAAGGCTAGCGAGTGCCCATCTGTATCTGTGCGTGAGCGGCTGCCAGAGAAAACATAGCGGGCTTCCTAGGGTGTACTCTTTCGCTAGCAACCGCCTGAGATTTCAGGGAAACTAAAAGCAAACAATGAGAATAAATAAATATCGTAGCATACCAGTGATAGAGCACGTGCAGGTTCATGATGATCACCAGGTAGGTGTTCAGGAGGGGGGTGATGGATGCCAGCAAGAAGTGCAGCAGGGGGTACCGCGGCCGCACGCGGGGGTTGTGTGCATGCGTCCACGCATCGGTCTTGTTGTTGCAGCCGGTGGCTGTTGCATCTTGTCCGGGGCACGGGGCATGCGTGAGATGCACCCGGCCATCACACTCGCTCCACGTGACCTCGCCGCCTGGGTGCAGGTGGCGCGCACGCAGAGCACGACGGCGCAGGATGTGTAGGACAAGGCGGTGTGAGATGTGGAGCAGCGAGTGGAGAAGAGCAAGCCATGAGCGAGAGGAGGGGGACGATGAACAAGAGGAGGACGATGGAGCGGAGCAAAACAGGGAACAATACAGCGGAAGCCTGGAGTATGCATATACTAGTAAAGGAAGCACATGGGAGTACAGTAAAGGAGACGATACAAAGGCACCCGCTCAGCATGAGGACCTGGGGATCTATCTTCTAGTAGCTAGCCTAGTCTTGAAACGCGGGGCAGCCACCCTTTCACAACGCTGTTTGTGGGAACTGATGCTTGCGAGGCGGGCTGTGGCGCATGCAGGGCCCCTGTTATGCTTGCACAGCAAGCGTGAGCAATGGCTTTTGCTGCCATGTGATAGTGAATCTGCTGCCCTAGTAGCCCAAACACGCACCTTGGCACATTAACCACCAACCCATATCTTGTCGTGAATTGAGCTCTCTAAGAGAGCGATGACAGCACACTCGGCACCTGAAATTGCTAAAGAAAATAGTGTTCAACACCTACAACCTGCTGCCAGTGCAAGCAAAGAGCTGCCCCTCTTATAAACAACGAATGACTCTACTGGTGCTCCACATCTTGCCCGGGCCCCTTTCAAACCAATGGGACGAGGAAATGACGGCGGCAACAACCGGCCCTGATGCAGCAAAGGTACCAACCCACAAGCAGGTGCGGCCACTCAAGGGTACTTACGGCTGTCAGACCCTGTGCCACATGGTGTGCTTCCTGCAGCCCCCACATCTCGCCAGGGTGCTTCCCCCCACCACCTTGCCACACACGCGACAGTGCACGCACGCGCATTGCAGCAGCCGGTGGGTTCCGTTCCCTCATGGTCTACCACGGACATCTCCCCCCAACGCATGGTCGCACAAACACTTGTTCAAAAAGAAACATACTCTGGTGACCTACTCTGCCAACATTACCAGACTATGTGGTCGACAGACTTGTGCAGAGTACGCAGTCACACAAACGTGTCAAGGGGCAACCTACTCTGAACAAGCCGTTGCAGCGCGCCCGCCATGCACCGCCGCCACGGCAGCTCCCTGGCCTCCCCCAGGAGCGGCACTAGTTCTGACCGCAGCAGCTGGTGCAGCCAATGGGCATCCGCCATAATGCCCTCGTGCGACGCAACTGGACTTGTGCTGACATCTGCGGTTTCACGAGCGCTGCCACGCTGCCAGCTGGCGTCCTCCGAGCCGCTGGCATCTGCCACGTGGCAATGCTCCTCCCCCCCATCTTGGCCCTCATCTTGGCCGCAGCCCCACAAATCCGCCCAGAAACCACGGGGGTGGCCTGTCTTGCTGCCCAGCTGGCCGCTTAGTGCGGATGCCAGCAGCGCCTCTGCCGCGAACAGGTGCATGATCTGGCAGGGGTGTACGAAGTAACAGAGGTGGTGAGGTTAGCAGAGGCCATTCAAGTAGCAAAGTGTGGCACAAAAGCGCTTGGAACAAGATCACGCCCCTGAGTGTGACATTTGCCACTAGAATTTCCAATAACCAAGTCAAGCTCGGCCCCAACAGATCCTCCACAATCCATCCCTGGCAGTGCTTTTGCTAACGGGACTATTTCGTCAACCGGTTGACGAATTTTGAAAATAGTAGTCAACCATTTTGGGCAATTCGTCAACCACATTCGTCAACCAACTCGGCAATTCGTCAACCAATTGACGAATATGTTCCGAAGTTCGTCAACCGGTTTGACGAAATGTTTAGGGTATTCGTCAACCACCAAGTCCTGAAGGCCAGACCTAAGGTCCAGCGGCGCGGCGTCAGGCCGTCAGCCCGTACCATCTGAATCCTAGGTACGCTGCAGTTGGAGTTGGTTTGGAAAGACAGTACGTCAGTACGGTTCAGGACAATGCTCGGGTACCAAAACTGAAGACGAGCAAGGCAGGACTTGAGCCGACGAGGGCATGAAAAAATTATTAACCAGGCGGTGACAGTGCGTATGCTACCTGCTGTTCGGCAGCAAACGTCCATATATTTGCGCGTGGGGAGACTTTTTACGTTATTCTTGACATGTTTTACTAGCGATGACGGCCAGGAATGGTTCGAGGCTATGTCCGTGAGGTGGGAGTGACGGCTCCCGCACAGCAGGTAATCTGCGGTTTCGACCTGGTACGTATTAACATGTTATCGTTTATGAATTACAGTACCAAGTCGTCCTATCGTTTATAAACTAGTTGTAGACATGTAATCGATGGTTTTTGCTTGTCGTTTTGTTGCTTTAGTGCTTGTACGCGTTCGCTTGTGATGGTTGGGGAATACCACTATGTCACGCAGATTTTGGACCAGATTTGATTGCTAGTAGCTGAGGCTTCAACGAAACCAGTGAAGTAGCGTTTGGTATTGTCTCTAAACATGGTGGGCTTGATAACGGAGTGCTTTTCCCTGCACAGACATAGCGAGACAAGTGGTTTTCTGGCCAGCTCTAGGCATTGCTTCTTGGTTTGCTGGCCCAAGTTATCCTTCTGCTTGTGCGTCCATAGTGCATGCAAGAAACATGAATGGCCGGGGCATGCTTTCATGGAAGCATAACCAGGTTAGTTCTTTTGTTTTTTCTATCATTGCCAATCATTGGAATTGCTTTATAGTGTGTTGGATGCATTGATAATGTAGCTCCTTGTGAACCCCTTCTACGCTTGGTTTTGGGCCTTGGCACAAGCTTTATACTTGTTGTATAGCATGCTGTTGTGATTTTAAAGCTGGAAATGTGTTTGGGAATCTATCCATGTGTGGCCATCTATGATGTTTTGTGCCACGTTGGAATTGAATGCCTATACGGTAAGCAAAACACCCCAAAATAACTGCACCCTTTATAACGGTCTGAGCTATTTTGGGCTGTATGCTAGCTAGCCTGTGCAGTTCTATGGCATGTCATGTTGTGAATGCATCTATGGCATGCCTGTGATTATGCAGTTGTCAACAACCACTATGTGATATTATGTTTTATCCACATGCAATACATGCGTGTGTGAGGCGTGAGCGACCTTAAGTTAATTATGAAGAAATAAAGCTTCCTCCTCCCCCCCCCCAGGGTTGACGAAGCGCCAAGGCAAATAGTCAACCAGTTTGACGAATAGCCGAGGCAAATAGTCAACCATTTGACGAAGTGCCGAGGCAAATAGTCAACAGTTTGACGAATGACAAAAACCCTTAGCAAAAGCACTGATCCCTGGACCCTGCCAGCTGGAGGCCACCCATAATATCACCCATAATATCACCCATAACATCACCCATAACATCACCCATAAATATCACCCATAATATCACCCATAAATATCACCCATAATATCACCCATAAATATCACCCATAAATATCACCCATAATATCACCCATAATATCATTCCTTCCCGCACATGGATGGGTGTGTGGCCATTTTCGTGGTCGTCATGGTCCGTAACAAGATATTGCACTGACCTACAGTGCTCATCACAGGGCTTCTTATGGTGACCATTGTTCGCCGCCATCGGAGTCTGTCCCTGTCCCGACCTCCGTCCACATTCCACGACCCCATCCTTATTGTCATCGCTGTCACTGTTGCCGTCACATAGTATGACGTCACTATCACCTTTAAAATGCACCAGCTGGGCTCAAACTGCGTCTAGCTCCTGACTTGCACCTTGGCACAGGCAGCAAAATCAAGGCGTTCCATGACATTTCTCCAGACATGATGGCCATCATGGCACCAACTACAACAGGCACCAACATGCCTGCTATTGGCCTGCTTCCAGGGCAAGGTATGCTAACCATAACCTGCGTAACCCACCCATAGCATGGCTGCTAGTCCACTTCATTCATTTCATAGTCAAGTTAATAGTCCAGTTCATTCATGTCATATTTCATTCACCGGCTGGATCAACCATACCCATGCCCACCCGGCACGGACGAATACCTACTGACATCTACCTCATGTATTCCTTCGACCGTAACCACTTAACACCTACTGACATCTACCTCATGTATTCCTTCGACCGTAACCACTTAATACCTACTGACATTTACCTCATGTATTCCTTCGACCGTAACCACTTAACACCTACTGACATCTACCTAATGTATTCCTTCGAACGTAACCACTTAATACCTACTGACATCTACCTCATGTATTCCTTCGACCGTAACCACTTAATACCTACTGACATCTACCTCATGTATTCCTTCGACCGTAACCACTTAATACCTACTGACATCTACCTCATGTATTCCTTCGACCGTAACCACTTAATACCTACTGACATCTACCTAATGTATTCCTTCGAACGTAACCACTTAATACCTACTGACATCTACTCCACCCATGCACCGCCAGAAGATGCCAGGTGTTCAGCGCCCTATCGTGATCATACCACATGCTCGACTGCCAGGTGTTCAGCGCCCTATCGTGATCATACCACATGCTCGACTGCCAAGTCAGAAACCGACTTAAGAGTGTCAGAGGTTCAGCACAGTGCACCCACCCAGTACAGCGCAGCCACGAACGATCGAACGTCCCGCCCACGCTGTTCCATGACACCCAGGTAGGCAGCCTCCTGCTACCCCGCATTCGTGACGCGTCCATGAGGGCTAGAAGTTTTGCAGTCGACCATTTTCATGCGGTAGTAAACTTGTAGCATCCCCTGTCCACACACGGTTCATGTGGTAATACATAATAGACATCCCCTGTCCACACACCGTTCATGTGGTAGTACATAATAGACTTCCCCTGTCCACACACCGTTCATGTGGTAATACATAATAGACATCCCCTGTCCACACACCGTTCATGTGGTAGTACATAATAGACATCCCCTGTCCACACACCTGGTTCATGTGGTAGTACATAATAGACTTCCCCTGTCCACACACCTGGTTCATGTGGTAATACATAATAGACATCCCCTGTCCACACACGGTTCATGTGGTAGTACATAATAGACATCCCCTGTCCACACACCGTTCATGTGGTAATACATATTAGACATCCCCTGTCCACACACCTGGTTAATGTGGTAGTACATAATAGACATCCCCTGTCCACACACCTGGTTAATGTGGTAGTACATAATAGACTTCCCCTGTCCACACACCTGGTTAATGTGGTAGTACATAATAGACATCCCCTGTCCACACACCTGGTTCATGTGGTAGTACATAATAGACTTCCCCTGTCCACACACCGTTCATGTGGTAATACATAATAGACATCCCCTGTCCACACACCTGGTTCATGTGGTAGTACATAATAGACATCCCCTGTCCACACACCTGGTTCATGTGGTAATACATAATAGACATCCCCTGTCTACACACCGTTCATGTGGTAATACATAATAGACATCCCCTGTCCACACACCGTTCATGTGGTAATACATAATAGACATCCCCTGTCCACACACCTGGTTCATGTGGTAGTACATAATAGACATCCCCTGTCCACACACCTGGTTCATGTGGTAGTACATAATAGACATCCCCTGTCCACACACCGTTCATGTGGTAGTACATAATAGACATCCCCTGTCCACACACCGTTCATGTGGTAATACATAATAGACATCCCCTGTCCACACACCTGGTTCATGTGGTAGTACATAATAGACTTCCCCTGTCCACACACCGTTCATGTGGTAATACATAATAGACATCCCCTGTCCACACACCTGGTTCATGTGGTAGTACATCAGCAACCGCGCCTCCGCCTGCGATGGAGCATCATACACAAGGTCTGCCGGCGCGCAACCGCCCTCGAGCCGGCACGCTCCCACACTGCAGGAACAGGAGCCTTGTGCCCGTTGGTCTCGCCCCGATGCCCCCCCTCCTCTCCCGAGCATCCCAGCTATCCGACCCAGGATATGGGCCACCCAGCCCCCATCCGGTGCGCCACGACCCTCCACCGAGCCCCCACATGTGCCAGCGTGCATGCGTGCGTTGATTTGGGTGTGACGGCTGCTCCCCCACGGCTCGCTCCCTGCCGGGCTGCTTGCGGCGGCCAGCAGTGCCGTCCTCTCGCCGCTCTCCAGGTCCTCATCCGCCACCGAGAGAGCCAAGTGGACCGGGGACGGGCCCACCCTGTCCAACCCCCTGAGTTCCTGTATTGACGTTGCAGCAGCGGCAATCGGTTGCGCGCGGGTAGATGCCACCGCCCCCGAGGCTTCTAGCAGCCGCAGCGCCCACCGCACGCACGTCATGATGCCGTCGGGCTCACCGCCGCCACGCTGGGTGTTCGCACTGGGAGGCACCGCCAGGGCCGCTACGCCATCCTCCTTGGTGGCTTCCAAGTGCCGGCGGTGACGTATGGCAGGCGCGCAGCAGTGACCGCAGTCGCCGCCTGGCCTCCTCTCATCACACGGACCGCCACCCACCTTGCTTCTATCGTCTGCCACCTGGGGATATCCCCCATGGGCAACCAGGGCCCCCCGCGTCGCCACCCTGCGTAAGGAAATACAGGGAGGTGGAGTTGGTAAGTTTGACCTGCTAGCAACCGAGCGGCATTCAACCGAGCGACCAGCACCATTGTGGCAACCCCTCGCTCTTTGTTAATTATGAACATTCGATGGTGCCACTCCACAGACGGCTAGTGGGCTAGCGCCACCTAGGGCTGGCCTCCAAATCTCACGCGCAGCTTACACCTACTTTGGCCAAACAAAAACAAACTGAAAGCCTCGGTCGAAACAGAAAACCACGGAAACTACCTCGTCAATTACCTGTGGAAGGCAAGGCAGGCTACCTATGACACCCGCCATGCGTGCATGCATGCCCAGGAAGCAGGTGCCCTTCCCAATGAGAGACGATGGAGCACTCTACGGCTTTGCAAGGCAGCCGCTGTGGGTGCCCACTATCGTGACCGCGATGTACACCCTGTAGTGACCGCGATGTGCCCACTATAGTGACCGCCATGTGCCCACTTGCTACGGCTTCGCAAGGCAAACACTAAAGTGGCAGGATTCCGCTCCTCCCGCTTCCCCATAGAGCAGGCATCGTTCCAAAGAGCAGGCACCGTTCCATACACCAGGCACCGTTCCATAGAGCAGGCATCGTTCCATAGAGCAGGCATCGTTCCATAGACCAGGCACCGTTCCATGGAGCAGGCACCGTTCCATACACCAGGCACCGTTCCATAGACCAGGCACTGCTCCATAGACCAGGCACTGCTCCAAACAGCAGGCGCAAATCTACACCACACCACACATGGGGGGAGTGCGGGTGCCTGCAAGCCCCCCTCACATTTAAGCCCTAGCATAGTATTCTCCATCAACCTTCTTCCGACGAAAAAGAAAAGAACAGCGATCAGAGGGGAACTCCCGCGGGAAAAAGCAACGCTATGGAAATCCCACCAAACTACAGGCCATGCATGCTCAGGGCGGCTAGGGACTGACTTGCGGTCACATGCAATCACTAAATAAATAGTTATTATTAGTATAGTTATCACTAATTAATTGAATACTACTATCAATGGATTGATTACTTAATGGACCGACTTGCAGCGCGCCATTACATGACAGTCCCTGCCCACAACCCGGCTCCCACCCACTCACTGGTCACTCAGCCATCGCACGATGGTGGTCAGCTGCGCCACGCTGAGACCTTGCGCTGGCGCATGCGAGGCGGCCGCATCCTTGCTCTGCACATCCCCCCCTGCCAGCTCATCACGCTCCCCTTCTGCTGCCACCCGAGCAACAACACCCCCCCCGCTAGGCCGTGACGGCGCCAGCACGGCGCGCCCCGCGAGGAACGCGGTGCACAGCAGCGAGGTGGGTGTGGCGATGAGCGACGAGCGCATGCCGGACACGACCGCCTCGCCCGACAGAATGGACAGCTGCCACTCCTCCTGAGGGGATAATGCTGTCGCGCCAAAGGGGCCCCGCGGCATGCCTGGGCCGGACGCGAGCGTTTGGCTGCCGCCGCTTCCCAGTGCATGACATGGACCGTTGACACAAGGAACTCCACGGATGTTTCCCAGTGCCGGGTGGCCTACAGCTGTCGCCAAGGCATGCTGGCATTCCCCTGTCTGCGGGAATGCCGAACGGGACATCCACAGGGCCACGTCCTCCTCCGCGCCTGCTTCAAGTGTGCAGCCACTGGTGCCACATCGACCGGCAGGCACAGCGTGGTTGGCCAAGGGACTTGTGCTGGCAGCCGCCACCGTTTGCCCCCTCTCCCTGCACAGACAACCTGGCTCTGCTGCCTCCTTGCCCACACCCGCCAGGGCAGCGGGCAACCGGCTACCGTAGCTACTACTACTTGCATCCGCATTTACGCACACCTCAGCGCTGACCGCGTCTCCGCCCCCCCTTTCCCTCCCCTCCATAGCCCAGCTCACCGAAGGTGGCGGCTGCAAGCAGGCGGGTGATGGGCTGGCGGACAGTGGGCGTGACAGCTGGCAGCCGATGGCCTGTTGCAAGAAAGCGCGCAGCGAGAAAGGGCGCGCCATCGTTACGTAGACCCGCCCGTGGCGTGTGCGCAGCGCGTGCAGGGCGCCCCTTACGAGCTGCGCGAGCGTCTCCGGCTGCTTGGGCACGCCCGTCATCTCCAGCACAAAGCTGCGCTCCTCCAGGACAACTGGCAGACGGCACGCCAAGCAAGGGCGCACGAGTTGAGTGAAGAGACATGCAAACAGGGGCGCAAGAGACAGGCAAACAGGGGCGCAGCAGCAAGGCACACAAGGCCAGGGCAGCACAACAGTGAGGCACTAAGGACAGCTGCACAGATGGGGGGCCAAGCATGGGCAAGCAGCCGGGCAGGGGAGGTCAAGCATGCGCAAGGCAAGAGAGACTAGGGACTCAAACAGTTGCGTAGCTAGCATTTACGGGCACTTCGCTCATGGTCACTCAGGAACACGGAAGGTGCAATGGAAGCCGCTATCATTTCCACACGCCACCGCCCTCGCACACCCACCCGCAACCGCCCTCGCCACCGCCCTCATACACCCACCCGCAACCGCCCTCACAACATGAGCTGAGGGGCGGTACCATCACAAATCATCATGAGGGGGCGGTGCTGTCATGAGAGGCAACCACGGAGGGCACGTTGCCAGACAGCAGCCCGTATCCGACCATTGAGTGACCCAGTGCCTCATCATCACTCGCAATGGCCATACGCACGACTCATCACCACATGCTATGGCCATACGCACGACTCACCATCACATGCTATGGCCATACGCACCACCACATGCTATGGCCATACGCACGACTCACCATCACATGCTATGGCCATACGCACGACTCATCATCACATGCTATGGCCGCACGACTCACCATCATACAGGAGCATACGGGATGGCTATCCGCGCCATTCACCACGAATGTAATGGCCATAGGGGGCATCACTCACCATCATACGCAATGGCCATGGGCACCACGGCGACCTCGTCCACTTGTCCCGTCAGCAGCGCCCGCACCACCACCGAGAGGAGACCCAGCTTGGGCGGGCACACCTGGGGGAGGGCACAAGGCGGGGACGAGGGAGCATGGGCAGGGACACGTCAGGGGCAGCCATGCGGGCAGGGCAAGGGGTGCGGGCAGGGCAAGGGGTTGCGGGCAGGGCAAGGGGTGCGGGCAGGGCCAAGGGTGTGGGCAAGGCAAGGGGTGCGGGCAGGGAAAGGGGTGGGTTAGGATCAAGGACATCCATGTAAGTTAGAAGGGGTTGTGTCGCTGTTGGTTGTTAAGCTGACGGTATTGCTTCTTTGTGTGACTGATGCAGCGCTCCACAAAGTGACCTGCCACTTGGTCAACTTTGCCACGTGCCACTTGGTCCTGCGGCGCACATGCCCATGGACACCTGCCTCCCCGCAAGGCCTTGGTCGTATGGGTGGGCAATGCAATCTTGGTCGTCCAAATGAAAGGCGCGGAACAACAAGGGAAAAGGGTCGCCACTGGTGAAAAAGGGGAAAGGGAGCCGACGACCCACCAAAGGGGGGATGCGAAGAACTGCCTACGTGGACAAAGGCATTAGGGCGTGCTAGACACTGCTGGCATTAGGACGCTGGCATTAGGACGTGCTAGGCGCGCTAGACTCTGCCTGAGATCCGATAGTTGATACAGAGGGATCGGATTGAGGTCCCACATAATGCAAATAAATAAAATACCACTACACTTCTGGGACCTTGGAGGTCCCTAATAGCCTGCGGCCTTGACTACAAAACCGAGGAACCATGTAGGCGTGGCTGGCGTTTTCCTACAATGCAGCAGCATTATAGATATAATTATATTGATAATCATACTACAGACAAGGCAGTTGTGATGGAACGTGAGAGAATGAACAACTGATGCAGGAAAGATCTTATACTACTACTATTGGAATAATATGAGAGCTGGGAGCTCAGAATGGGAACGAGGCAAAATGGAGCTGCTCGGTGTGCGTGCACTCCCCAGTGCTACGCCTATATGCCCTCTACGCACCGCCGGCTAGCGGCGACTACCAGTGGACAACTGTACACTGCAATGCCATGCGACCACGTCACCCGCACTCGGCCCGTCAGACCCGGATAACCCGGCGCTGACGGGTCGGACTAGTGACTAGGCACAACCTGGAGCTAACCGCACATCAGTCCACATGACACCTCAGTACCGTACCGGCACGGAGGTGTCCCACTCAGCCGCGGTGGGCAGTACATAGCGCGCAGGCCGGAATCCGTGTGTCAGCCTAAACATCTCAGCTAACTAAGGCTATTAATACTCATACTACAAAGAAGGCTCGTACTACTAAACAATAATCATTCTGCTGTTGTTTGAATACATAAATGCAGACCAAAAGAAGCTTGCAATATTTCACGTCACCTTCCCATCCCGGCTGCGACCCCCCTCGATGAAGAATTCGAGCGGCCGGCGACTGGCCAGTAGCTGCATCACGTACTGGTTGAGTATCGCCTGGGAGACGTCACACAATTCATACCAAAACACGCCAGGCAGCCACGCACATCACCGTCATGTACGCCCAGCACCATACACAGCAACAACGCGAGAGGACCATGGGACATCAACTACGGTAACTGAGCATGCAACCAGTGCCAAGCCACCACGATAGATGTGCACGTGCAAGCCGATGAGGTCTACCACTGACCTCAACGGATAGCTATCACGTACCACAGGCTTGCGCCCCTGTGGCATGGCATGGCAAGCAGCATGCATGTGGCGTCGGTCCCATAGCAACTTGTGCGGCTGCAAGGCTGCTGTTCAGTTTTCAAATGGAAGAGACGCGACATAGTGGCAACGGAGGGAACCAAGTGCTGCGAATAGGACGAGGTACCGACCGAGGGGTGCATAAATAGCAATGGCATGCCCTCCAGTAGGGGCTAACCTGCATTGCCAAGCCTTGCCCATGCCACGTACATGGTCGCTTGGTAGCAAGGTACCAACAGAAGACTGGGCTCATCATGTCTATCCTGAAATGCCAGACACGTGCCACGATGAGCGAAAATAGTGTTAAATTAATAATCACGAAGACTGTGTCCAAACACAATGTCCACTATGCAAGCTACAAACAAATTGCCCATGACGCGAGGCATTGGTAGCACGGTCATGCAGCGATGACAGTGATGGCAGCGTTGAGCAAGGGACCAATACTGTCTCTGACCTTCTATCTCGACCTTGCCTTCTGTCTCGATTCTTGCCTGGACACAGAGAATGACAAAAAAGAAATTGACACACTGGCCATGGCACATGGGGCATGCATGTGAAACCACCAGCATGTGAGAAGCGGAGGGGAACATCCTAGGGCCGGAAGCCTTACCTTGTAGACGGCCTGGTCAGGCGAACCCCGCGCAGACCTCCGAATGAAGAAAGCACCGCTCTTGCGCAGCAGGTACCCCACCAGGGGGATGGCCAGGTTCTCCCCCGCCGCTGCAAGACGCGGCACGTGGTACAGGGAGGGCCGTTGGACCAAGCAATAGGAGGGCGTGCCGGGTGTCAGCGACATGCATGGCCTGGGCATGCTGTAAGTATTACAATCATGAATAGTTACTACTATTCACACGGCCACTAGTTGCAGGAGTATAATACAAATACCGATAGTACATTTACAAACAGTAACAGTATACACTACTGTTATAATATTTTAGTATTAGTATACTATAATAATATAGTATTAGTATACCATAAATCTATAGTCGTGTAGTATACTATAAATCTGTAATGCCACAAGGTTAACCACCCATGAAGGCATGCACACCGCGAGACACCGCGAGACACCGCGAGACAGGGCGGCATCCCATGTGGCCACGTCTTGGGCAAGGCCCAACATGGAGTATACACCCCTTGTGTCATGTCTCGTTGGTGCCCACCCCCACCCCCTGAACATGTCCCTGCCACACTTGCGCAGCCATGATGATACCCACAAAGGAACCCAACTCATTACAGCATAACGCTTACGGCTGCACGGAAACCACACCATCTGGTGGATGGACAAGCGGGCACGCAGGCAGCGCAGCAGGCATGGCAGCAGCCAGCACATCAGGCAGCAGGCAGCAGGCAACACAGCAGGCAACACAGCAGGCAGGGCAGCAGGCAGCGTAGCAGGCAGCAGGCAGGGCAGCAGGCAGCGGAGCAGGCAGCAGGCAGCAGGCAGCGCAGTAGGCAACACAGCAGGCAGAGCTGCAGGCAACACAGCAGGCAGGGAAGGCAACGCAGCAGGCAGGACAGGCAGCACAGTAGGCAGGGAAGCAGGCAGCAGAGCAGGCAGGGAAGCAGGAAGCACAGCAGGCGGGTGGGCAAGAGCGAGACAGGCTACATGAGGTCCAGACAGAGCACATGGGCAGGTGGGCATCCGCAAGCGGGAAGTTGCGACGGAGCAGACACAGTCGACACTGCAACAACGCCACCACTGGACACAGTCAACGGGGAGGCGGTGGGCGCTCACTCACCGATGTGGGGCACCGGCATGTCGTACGCAAACAGCACGTATGACAGCAGCAAGTAGTCCATGTGGCTCTTGTGTGTTGGTAGGTAGACGACAGGCATGTCCGGGGGCAGTGCCTTGACCCTGCGATCATGGTCGAAACCCCAACCATGGTCAGCCAGAGGGGGCGAGCAGGAAGGGCACGAACAAACCCGCGTCAAGCCCATGTCTCCATAGGCACATCATGGGCACATCATGGGCACATCATGGGCACATCATGGGCACATCATGGGCACATCATGGACACATCATGGGCACATCATGGGCACATGCACACATGCGTCCATGATAGCCATCTGGGAGGGAGGGGGGAGATCAACTCCAAGGGGCACAGCAAGAAGGAGGGGGGGGGGGGAGGAAGCGGGGAGGGGGGCGCAAGAAAAAAGGGTTGTGAGGTTGGCAGACGCAGCCAATCATAAAATCAGAGCGACCCCTATCACAATGCACTCCCATCTGCATGCGGGCTAATCGGTACAGCCAAACACCCTTTCTCCCTCGTCTTCACCATGTACTTTCTTGTGCCCATACGCCATCCATTGTCCAGAATGCCACACAGGCCAATGCAACCGGGAGCGACGCCAGTGGCTCACTGCCTGCTGCACCATGCCCCAGAATCAAGCCGCAGGAGAGGCATATGTCCGCGTATCGCAATGCAACCAAAATATTATCATGTTGTCATATAGTATATCATTATATTACTATCATGTTATCATGCATATCATCATCATGGTTATTGCTATTATTCACAAGGCATGCCGCCTGGCCTTATCATGCATATCATCATCATGGTTATTGCTATTATTCACAAGGCATGCCGCCTGGCCTTATCATGCATATCATCATCATGGTTATTGCTATTATTCACAAGGCATGCCGCTGGCCTTATCACGCATATCATCATCAAGGTTATTGCTATTATTCACAAGGCATGCCGCCTGGCCTTATCATGCATATCATCATCATGGTTATTGCTATTATTCACAAGGCATGCCGCCTGGCCTCCGCCACACAACACACGTGGGCACATTGATGCCGTCACGTCATCACAGATACATGCAGGTCCTCCTACCTATGTGCCTCTTGAGCCCCTGGAAGTCAACACAGATGACAGAGCTCATAAGCCCCTCCTCTAAAGGCCCCTCCACGTCGTCGCAGATCACAGACCTCTTGAGCCCCTCGTCCTAATGCCCACCAACTCGACAAAAGTTACGTACCTTTTAAGCGATTCCAAGTCAACGAAAATCTCGTTGTTGTACAGCATGCGCCAGACCTGGGCGAGCAGGGCATGCGGGCCATTTTCACATCAAGTGACACCCACGGAGGAAAGATAGATCCATCACGATAGATGTCATGTCAACACAAGGGTGGAGACCCACGTAGGGCCCCACTGACCAGTGTTGGCTGGTAGTGATGCTTGCTTTAGGGTTTGCCTTGTGGACCCTTGCTCACATCCGAGCACGCACTTGCGCGGATGCCAGCAATATGTTCCGGTTTTGACCGTTCCAAACAAGTTGCACAGCCACCCTGTGTATGCCCATGCAAGCCCTCATCGTTTCCCTCCTCATAACCACTAGCACAAGAGTAGCGCACACGCACGCGCACATGCACGCGCTGGCAAAATGCTTGATATTTTTCTTCTTCTGAAACATTCCCGAAAGAGTTCCAGTGGACCAGCATAACCCGCGCTCCTGGCAACAATTACGTGAAGGAACCCCGAAGACGGTGAACCTCATACCAGCTGCCCTTCATGCTTCCTGTCTTCTTGGTACCAGCCGCTGCCCGCTACCACCAGCAGTACGCAACCGACAAGTATCGGCGCATACAACGATTTCCACTGTAAGGACCGATCCATGCGGGTGGCAAGTGCTGGTTTCACTTCATGGCTTCCCATAACTACCTTGCACATTGGGTTTACAGAGTGCAGCCCCCAGCATCCAGTGGCACCACAACCTACGAATCCACATCCCCCAAACACAGCACAGCCGCCACAATCGCTGCTGGATTCCTCCTTGCTGATGGACGCCTCCCTCCTCCCTCCTCCCCACACACTGCTCACCGTAGTTATGCGCGGCAATCGTAGTTATGCGAGCACGGCAAACACAAAAACGAGGTGAGAGCTGATGCCCTACACCAAAGCATATGGCACACTTGCCTACCAGGTCCAGTGTCTTCTGTGCCCTGCCCATCCGTTCCCCGCCCCCCTGACCACCCCCCTGCCTCTTGTCACCCTCTGCCCCTCCCTTCCCTCCCCTCCCCCTCCCCCTCCCCCTCCCCTCCCCCTCCCTCCCCCTCCCCTCCCCTCCCTCCCCTCCCCTCCCCCTCCCCTCCCCTCCCCCCCTCCCTCCCCTCCCCTCCCCCCCCCCCTCCCCCCCCCCCTCCCCTCCTCCTCCCCTCCCCCTCCCCCCCTCCCCTCCCCTGCCCTCCCCTCCCCTTCCTCTCCCCTCCCCCTTCCTTGCCCCTCCCATGCCCCCTTCTGTTATGTCCCTCCCCCCTCTTCCCCCTGGTTTACCTGCGAAAGGATCCATCCCATCCACCGCACGGCCCACAGGCGCATGTCGGCCGCGAGCCTCCCAAACGCCTTGCGCGCCCTCTTCTGCACACCGTCGACACGCACGGGCGCGCCGCCCTTGGCTCCCCCCTTGTCCCGCAGGGCTGCCTCCTCCCCTTGCATGGCGGCCGTCACAGGGGGCGACCGCAGCACGAGAGGAAGGAGGTCATTGGCGTGGCAGGGGAAGGGGAGAGATGCTTGCGCACGCACCACGCCGCCGTAGGACGTGAGCGCAAAGTGGACGTCCGGCAGCATGCGGCGCATCAGGCGCGACAGGTGGCGCCGGATGCCGTGCCGGGGGTCACGCTCCGCCTGTCTCTGTGTGTGCCAGCAGCAAGCAGAGAGAGCAAGCAAGGATGAACGCAGAAAGCAAGCACACAAGGGTGGACCACAGCAAGTAGAGCAGGCAAGCGTGGTACGCAGTACGAAGCAAGCAAACTGAGTGTGGAAAGCACAGTAAATGCAGACTCGTGATGTGGGCATGGCATTAGAATGCTCAGGTTTAGAGGTGCCTGATTAAACAAAGGTTTCTAGATGGTTGTTGAGTGGCATAGGCTGCCGGCGTTATAGGTATGCCGGATCCTCATTTTGACATGAGTTCAGCTAGCAAAAAGTGCAGGTTCCATCCAGCAAAAAGTGCAGGTTCCATAATGTACGATGAGAGACCATTACAGATCGTGCCCTATCCTACGAGAGCGAATGGACTATCCATAAAAGACCACTACATCGAGTCATCGACTAGTTATCCAAGGGCAGTGAGGGCACATGAAAACACGAAACAGAGGTTCTTCAGTTGGCTGGCGATGATGAGCAGCTTTGCAAAGTAAGCTCCTTGATGACGTTTGAACAAAAAATGCGGCAGGGCGAGATGATTGCAGGGAGGTAGAGCAATGGATAGGGAAATGACCAAGAACGCTAAGGTAGATGATGATATTATGTACCCTATGATTATATTGATGATATTAGGTCTAGCACGTGCTTGCTCACGGTTCCAAAATGCCAAGCACAACCCCTGCCAGCATCTGTATCGCCATTATGAGATCAAGAACCGACGAAACAGCTGAAGATAGAAGGGATGCGTGAGACAGATACCGCAGGGAACTAGCCGCCCCTTGCTCTGCAATGCGTGCGCCCATCAGGGACACCATATAAATTAGGATAATGCATTGCTATCCTTTGCACAGCACGGCCTTATTTTAAAATCCCAGTTTATTAGAAGATTTCCGATGCAACCTGGGTGCTCTGAGCATAAACGTCTTCCACATTACACACTTGCGCATTCAGGCACTACTCCTGTATTTGTGGCCTGGCAACTAGGTAGAATGACACATCGCTCATAGCTTCAGAAGCTTGGAAAAAAGTAGACTCGGAGCGTTGTTTTTCCTGATTAAATCTGGAAAAGCGCAGGAACGATCCGCTTACTCCGCGGAAACCGCCCCAAAGTTTGCCTTACCTGCGGGTCCAAAGCGAGAATCGACGACTCTGACCGCAGCCTGCCATATCCCGGCGGAGCTTCCATGGTTATTGTTACATAAAAATAATTGCAAAGTTTACCTTAAGGAGGAAAAAAAAACCCTACAGGCTATTTAATGAAGGCATTCGCAGCAGGCCCTTCAACCCAGACCTGCGGGCGCGAGCGGTGGTGCACACCGCACAACTGGGTGACTGGTCTCGTCGTTTCCCATCGCCTGCAAACTGTTTGCTGCGTTGCAGGCCGCAGGCGTTGGCCATAACTCCCCGCCATATTTCAGAGCTGCCAAAAATTGACAAACCACCATCTCCGTACGATTCCCTTGTTGCGCGTCCGGGGCTATGAGTTATATATTCTTGATCTAGTACGGAGATCTGTGGAGAGTTAATACTGAACGAATATCGAGTACCGTACTAAACCATGCCACAATTTTTCAGATATTCCTGGAAAATTCATGACGAGACAGCTGATTCACCTGGGCCCACTTTCTGGGCTTCCTGGGCTGTCGCGTACTCCTGCCATGAGTGCAATTCTGTCACGTAAACGCAGGCAAGGGGTATTATTGACGTCCCCAAACCTGGTGGCCGTTGGACACGCGTTGCGAACAGGTAACACGCGACTTGATTCGCGTGCAAGTGGACGTCTTGCAAAATTTTGCAAGTTAGTGGAGTCGTAGCTTCGGCGAGAGGCATAGGCGACCAGATGCCTGATCAGCGATAAGGAGATAATTATGTAGGTAGAGACGGCCCAGCATGGGGTTGACATGGGCCCGGAAACATGCCGTAATTGTTATGGAGGTTTCCACTCTGTAAGTGTAAGAGAATGGGTGCCTTAGCTTGCGGCCACTCGAGTCGTCCTGCAAGTGGCTGCCTGTGTTTAAGCAGCTCAGGCTACTCTGCCCTCGGTAACTAAAAAATATTTCTCAGTATGGCCCCAACACTACTGGAAAGAAAACGTCTTATTGAGGCCGCTGCCGACAAGAGGGAATTCAAGGCGTTGCTGGATCGCATTTTATATGCCGATGTCCACTTGCAGGTACGCTGGGGCCGGGGGGCCGTTGGCTGGACTGGGATTGAGGAATCGCAGCATAAACTGCTATATATTACAGTTTCTTAGTTACTGTTGATGTTCGTAACGCAATCCACAGCTCGCAGCATTCCGTGCCATGCAAATAATTGAAATGTAAATGTGTCGACCGCGACCAATGGACGTGATTTGTACACCGTCGTGTTAGGGATGCGCAAATGCCAGAAATTGCCGGGGGCGGCAGGCGCTGCGAGTGAGGTCGTCGCAGAATAATTGGAGTTGTTCCAATTTTCTATCGCCAATGCTGTTCGCCAGTTTTTGTGGGTGATTCTACTTTGGTCCTCGTGTATTATGTTTTCCTAGGCCGGAAGTCGAAATAAGAACGAGAAGCTTGGGACATGTACCTAATGCACAGCTCAGCACGAAACCATATTTTGTTTCCCATCGAATTCTGTTTTCCTGTGGTTACCTGACCTGCCGCCCAGGGATCTAGTTCCACACAGGGGCAGCTTCATCCTCAGCCACACAGGGGCACCAGCACAACGCTGTCTGACAAGGCTTACCCCTTTCTCTGCTGGTTCGTGGCCCACGACCGGTGCGCCTGCTTGCAGGGCGAGGACTCGGACAGGATCCAAGAGTTTGTCCAACGGGTCAAAGATGGTGACGCAAGGTACCACTGGTCTTTATGCCTGTGCCGTCACCGTCCCACCCATTGTGCCCAGTGGATATATCCCTGCACCGATGTTGGTTGCCGCCCCTCATTCACCCACCGTCAAGCATTGCTCTTTATTAAGTGATTGTGGACATTAGGACATGAATTGGAGCCTACATGCTTTGCGGGTAGACGGCCTTATTTGATAAGGCCACGACCAAGTATTTAACCGCTTAACACTTTATCGAACTTTATACGTTTTCATGGCAAAGTAATCCATGACCAAGTATGCAAAGCACGTGACTGCGAACTTGTCTTAGCAGGCGCATCGTCTCTAGTGTGGCACGTGTAGCTGCCAACTTGCAGCGGGGTTTGCATGCCTTCCGTTGTCAGCAAACAAAGACTGCCCATGAGAACAGGGATGCCATAGGGAGACCCCCCAAAGCGGTGGGCTCTAATGAGCAGGCTGTGCCGTAGCTGCCATTTTTGCAGCATCCCAAGATAGTGGCTACCCATTCAGTCAGCTCTACTGCTTTGCACAGCAACCCCTAATTGGCTTCCAAATTTCGAGCTGGGCTGTGCCCACATATGGCGGCCTTAGTACTTGTTGGCGTGGACGTGGAATCGTGGGGACTTGTCCTCAACACACCCTTTTACTCAACACACTTTTGGCCTCAACATGCCCTTGGCCTCAACCCATCCTTGGGCCTTAGCCCATGTCCTATGGCATGGTTCTCTGGAACCTTTGTCTCGACTCCAGATGTGCCAACTAGCGTGCCATGAACTTGGCCACCGGCTTGTGCACGCTTCCATGTTGATGTGTATGCTCAAAGGCTTTCGAGTTAACATGTCTTCTTTGCCTGCTGCACTCGGTGCATGTGCATGGTGATGGCGGTGGTGGTGGTTGGCGGGATGAATGGTGGGGATGCCCCTACAACCTCAGCACCGGGCGGTACGCACTCAAAGCGCTCAAGCACCCCATCCTGGGTAGCTCGTTGGGAAACTGCTTTGTGGCCGTCAAGGTATGCCCCTTTTTCTTGGCTCTGCTCTCTTGGTGGATGCCTTGGACATAAGTGAGGGCCTGCGCTGGTTGTCTCCTTGAGAAGTGAGGGCACCGCTCTGTCAATGTCATGGTGGTTTCCAGGGTGGGTCGTGCGTCCTGTCCCCAAAAGTGCCTCACCTTCCAACAGACTCTGTAGTTGCGCATCCACGCGGAGATTCGGGCGGCGCAAGTCAGAAATTGACGTGCTGGCACGTCGCCTCGGCTTGCAAGCCCTTACCAAAAAACCTTACAGAAAGAATCCTTGTTTCTTCCAAAAATACTGAGTTCCAGAGAAAGGGGGGTGTGGTAAGTGGTGGCGTGGCAGATCTCAGGGGTGCACCCAGTTGAAGTGGCCGATGCCAGCATCCTAGCCGCCACATACCTCCTGATGTGAAGGAGACGATTACATGCCTGCATGTCCTTTGGTGTTTGCTTGGGGCTCGCCTTTGCGGTCCCAGATCTTGGATCAGTGCATGCAAGTCTGCGACGCATCGTTCTGGGAGCTGGTGGCCGCCCCCAAGTGGCAACAGCGCCTTAGCCGTGCGGTGAAGGCATGGGGCAAGAAGGTACGTTGCAACAGACGTGTAAATCTACAGATCTAGAGCAGCCAGCCATTTGTTTGGTTGGATGCACGTGCAGTGGAGATATCTGGTAGGATTGATTTCTAGGTAGGATGCATGTCATGCTCATAGGTCCGTGTAGTAGCATGTGGAATCAAGGTTGCAAGACCTATTTTGTGTTTCACACAAATGGGTATTCCATCACCTCATGGGCTACTTCCAGGAAACCCTTGCCCTCCCCCACCCCCCCTGACCTTCCCCACCCACCTCCCCCGTGCTCTGTCCATGCATGCCCCCTGTATACAAAGAGGTGCACGGGGGGAATCCACGCGTGCCCTCGACCCCCAATCGTACACAACCCAACCCGATGCGACGCAGTGCAACACGACACAACGCAACGCAACGCAACGCAACGCAACACAACACAACACAACACAACACAACACAACACAACACAACACAACACAACACAACACAACACAACACAACACAACACAACACAACACAACACAACACAACACAACACAACACAACACAACACAACACCGCACAACACAACTCAACGCAACGCAACGCAACGCAACACAACACACAACACAACACAACACAACACAACACAACACAACACAACACAACACAACACAACACAACACAACACAACACAACACAACACAACACAACACAACACAACACAACACAACACAACACAACACAACACAAACCCGACCCGACCCGACCCAACCCAACCCAACCCAACCCAACCCAACCCAACCCAACCCAACCCAACCCAACGCAACCCAACCCAACCCAACCCAACCCAACCCAACCCAACCCAACCCAACCCAACCCAACCCAACCCAACCCAACCCAACCCAACCCAACCCAACCCTCGTGCCAGGAGCCCAAGCTGGCACAGAGCGTGATGATGGCGTTGATGGACTGGGCGGCGCTGACCACCGAGACGCGCACGTCGCTCGCGCGCGCATTTGTGGACACCTTCACCAGCCTGCGCAAAGCAGGTGGGTGGCGGGGGCAGGGGCAGGGCAGGGGCAATACTAACTGCCGCCGTCATAGTAAATCACACCTATATGCTCATGCCACTATGTAGATTTACCGCAGTATTCATGGACATGCTCACCAGCCTGCGCAAAGCGGGGAAGTGGCGAGTGGAGGGGATGGTACACTACTACAGACTTAGTAGCGTACCTCAATGCCTCCCTGGGTGCACATGCGGGGTTGATCAGAGGATAGCAAGGTTGTGGGGTCATCCTTGGTTTGTTCTTTTCATCGGCGGGCAACGAGGGGTAGGCAAAATCTTGCTATGCACGAGAAGCTGGCAGCAAGCCCAGGTATGCCACGAAGGGGAGCAGCGATAACGATGTTTATTGATGTTGGCACGTATACGGAGGGGCTATTGTGGGGGGTATATATAACATAGGTGGGAGGATATACATAGCGAGGCTGTAGGTTTATTGATGTTGGCACGTATTCGGAGGGGCTGTACTGTGGGAACGTATATTACGCTATATGTAGGTTGCAATACATCTTGAGCCCCAACTGTGGTGGTGTAACCCCGACGGTAGGTCTATGGGTCTTTGGTGGCATGCCTTATAGGTCTGTGGGTCTTTAGTGGCATGCCCTGCCACTTTATGTGCGCTGCAACCTCAAGGACAGTAACGCAACCTCGTTAAGGTGTAGTTACCATGCCAGCCCCGGGCAAGCACATTGTGGATGGACGACTTGCCTCCCACTGGCACCGGTGATGGTCCTCTAGTACCCTTTCAAAGCCACCGGTCACGGAGCTGCCCCACACGCAAACCGTCCTGACTCCAATTTGCAAATCATCCTGACTTGATTCTTATTGGCACTTCTGCTGCAACGCTTGCCCAACCTTCCGCTCCTTTCCCCCCTCCGCCTCTTGGCCCCCCCCTTGCCCCCCCTTTGACCCCCCCTGTCACCCCCTCTCACCCCCTTCTCTCCCCCCCCCCCCCCCCGTTCCCCCCCCCCCCCAGGTTTCCGGCCGCTGGACCATGCGGTTCTCAGCCGGCAGCGCAGCGCCAGCTTCTCCTCTCGCGCGGGTCTGCTGTCGAACGCGTATACACACACAGGCATGGCGCCGCCGCGTGCAGCCTCACACACGGGCAAGATGCAGCACCCGGTGGCGAACGGGGACAAGAAGGCATGTTGGGGGTCGGGAGGGGGGGAGAACTGCATGTGTTGCTGGTGGTGGTTGTGTGTGGCAGAACCTACCTGGAGCAAGAATCACGTGGCATCGTGGTGGATGCGTGTGGGATGAAAAGGCAGGGGAAAGGGGTGTGGAAGCACATATGTGTTTATGGTGGGTGCATGTGGTGGCAGGGAATGGCCGGGTGGTTATGACACCTGGAGGCGTTTTAGGGAAGAAAGGGAAGGGGGGGGGGCATGTTCCAGCATGGAGCAGCGCATGGTGCCTGATTTGGGGATGCCCATCTCTGGGTTTTCCTCCCCTGTGTATCGCCAGTTGAGAACTCGCAGGGTCAGAGCATTCCATGGTGTGCTTGCTTCCCCCCCCCCCCCCCCCCCCCCCCCCCTGCGAGGGGCTGTCTCATCCTGCATTGATGCGAAAGCTCGTTGCTGTTGCCTTGGTATGCCTTCCGTCTGGCGGTCTGTCGTTAGCACCCATCGCTCGACCAGCGCGCACCACCGCGGTGGTCCTTCATGTGTGTTGTGTAGAGCAAGAGGCAGCAAGTTGATATGCGCATGGCATGCCCTGTAGCTCCATGGGCATGTGCATTGTGAGATCATCTTGTGTGGCTTACCATGCCACTAGCTTTGATCACTCATCCGCCACTCATGTTTGATGTTGATTTTTTGTGATCGCTTCTTTTGCCGTCTGCCTTTGGTCGCACTCACTCTGCTCCCCTGCGTGCAGAGCTCGCAACCCCAGTACCTGGCTGCGATGGAAGCCAAGAGGAGGCAAGGTGTGTGGACATCCCCCCTTGCGTGTGAGCAGGTAGTGTTATGGCTAGTTAGTGTGGCGCGTGCTTCCGTCGTGGGCTGCATGCATTTTCCTTCTTCTCGCCGACAATGTGCTGCCCTGCCATCAATTCACCAGCTTTGTGCCCGTTTCAGTGATCGTTTTCTGCGTGCAGGTTCCCCACCTGCCTGCCGTGTTTGTTCTTCTGATCGCTGCTTTGTCTCTGCCTCTCCTACCGGCGGCACCTGGGTGCCACCCTGCAGGCTCGCTGCTGGACGGCGCAGTGTTGTCCACTCAGGCGCCTGCGACGGGCAGCCTTACCCGAGAGGAGCAGGAAGAGCTGGATGTGAGTGCTTGTGTGACAGGAGCAGGAAGCGCTTCATGTTAGGGTTTGGGTAGCGAATGGTTGTGTTGCGGAGGCTGCTTAAAGCGAGTGCTTGTTGTAGCAAATGGGCGTGCTATACTGGCTGCTTGAGGGGGGCTGGTATCGCATGGCCATGGAAATTCCTTTTCTATTTATATCATGCCCTGTGCGGATGACAGCAGAAAGTGTGGCGCAGATCATTGATAGCATACCCATTGTATGCCTAATGTCAGGCATGATGTGTTGGCATGGAATTGAGCCTATGTGCCATCCTCTTGTCATGCTGCTCTCATACCAGGATTAAGTTCTCCGCACTGTGCATGTGCGCCCCCAATTTTTTTTGGCACTTCGACGTGCACTTCAGTTGGGCTCTGTTGTCACCCGCACTGACCCCTCCTTGTCTTTCATGCCGGCCTTCGTCACCTCCCCCGTCCGCATCCCCTCAGCTCGCCCTGGCACTTTCGCGCTCGATGGTGGTGGGCGGTGATGGCGGCGGCAGCATGCCACGCAGCCAGTCCACGCCAGACTTTGAGAAGCCGTGGCCCCCGCCCCATGGACGTGGGAGGTCCGAGGCCCCCCGTCCCCAGAGCATATGTGGGGGCAGCCCCCGCACGAATACCAGCGCGTACAGCACCCGCACCAACAGCCCTGAGCCACCGTCTTCGCGCTCTTCCAGCGTATCCGGCGCGTGGCCCTCGGAGTTTGAGGTGGGCATGGAAGGGGCATGGCTGGGGGCGTGCCGCGATAGGGACGGTCCCTGGAGCTTTCGTGGTTCCAAGGTTGAGGAGGGCATGTGTGGGCGCGTTGCGGGCGATGTGCTGCCCGGGGCGGGGTGTCTTTGCTGGGGTTTGTTGCTGGCAGGTTGGAGGTGGTCAGCTTAGATACTGCTGCATGAGGTTGAGTGTTTGAGGGAGAGCTGCTGGAGATGTTCCGCTGGAGAGGCCGCGCCTGGAGGTTTGGGGGCTCTGACGTGGCGATGGGCAGGGGAACACGGCTGCGATTGAACGGCGTAGGGAGCACTGGTGGGGGATGAGCATTGGAGTGACCACCGCCAGCAGTAATGTGCTGCTTGAAGGATCCTTGCTTGAGGTGTTACTGCCTGAAGAGGTCACGGTGGGAGTGTTTTTTTTCTTGGGCGTCCTTGCTTGAGATGTCACCGCCTTGACATGTCGCTGGAAAAGTAGGGTCAAGGCGGGGCGCTCCCCCCCGGGCCGTGTGTGAGGCGGAGAGGATGGGCGTGGGATCGCAAGTAATGAACATGATCACTACAAGGTCGCGAGCCGCCTGCATGAAGGGTTTCTCAGTGCTCTGTCCCTGGCGCCTTTCTCTGTTCTTTTGTGGGCAAGAGTGCAAGTCCCCGTGATCAGTTTTATTGATGATTAGTCTCAGGGCTCTCTCACCAGGTAAGAACTAGCTGCCATGGGTAGGCCAGACAATACGTGTGGGTGACCTACATGTGGGGGGCTGGGCATGTGGAGGCACTGGCGCGAGGGGCAGGATGGGTTGGGTGGCATTTTGTGTCTGAAGTAGGAGTGCCTTGACAAGACCATGTTGGTTATGGAAAATGTGGCATGAGGGCTGGTTTCGCTCCAAAACTGAGTCGAATATAAAATTTATGGAGCTGCATTTCTTACGCAACCATCAAATACGACACCCCCCCTTGCTATACGCTGCCCTACATGCTCAGCCATAGGGAAGCTCTCTATATCACCACCCAACCCCTCTCCCTCTTCTAATTGCTCAGCCATAGGGAAGCTCTCTATATCACCACCCAACCCCTCTCCCTCTTCTAATAATAATGCACCCTTGCCGCGCTCCACCTGCTTGGCTGCACATGCACCCGCGTGCGCAGCAAAGCGCCCGCCACGTGATCAAAGGCCCCACCCTCGAGCGGCTGGAGTCGATGGACATGTGGGACACAGACGCCAGCACGCCGCGGCCGTCATCAGAGGACAGCCAGGCCACATCCACCACCACCGCCACCACGATGACAACAGCGACAGCAACATCCACAACAGTGACGGCAAACGGGGCGAATATCTCAGCCAACTCGGCCGCCACGTTCGCGACACATGGAGCCAATGCTGCCAGCTTTCCTGCTGCGGGACCAGACCCGTTTGGGGACATGCCACCGTTTGTAGCAGTGGATCACAGAGCCGCCGCTGTTGCCGCACCGCCGGTGGTCGCGCCTACAGGACCACCGGTGCCCCCGCCAAAGAGCACGCCCATCTTACCCCCTCCGGTGGTGCCGTTGCCCCCACCAGGGCCACAGGGTGCAAACGTTCCCCCCACGGCACCCCTGGGCCGGTTTGTGCCTGGCCCTGCCATGTTCGGCGCTGGCATGGCCCGGCCGCCGGCGATGGCAGGGTGGGTGGGGATGCAGTCACCCACCGCAGCCGAACCACCCAACTTCATATTCCTGCGGTCACCACTGCCCGCACCAGGCCAGGGTACAACCCCAAGTACGTTTCGTTATCTGTGGTGCGGATGGCAGCGTCTATTTTTATTTGAGTAATGGAACTACGTATGTTAACTCTTTCTGTGGTGCGGATGGCAGCATCTATTTTAACTTGAGTAATGGAACTACGTATGTTAACTCTCTCTCTGTGGTGCGGATGGCAGCACTCGTTTCCGCAGCACTCGTTTCCATATCCGCTTCCGAGAGAACCTGTTGCTGTCATGAGAACATGGGTCTTTGGGTTGGAAGCGGAATTCCCCTGTTCATTCTTTAGACTTGAACTTGGACCTTGATGGACGTTGAGACAGTTTGCCGTAAACACCAAGCAGCCGTGCTTGCTTGCTGGGAATCATGATCGGCACTGCTCTCGCCCATTGTATATAAGGGTACAGGCACGCGGCTTGGTATTTGCTTGCTATCGTCAGGAGTTGGTAGGCAATGTGCTGGTAAATCGCTGGTTAATTTCCATGGGATTGATACTAGTATATATGCAGCGCTCTTAGTTTGTTTCTAGTATGTATTCGGTGGGATGCAACAGCAAGGTCTGCATGTGGCACAATAGAGCCGTTCTGTTGTATAAAACTTGCCGCATATCGTCTATATAGCATATAGCCCGCTGTATCTGCACGAATGAGACAACGCTATCGCAACGCAACCCTTTAGGAGGGTGCCCTGCGAAGCCATAGGTCATGGACCCTGTCTACTGCTGTTGCCATGACGCCGCTGCTTGAAGCACAAGGCTGCCGCTCCCTTTTTCCAGACGTCTGCAATGGCTGCCTGTTTCCTTTGCCGTGCCCCTCTTCCCGCGTGTTCCCGTGATTTGTGGGTGTGTTTTTGCCACTCCCTGTGAGAATGCTAATGCTATCTGTCGCATATGACATCTCTCTTGTCCCGATTGAATGTCCTTGGTGTGTCACAACCGCCTCGCGTGCCCTTGGTGTGTGACAATACCCTCACGTGCCCCTCGTGCCCCTTGCCAGCTGGCACCCCCGAGCGGTCGCGCACAACCACCCCCGTCCTCGACGTGGCTGAAGTGGCAAAGTTCCTCAACTCGGCCGGTGTCGCCGCCGCGGCCGCCCGCGCCGACAAGGAGCGTGACAAGAGGCAAGGCAGCGGGGGGGCGGGGGGGGCCAAGGGGTCACCCGCCGAGGGGGCCGGGTGGGCCGTGGGCCGCTCGTCCGGGCTCAACATGCCCCTCCAGGGTGTCAATGTGGACGGCCGGGTGACCGAGGCAGCAGGTGCCGCGCCGCCCTCATCGTCGCATGCTTTTGTCCCCGATACGGCACGCCAGCTGTTCCCGCCTGAGACCGCGGCGCAGCCAGGCAGTGGTGCAGGCCCCATGGCGGGGTGGGTGCCCATGAACAGTTATGGCAGCGGGGCCTTGCGGGGGGATGCCCCCGGGGGAGGCATGGGCGCGCCAGGTGTCCCGCCAGTTGGCCAATTCCAGGCGGGTGGACAGGGCATGGCGGGGCCTTGGCTAGGACCAGGATTAGGGCCGGGATTAGGGCCGGGATTAGGACCAGGATTAGGGCCGGGATTAGGACCAGGATTAGGACCAGGATTAGGGCCTGGGCCTGGCCCAGGTGTGCCCGCGAGCGGTCTTGGGGGCGCTTCTGGGTCCCTGCTGTTTGGCTGGAACGCGTCCGCTGCGACAACCGGCGTCACTGCAGGCGCAAGTGGTAATTTCGGTAGCCAAGTCAACGGGTCGCCAGCAAGTGGGCTTGCCTCAAAAGATGACGCGCTCGCCCGACCTTCTCTGTCGCCTGTCGCGGAGAAATCACCGGTCACACCCGCTCATGGCCCCACACCACCATCATCCGAGGGGCCTCCGGTGGCACCGCCGGTTGCTCTGCCCCCACCACCTCCACCGCCTCCAAAGCCTGCCGTGTCCATCCCTCCCACACCAAACTTGGACAAGGTACCGTCCAAGAAAGAGCCGTCGACGCCGGATGTCAAAACGAGCCGGATGTCTGTGCCGGCGGCAGACCATACTATGGACCACTACACAGCAGGGGGGCTGGGGGTCAAGAAGCCACCTCCACCGCCCCCACCCCCGCCCAAGCCTCCCGGGGTGGCTGCGACGGAGGCAGGTGGGCCGCCTAAGCCAGGGCCACCCCCTCCACCGCCACCTTCAGGGGCTGCGAAAGGGGGGATCCCTCCCCCGCCACCCCCACCACCTCCAGGGGGGGCTGGGAAGGGGCTGAGGGTTGGCCCTCCCCCGCCCCCTCCGCCTGGCCTCGCGGGTGGCAAAAAGAAGAAGGAGACTGTCCAGCGCTCCAAAAAGGTGCGGGCTTGTGCTTGTAACTGGGAGGATGGGTGCTGCCTTTGCATGCTCTCTATCTCTTGTGTCCTCTGTTGCTGACCAGTTGTGTGTGGTGTACCTCTGCCAGGTCTCTGCACCATCGCTCATCGCTCAACTAATGTTTATAATAGATGTATAGTATCCACCTGCCTTGTGGCGTGGAATGGAACCCTCTAAACGGCGTGGAATGGCCCTCTACCTGGTGTGGAATGGCCCTCTAAACGGTGTCAAAATTGCCCTCTGTGGTGTGGAAAGACCCTCTTAAGCGGTGTTGAATGGCCCTCTATGTGGTGTGGAACGACTTCCCCGACAGGTGCTGGAGCTCTACCGCGCCATCAACAAACCCAAGGGTTACAAGGGGGGGAAGGGGGAGAACGGCGTTGCCGCTGCGATGGCCAACGCCACCACTGGCAAGGTAAGCAGTGGGGAAGGACGATGCGTACATGCCACACTTGACTCTTGGCAAATGAGCAAAAAAAAAGGGGCATGGATAGGTGGGTAACAGAAGTTTGCACGCCACACTCCGACAACAAAACTATCAAGGAGACAACTATAATGGTGTGGGTTGCTGGGGTTGGCTAATGTGCATTCAAGTGCTGTACACGCTGGCTACGTGACGAGCGACATCTGCCGCATGGACTTTGGTCTTTTTTGTGTGTACAGGTGGGCTAATTCACACCACATCAGGGAGGGATGCTTCTATACTAATTATATTCTATTCTAACCCACACCACCTCAGGAAGGGAAGCGTTATATGTGCTGTCTCTTGCCTCTGTTCTTTCTCTTCTCGCAAGCTATCTTGATGATGTGCCACAGCAAGCACCCCCGTAGCCCCCTCACATTCCTAGTCGGCACTAGCTGACGGGTTTACGGTGTGAGGCGTTTTGCCGGTTAATTTTACTGGCCGTTGGAAGAGCTTGTTCCTGTGAAGGAGAGCAGTCTGGGACTATGCATTGCTGGTGAACTGCTGGCGCTTTGGCAGCTGCTATCTACTATTTGGGGTAGCCGCTCCGTTAGAGGTTTCCCGTCGTTGTTGACTCTTTCCAAAATTGTGTATTCGCTTGGTGCTGATCCAGGTCATGTGCTTCTCTGCCCTGGTTGTAGGCTATGAGAAACGGGCCCTGCACTTGCTGTAGATTTCATGCGGAGGCAAAGCTGGGCTACTTGGTCATTTCTCTGTGTCTGCGTGTGTGTCTGTCTGCATGTGTGTGTGTGTGTGTGCGTGTGTGTGTGTCTGTCTGTCTGTCAGTCTGTCAGTCTGTCTGTGTGTGCATGTTTGTGTCCGAAGACTTGTTTGGTGAGTGAAGTGGTGGAATCTTTGGCCGAGCTGCCCAAGTTTCTGCTTGCAATGACACATGTGGACTTTCCACGGTATCTGCTGGCACATGCATCGCAGGGTGAGGCGTCCAAGGACGACATGGTCGGACAGCTGGAGGCGCGCAGCTCGTACGCAAAGGTAGGCACACGCCGGCATCTGTACACATCAACGTAGGCACACGCCGGCGTCTGCACGCAAAGGTAGGCACACGCCGGCATCTGCACGCAAAGGTAGGCACACGCCACTGAACCCTAAACCCTAAACCATCTGCACGCATCAAGGTAGGCATGCTTGTGGCATTTTGGCACATGATCATGTCAGTTTAGTCCATGACATTGTAGCTGTTCAGTGGATCGTGAACGCCAAGGTACAGTCATTCACGCCTTAAGTTGTGCTCGCTGGATAAAGCGGGGTCAACCCAACTTAGGGCGTGAGTAATTGAGCTAAATTGCACTAATTTGAACTAAACATACTAAAACATACTAATCTGAACTAGTTTGAACTGTATGCCTAAATCCTAAGCGACCCAACTTAAGGCGTGAACCCAACTTTAGCCAACCCAACTTAATGCGTGAATGACTGTAGACGCACCGGCAACGATACGCCCCTGTAGGCAAGCTCACTTTTGTTCACGAGTCCAGGCATACGAACACAACGTACACAAGGGTAAGGATACTGGCATCTGTACCACACTCCATCATCTGTTTCACATCCTTCCATTACGACCCCGACTGCTGCCGTCATTCGATGTGAGGTGGTCGTTCTAGGCGTGTGGTATGACCCTGCCCAGTCCCTCGCAAGCATAGCAAGTCGCCGGCACCCCTCACTCTGACTTGTGCAAGCCATGCTGCAAAGTGCTGCTGCGTCCAAGTGCGCCTGATGGCTTGGTGTTTGCCGTCGGGATGGTGTCAACCTGTTCCCTTGGAGCTTGGTGAAGGGGGAGGAGATTTGGGGGTCTGTGGTGATGCTGAACCTTTTGCCACTGTGTACAGTAGCGTATCGCCCCTACGGATATTTATCTCACCTTGCCTGCTCTTTGCCTTCCAGTCTCCCGACTGCCGTCCTTTCCTCCACTTACCCTCCCCTATCTTCCACTGGCTCTCCCCCTACAAGAGTCGCTGCCACAATACCGCCGCCCTCTCTCCCATGACCCAACATTAGCAACGCAAAACCCACCGTGCCAGCACATGCGTGCTCACGAAGTCATGCATGGACCGCATGCCCCCCCCCGGATGTGTCCCCGCAGCAAGTCAAGGAGGACGTGGAGAAGTACCGAGAGTCGCTGCTGGCGCTGGGCGTGATGGTCGCCGGCTTCAAGCCCGAGTCGATGGATGCGGTGTTGGCATTCGTCAAGGACATGGACGCCCAGCTGGCAGTGCTCACCGATGAGCGCGCAGTGCTCAAGGCCGTGGGGGGGTGGCCCGAGGCCAAGGTGAGGGGGGGGGGGGGGGGGAAAGAGCAGCGGGGGAATGGAGCCGATGGCGTGTAGCGACAAGAGGGGAAGGGGGGGGGGGAAAGAGCAGCGGGGGAATGGAGCCGATGGCGTGTAGCGACAAGAGGGGAAGGGGGGGGGGGGAAGAGCAGCGGGGGAATGGAGCCGATGGCGTGTAGCGACGAGAGGGGAAGGGGGGGGGGGGGGGCGGGAAGGGGTGGTGGAGGAGAGTGAGAGGGGGGTATGGGGTATGGCAGCGGGTGTGGAGTGGTCTGGAGCGGAATGGCTGCTATCGGCAAGCACCGGTATGTGTGCTGTTGATGCACATCGTGGACGTGCTTGCTTGTTCACGTACGCAAGCATGAGCCTGCGGATAGGAGACTACCCCCACTTTTAGGTGTCGTACGCAAGCACGAGCCCGCGGATAGGAGACTACCCCCACTTTTAGGTGTCGTACGCAAGCACGAGCCCGCGGATAGGAGACTACCCCCACTTTTAGGTGTCGTACGCAAGCACGAGCCCGCGGATGGGAGACTACCCCCACTTTTAGGTGTCGTACGCAAGCACGAGCCCGCGGATGGGAGACTACCCCCACTTTTAGGTGTCGTACGCAAGCACGAGCCCGCGGATAGGAGACTACCCCCACTTTTAGGTGTCGTACGCAAGCACGAGCCCGCGGATAGGAGACTACCCCCACTTTTAGGTGTCGTACGCAAGCACGAGCCCGCGGATGGGAGACTACCCCCACTTTTAGGTGTCGTACGCAAGCACGAGCCCGCGGATAGGAGACTACCCCCACTTTTAGGTGTCGTACGCAAGCACGAGCCCGCGGATAGGAGACTACCCCCACTTTTAGTTGTCGTACGCAAGCACGAGCCCGCGGATAGGAGACTACCCCCACTTTTAGGTGTCGTACGCAAGCACGAGCCCGCGGATAGGAGACTACCCCCACTTTTAGTTGTCGTACGCAAGCACGAGCCCGCGGATGGGAGACTACCCCCACTTTTAGGTGTCGTACGCAAGCACGAGCCCGCGGATAGGAGACTACCCCCACTTTTAGGTGTCGTACGCAAGCACGAGCCCGCGGATAGGAGACTACCCCCACTTTTAGGTGTCGTGCGGCGCGCCCTAGACACCCAAGTGCGTTGCCCTGGAGAGGGTACGTGTAGCTTGGTATGGGCCAGGCGATCGTTTGGCTATAGCTTTACGTATAGCATTACATATAGCTATGGCTTATGGAAATCTCTCGGCAGAATTTGCGCTCCTTGCTCCTGTCCATGGTGCCAGAGTGCCTGGCCAAAATACAAGCCATTCTCCTCATGGCGGCGGTTGACATGGAGCGCTGTAGCTGCTTGCTGGTCGCTGCTTGCTGCTTGCACGGTGACATAGTGATTTCTAGTCCGGTGAAATGGGCCTTCTGCTCCTCTTTACTTGTTTAGGTGCATGCCGCGTTTCGGCTCTTTCATTCCCCCGCACACAGCCATGGCTTTGACAGCATTTCTACCGTCAGGTTAAAAATGCAGTTTTTTCCCCATCAACCGTCAAGCAGTTTTATGCCCATCATTGTTTGCCCCTTGTTTTCATGTACTTGTGCAAACCGTTTTGTCGCACAAACGCGTGCTGTGGGGCGCGGCCCAGGTGGACGCAGAGTGCCACGCTTTCTGCCGAACCTTTTGGCCAAGCCTTGCCGAATGATTGTGCCACCCATGCGCGCTGACCCGATTAAACGCTCTCTTGGTTACTCTCAAGTGGTTACAATAACCACTTGTGCACTTGGTGGGTTCAGCCAACGTTGATGTGCTGCGCGTGAGGCGGCCAGAATTGTTGCTGACAACCCTTTGACCCACTCTTGACCCATGTGTCCATGCACGTGCCCACCACCAGGCGGACGCGCTGCGTGAGGCGGCCAGTCTTCATCGTGAGCTGGCCAGCATGAGCATGGACATGGCGTCGTCGATGGAGAAAGCGATCGACAAGGGGAGCAGTTGCCGGGACGTGTGCAAGAAGCTGACCACCTCGTTTGACAACATCAAGGCGCGGGTGGAGGCCTTGGAGCGCAGCCAGGTGGGTGACGTGGAGGAGCCGGTGATATACACAACCGATGCTAGTGGGCACAGTGGATGAGGGGTGGCAGTAGAAAATATTAACAAGGAATGCGGGTAGGCGAGGTGGGTGGCGGGGGCTAGCGGGCCAAGTAGGTGACAAATGCTAGATAGTGGGTCACCTGGGTGTTGGATGCTAGTGGGCAAGTTGTGTGACAGATGATAGCGGGTGGGACACGGTGGGTGATGGATGGTAGAAGAAAACGGGTTGGCGGTGGCCGCTAGTGGAAAAGATGGGTGGTGGATGCTAGCAGACAATGTGGGCGATGGCCAATAGCGGGTGAGGCAAGAGGTGGGGCATGCATGGCCGCTAGTATACCAGTCACCCATCGAATGGGGTCATGTGGGCATATCCGCTCATCACCAGCAGGCAGCCTCATTGGAGCTTTTGGGCAAATGTCCCAGTTTGCTGTTTCAAGTCGTCAGCTCTACCGATTGTACTAATTGTTTTCTACACTATCCGTTATGGCTGGATATGCGGGGTTCCTTTTACGGGGGCTACTTGGGTGTCCTGCTCCCTTAACCAACTGCTTGGCTGTGTTGTCCCCCTCCCCTTCCGCTCCACCACTCCTCTCCCCTCGCCCTCACCAGGACTCGCTCCAGCGCCGCTTCACGGAGAACAACGTTCCCTTGGACGTGGCGGCCGCGTGCCGCATGGTCCAGCTGGCGTCGCCGCAGATGGCGTCGGCGTACATGACGCGCGTCATCGCCGATGCGGAGAGTGAGTTGGGAGCTTGGGAGGGGACGGGCAGGAGGAAAGGTAGTAGGGCGTTACAGTTCATATGGAGGGGGCGGAAGGGGGGAGAGAGAAATGGGGGTATAGGGATTGGAGTGGTAGGGAAGAAAGGGGATGGGGAAGAAAGGGGATGGGGACAGGAGACTAGATGGGGAGGCCAGAAAGGTCTGGGGTGATCAGTTGGCTCCTCACCACTCCTCACAGGTCCTTTCAAAGATTTCTCGAGTCTCAGATTGCTGTTACTGTTTCGTGCATTGTGGACATGCGTTCACGGTCGCATGAAAGGTAATTGCCGCCTGGTGATGGTAAACTTAAAAGAGTTTTGATGAATGCACTAGCGGCTGTCATGCTCGCCCGTGGTCCCTCTTTTAGTGCCTCTTTGTCCACCTCTTCTTCTCATGCATCGTGGCCCCTTTGTGGCTGTGCATGCTGGCATCATTTTTTACCTCAACCCACGACCAGGCCTTCACACGGCGGCCAGCACCAATGCCAAGAACGCCCCCCCTAAGAGCCAGGTCAAGGAGCTGCTGGTGGGTGCCGTGCGCTTTGGCTTCAAGGTGCACCAATTTGCGGGGGGGCTGGACCACGCCAGCGAGGCGCTGTTTGACCGCGTGAGCGAACTGCTCGAGGCGGTGGCGGATGAGGATGATTGAGGGGGGGAAGGAAGGGTGCTGGATGAGGATGAGTGAGGGGGGTGGCTGACAAGGATGATTGTGTGGGGGGTGCGAGGGTGATGGGTGCGGGGGTGTAATGAACTAGGGGTGAAAGCCCCCGGGTGGTGATGGACAAAGGTGAGGGAGCCCGGAGTGACCCTGACCCTTAAAGTTTTGGGCCAATTAGGATTATGACAAAACGAGGACAAGATGAGGAGGTTGTAGGGCCAAGCATCAGGTCGGGTGGAGCAAGCAGATTGACGGGCACTCATGCATGCCTATGTATTAGAGAATTGATCGCCTCCCTTTAGGGCTTCTTCGATAAACAGGCGACGGGGCATGGCCCACTTAGGTGTGTTGCATGGTTCGACTCCTTTCCCCATTAGCACGCCTCACGTTGTGCAGCTGCCTCAGTCGGCCAGCTGGTTGCCATAAGCTGCTGGGTTTAGACAGTAGGTTGTCCTGGGAAAGGTGTTCTTCAACAACCATGCATGCCCACAACAGTGCCCTAGGAGGTCTGTGTGGGACACATGGACTACAGATTGCACCAGAGTTGCGGCAGTTTCTCCTGTCTGCCAGGACACCTTGTTGGCTGCATGGTTGTTGGGTGACCGCATGGGCATAGCTAATGCGGCATGGATGACCGCTTTGGCCCCTTTGAAACTGAGGGCAGGACACTCTGGAGTTAATTAACTAATTTTATAAATGCACCGCAAGATCTGGAGTTAACTATTTTTATAAATGCACCGCAAGATCGACCATCTGATTTTTGTGGGTTGATTAAGTCTTGCACCACGGATTAGAGTCTGAGCTTATAATTCAATCCTGGATTTGAGAAGCTTGTAGTTGGCCATAGAAGACTGGGGAGCGCTATATGCGTGGGCGGAACGATATTGTCAGTTTCCGACATTCAGTGTATGTCAAACGCTCTGAAATTTTTCATCCTCTAAATACAGCGATAACTGCACATATCTCAATTGGCACCCTACGAGCGAATGTATGTACACAAATTCATTTGGTAGGAGTCCTGCACAAACTTGTCGCACAATCCAGCTAGTGCTGCAGAGCTGGTGGAAAATATATATTTATATTGAGAATGATGAATTACGGAGATGAGATTGGCATGCAACAGCAGGAAAGCCAGGAAAAGATGAAGGACCGTAAAGAATAGAATACCATGGCAGGCAAGGAGCAAGCCAACGGCTACTACCATACAACTACAACTACAGGCAGCAACATCGCTGCCGGCCCACCAGATAGGATCTAGACCGCATGGGCCACCACAAATTAGTCGGCCCGGATGCGGCAGAATAACACATCAATCGTATGAGTGATTGGGGCGAGAGACAGGCGCTGCCGCCTATACGAGGACCACGTCCGGGCAGACCACGGGGCAGTCTGACCCTCACTTGGTCGAGGCGGTCTTCCCGCGTCCGCCGCTATAGCGCTGTCTTGGGGCCCATGGCCCCGAAATCCTCAAGGACAAAGGGAATGACCCAGGGGGGAGGGGGGGGGGGGGGGCACATTGCCGTAGTAGGAGGCAAAATTGTCGCGCTCAGCCACAGCAGCAGCAGCGCCGGCATCCACAGCTAGCCGCTCGGAGGATGCGGCAACCGGAGGGCGCGGCCGAGCCACGGAGACATCAATGAGCAGGTGGCAACCCTGCCGATAGTAGCCTGGCGCAGCACCGGCCGTTATGTTGGGCCGGTGGCTGGGTGCATGAGTAGAGGGCGGCCCCATACGCATCCTGGCACTTAATTGATGGTGGAGTGGGGAAAGATCGCGACCGAACCAAGGTGCACACCACCCAGAGAAGAGCGGTACGGAGATCTAGAGGAACCAGTTCTGGGTCTGCTGGCCACCCACCGGCTGCACGCATTAAATTATGTAGTGCGTCCCATTAGTATCGAAAGCAAGCCTGCAGCTCAGCGGCATGGCGCACCCGCCATGACGAGGGGCAAACAGCTGGTGTGTGGCGGATGGCGATGGCGTAAAGGGCCGGAAACAGCGCGCGGCCGGGAACAGAGAGAGGCTTCATGGGGAGGGCGCGGAAAATGTAAATCTGCATAAATATATATTCATGTCCCACGTAGCTCCCACAAAAACCAGCATCTTCATTAAAACAATAAGTGGAAGCATAAATGTGACACTATTGACATGCCCGGAGGCACGCCGTTCAAGGCCCTTCATGAAGTACGTTGCCCTAGAGGCAACCAAGACAAGGGTGGGTGGGTGGGTGGGGAGCAAAGAAAGAGGCCGACAAAACCAGCCAGAGCGGCTTTTAGTCGCAAAACCTCCCTTATCCCTAGCTAACTGACGTCATTAAACCCTTATGTTCAGTGATGCTAGTAAGACGCTAAACGTACAGACCGGGGGTAGAATATCCCGAATCTGCACCGCTAGTATTAAATAATGCGTAGGTTGTTCTTTTCAGGGGCACTGCACCTCACGCCCCGTTCCGCCCGGGTATAATCAACCCAAGCGCGGCCGGAACGCACATTTTATTTAATTCATTTTTCAACCATGCACTATACTGCATCTACTAATCACAAAAGCTCTAGCCAAACAGCTACGAGAAAACACTACGACCTATAAGCCGCTCAATCAGCGGCCTCTTGTTCCCGCATTCACGTATAGAAGAAACTCCGTCGATCAAAGAACCCCGATTCATGTCCCACGTAGCTCCCACAAAAACCAGCATCTTCATTAAAACAATAAGTGGAAGCATAAATGTGACACTATTGACATGCCCGGAGGCACGCCGTTCAAGGCCCTTCATGAAGTATGTTGCCCAATCACCCCCGCCCTGGCTTTCCCTTGAAGCCGGCCGCACTCCACCTTGCTCGTTATCACAAGTGACCGCCCTGCCGCAAAACGGGAGCCCCCCCACATCGGGAGGCGTGTGCCCGGCGGCTCGGTGGATGCATGGCCAGGCCCAAAAAGGCCCAGCGCATTTGCACTGCGATTGCGCACGGGCAGCCTATCATGACCCCTCTCGGGGCCCCGAGTCAGTACCGCGCTGTGGCCGTCTCCCCATAGACCCGGGGTGCTTCGAGAAAAAACGTGGACCTAGCCCAGACCCCGCCAGCCCGGATGCCCGAGGCCACAGCCCCAGGCACCTGGCTGAAAGAGAGTCCGTTCAGCCAAGACCGCATTCCCCCCCGAGTTTTCTATGCGTGGGGAAAAAATTTCTAGCTTAGGCGCTTTTCCCATCGCCGTCCCCAGCCCCTGCAACCACCCGGCCCCCTCGGCGGAAGGCCGATTGCAAAGTTTGCTGGCCAGCAGCAATTTCCGAAGAAAAAGCCTCAGGCCGCGGACCGAGACACGGGTCGCCAGTGCCAGCCATCCGGCTCCAACCCAGCCGGGTGCAAGCATCCCCAGGTACGGAGCACCAGCTCGCGCACTGGGCCGACCAAGCGACAGTTGAGCACCTGTCACGGCACCCGGCCCACCAAAGACCCCAAGCTGGGGAACTAAAGGTGCGGACCGGAGGTAATCATTTTCTTTTCTTTTAGTTAACCGGGCGAGGAACTATGCCTGGCCGGTTAACAACTAGCTGGAAGTCTCACCACTGGCCAAGTGGCCGGTGCAACCAGTGCTTTTGGGATTTTGCTCCGCAGCACCCATAGCAGCGGCTGCCGCCGCAACGACAACGAGCAAAGAAAGAGGCCGACAAAACCAGCCAGAGCGGCTTTTAGTCGCAAAACCTCCCTTATCCCTTAGTAGCTAACTGACGTCATTAAACCCTTATGTTCAGTGATGCTAGTAAGACGCTAAACGTACAGACCGGGGGTAGAATATCCCGAATCTGCACGGCTAGTAATGCGTAGGTTGTTCTTTTCAGGGGCACTGCACCTCACGCCCCGTTCCGCCCGGGTATAATCAACCCAAGCGCGGCCGGAACGCACATTTTATTTAATTCATTTTTCAACCATGCACTATACTGTATCTACTATAATCACAAATTAAGCTCTAGCCAAACAGCTACGAGAAAACACTACGACCTATAAGCCGCTCAATCAGCGGCCTCTTGTTCCCGCATATTCACGTATAGAAGAAACTCCGTTCAAAGAACCCCGAGTAGTATTCATTTTGAGACTGATTAAATACGGAACTGCTGGCCGGCATGCAACAAAAGGAAACAGTGCCCTGATGTCAAAGAGGAAGGGCCGTAAAGAAAACAATTAGCATGGCAGGCAACAGTGACACAGAGGATCATTTACAAGCCAACACTATCGCCACATGAAACTACAACTACTAGCTTGCAGCTACACCAGGCTCTGCCGGCCGGCCGGCCCACCAGGCCGGGGAAGTGCATGACATTCACCACCTGGGCCGCGACAAAGTCGGCCCAGACGCGGTGGCCGGAATAACACATCAGCCACCGTGCGAGTGCGGGCGCCGGGACACTGAGGCGCTGCACCGCCAATACGAGGATCGACCATGCATATGTCCGGGCAGGTCTACCCGACTGATGACGGGGCAGTCTGACCCTTGAGGTCGAGGCGGTCCGTTGTCCCGGTTCCCGGGCCGATGGATGGTAGCACTCGTGAAATTGGGTCAACCCCGCGCCGTAGCTGGCGTGCATACTCCGTGATCTTGATTCCGGCCCGCGGCAGGCGCCCCTCCACCCGGGTAAAGCGCCGGCTTGAGCACGCCTCATCATATGTAGTAGTCCACCATAATGATGCCACCAGAATAGAGATGGGGATCGAGAGCACACAGCCCTCCTCGGCCACATCCCTGTGTGCAGCCTGGGGGACGCGCCGGAGTGACGCCGTCAGTGGTACGGATCGACCTGCATGGGCTTGGACCCTTCATAAAACTGGCGGATGAGCTTCTCAACATTAAATTAATTAATTAAAATTAATTAATTAAACTCGTGCTCCCGTTGGGGAGTCACGGAGCACCGAAGCACTTGCTTTTAATCCCTGTGTGTGCACAACAGGAAGAAAGGGCACAGACCCCCTTTCTCCTTCATGCCAGTTGCCACAAAGGCATGCCACAGCTGCAATCGGACTCGGTAAACGATCCGGCAAGATCTGTGGGTGCAATAAGACCCATGTGAGCATATCATAACAAGGAGTGTGGGCAAGTTATCTGAGCATAGCCAGCCAGGACGTTACTAGCATGGCTGTACAAGAAGGACAAAGCTAAGGCTTTGGCTAGTTGTGTACCGTGTGTTATAGCAGTGCACGTGACTAGGTATGGTGGCACAGCTAGGCAAACATTCTAAGCATGCATGGCTGCCATGGCGGCAGTGACTACCAATCAATGAATTAATTAGACTCTGTGCTCCCATTGGGGAGTCACGGAGCATTAACCCCGATGGATGGATGGATGGATGGATGGATATGGATGGATGGATGGATGGATGGATGGATGGATGGATGGATGGATGGATGGATGGATGGATGGATGGATGGATGGATGGATGGATGGATGGATGGATGGATGGATGGATGGATGGATGGATGGATGGATGGATGGATGGATGGATGGATGGATGGATGGATGGATGGATGGATGGATGGATGGATGGATGGATGGATGGATGGATGGATGGATGGATGGATGGATGGATGGATGGATGGATGGATGGATGGATGGATGGATGGATGGATGGATGGATGGATGGATGGATGGATGGATGGATGGATGGATGGATGGATGGATGGATGGATGGATGGATGGATGGATGGATGGATGGATGGATGGATGGATGGATGGATGGATGGATGGATGGATGGATGGATGGATGGATGGATGGATGGATGGATGGATGGATGGATGGGTGCAAACAGTCCTACCGGTCTAAGCTATCTACAACCTCTATCTACAACGGCTATCTTACAAAATCTATCATGCAACATCTACTCTACCCTACTAGGGGACCTGTCTGGCATACTTCCCGTGTGTTTGCACACGCGGGCGCTTCCCCACGGGGCCTGGGGGGCTCGTTGTCCTCTACATATGACCTGGGCCCACTTGGCCTTGTCCATAATTTTTTTCCAAATCACGGAGTGGCCTAGCCCCCCCGCCATGTCCTCTACTACTAGCTGTTCTTTGAAGGTGCGGGCCTTGCATGCGGCGTCTAGCATCACGGGGCCCGGCCCACGTAAGGACTAGGTGCCGGCCAGGCAGCGGGGCTGGGCGTAGGCCCGCGGGGGGGGCACGTGAGGTGTCTACCTGGTTGGTGCGAGCTAAGTGCCCTATTAGCTGCAGGTGCCGCTGCTTAATGGTGCTGGTGATATATCAGTGGCATGCCGAGGTACAGGTCCTCGTTGCGAACATATGGGCAGCATAGCCTACTCTGAACATGGATCGCAGCATATGTTGGTATAACCGCACCGTCCAGCTTGCGGGCCAGGTCGGCGGTGAGGGTCCACATACGTAAGAACAGGAAGGACGAGGACCTTAAACAGGTCCTGTTTCTCGATCTTGCCCAGGGGCTTGCGCCACAGGGCCCGGTATTGGCGTAAAGCGTGCCAGGCGAGGGAGATGCCGCGGTGGTCCACATCAGCCTCGCAGCTGGGGAGGAGGCTGCCCAGCAGCTTGACCCGGTGTCCCGGTCCCGATACAGGACTCGAGAGCCGTCAAGGAGAAAGACTGGGCGGGCGGGGGCTCAGGAGTGAGCCCAATCGCCAGAGCCTCTGTCTTCTTGCTGACCTCAAGCCCCACTGCGCAGGCCTCGATAGCTAGGCAGTCAAGCCAAGTCTGCACGTGCGCACTGTGTCCTCGAAGAGCTGGTGGTGTCGTCTGCGTATAGAACTATAGATGATGTCCGCCAGCCGAATCTCCGTTTCCGCCCCGCCATGCATATGCCAGAAACGGTTGTCAACCTGCAACCCTGGTTCCCTACCCGCAATGCGGGCAAATCGCTTGCAAGCGTGCCTGAATCATTACGTATTCGACCACAATAATGAACACTGAGGTAGGGCGACAGCACGCAGCCCTGCCACACACCCTTCTGTATAAAGGGCATGGTGGCGTGGTCCCGTAGGAAGTGCGCACCGAAGTACGTGGACCCTTCATACGGGTTGCGGATGACAGCAATAAGGGGGCGGGGGATCCGGAACAGAGCGAGGATGTCCCATTATTAGTGCAGGCCAGAAAACCGAATCAAAGGCTTTGATGAAGTCCACCAGCACAAGGTGCAGAGGGAACCAGTGTTCCATTATACGGCGTATTATACGGTATATTACGGTATGATACGCGTTATACAAGGTCGAGCGTATAATTTTTATCCGTTTTATACGATTTGCGTATTTTTACGTATAATACGGCGAATAGCACGTATAAGCGCGCGTATCATGGGGTTTTCGCGCTCATCCGAGGTCCGGCACCGAAAATTTTCGTGCGGGAGACAAGGCGGGAAAGCAAGGGAACTTAGAAACACTACGGAAACCATCCACTGGTTGACATTTGGCGACCGTGAGACACAAGGATCTTACAAGCAAGCTACACTGTAGCATGGCAAGTTGGCAACCCAAGTTGGCAACCCTCCATATGCTGTTTAGGTCTCTGCCCTTGCCTCTCGGGCAGCCATGCACGGAATATTTCCAGGTAAATAGGTGTACGTACGTTTATTCCAAATATATCCAATAGTTGATCCCTGCTGAGCCTAGGGTATCAAGATGTCAGTGGCTAAAAGGGAGCCTTGCTAGACCACGGAAGCCACTGGACTTCTAATAATGGATTGTCATTGGGCATGTGGGTAAAGATCCTGTTTTTGCCCATGAGGTCATGAAAGATCTCAAGTGGGCTGGGCTTATTATCCTGGTCCGCGCCAGGGTCCCAGATTTTGTTTTGTTCATTTGCGACCATCCAATAGCGTCGCATGCCAGAGTTCCATATAGGTAAATGAAGCGTGAGCTAGAGAACTGACCCCGGCTTTGTCGAACACTGTGCGCCTATTGAACACCACATCATTTCGCGCTGTCCAGATTGTATACAACATGCAGGTGCGAAGCCATATCCACGCTTGTTGTGCAAAGGTGAGCTCAAGGCCAGTGGTGCCCGCGATGCCATGCAAAGATAATTGAGCGGGTAGACACCGGTATGATAGCTAGGCTCAGATGTCCATGCAGGCTGCCCATAAACCAATCAGCCGGCCATGCAGGTCCAAACTCCCTGGAGGTTACACCATAAAAATCGGTGTTCCAATGATTGAGACTATCAACGTGTTGTAATTGTATTAACTTTCTCAATAAATTCCGCATGTGCGGCTTCATCATCATCAGATGTCTGACTGTGCAAAGTTTGTGTTGTGAAAGCATTGATCTATAGCAGGGGAGGCAAAAGCATCATCTTGCACCATCATCATTGTCGCAAAATTTTAGATTAGTTGAAGCGTCTAGCTAACGCCCCAGCAAGGATAGTCAAACGCGGCACGCGACGGTACTCAAGGGGATCAATAAGGTGGTCATCAGGCACGAGGGACAGTTCCTTGTCCTCGGCTGAGAGCCCTCCTTTCGTTAATCATGGGACAGGTCCTCGCCCACCCCACCGGGCATGCAGTTAAGGCAGGCAGGTCAGCTCAGCTCATTTGGGTTTTACCAAAGCTGAGCATGGCCAGCCGCCATGGTCAGGTGCCGGAGATTGTGGCACGCAGACGCGACAGACCACTGCATGTCGGTGCGTGGCGGTGCCGGACAGCAAGCTGTCGGCGCGGAGGCAAGGAGGGGAGCGTGCGGGCAGCCAGACGGTACTTTGCAGCGCGGAGGATCACTGAAATATCCCCTGGCGGCGGAATGGCGTGTAACGGCTGTCGACTGCCCCTGGCGTCGAAGACTGCCAGAAAGTCGTCCCAGTGCGACATAGCGGCCTGCTCTTCTGCTGACATCTTGTCGGCATCCTTCAGTACAATCCGGAGCACCTTGAGATCTGGCTGAGGCGCCAGTTGTCGCGACGGTTTCACACCAGGGAATCGCAATCTGATGCGGGCGAGCACGAGGCGGTGATCAGATTCCACCGTGCTGACAGAATCTTGCAGCACGCGAGCCATCGACAACTGAGGGGCGCTGAGCCCGGCGTACGCAGATATAGTCAAGGCACACCACCCGATCCGACGACGGCCCAAAAAAGGTGGCAAGCTACCACTCAATGGATACAGGCTAGGGCTATTAGCGATTCTAGCCCGCAGGGGGCCCGCAGGCCGGCCCCCGGGTGCCGGTGGCTAAGGGAGGTGCAAGGCCCCCGTGGTACAAGGATCCGAAGGGGCCGGGGGGTGAAAGGAGGGGGGGCTGGCTCGAAGCCGCCAGCGAAGGGCCGACCGACCCCAGCGAAGGACCCCCCACGAACTAGGACCGACGGGGAAGGCTCCAGCGAAGGGCCGAGGGAAGGATCCAGCGAAGGGCCGAGGGAAGGCTCCAGCGAAGAGCAGAGGGAAGGCGCCAGAGAAGGGAGGTGATGACGAAACTGTGCCGGACTTCAAGCTACGATGGATGGTGGGCGCAAGGACCAATGCACCGGAGCATTGGTGGGCGGATAAGTGGGTTTTGCATTCAATCAAGGGCCTGAATCTAAAAGCAGGAGCCGCGTTGTGGCGGGTGGACAACTTTGTGGGATACGGGAAAGTGATGATGTATGACCGTTTTTTAAAGGACGTTTGCGTGCAGTTTTTCCCGCCTGGGTCGGACCACGGGACGTTTGAAAAGAAGCGATACTGGATGCCACTGGACTTCGTCAAGGATGCATGCGAGCTTCTGAACCCAAAGAAAAAGTGGGAGAATGTGGCCGATTGGGCAAAGTCGGGCTCAATCACTGACAACAGGAGTCCTAAGGCGAAGCCTCCGGCAGCGCAGGCAGAGGCGGCGAAGCTGAGGGGCCTCGAGCTGGCGACGGGGGGGGAAGGGCCGGAGATAGGGGCCTCTCATGTTCAGTACATCTGAAACTCGATACCAAAGTTGAGTTTTTTGAGCAGTTCAATTGACATCCAATTGTATGAAACCAACCGTATTCAATTAAAATGAATTAAAATTCACTGCACTGTACCTGGTGTCATGTAAACAAATCGGTCCATGGCAGAGAAGGGGCAATGGGACTCTCATGTACTTGTAACAAATAAGTAAGACTTGAGTTATTTGAGCAATTTGGCTAAATTCCAGTTGTATGATACCAACCGGTTGATGCAAATTCATTAAAATTCAATACAATACGTGGTGTCATGTAAACAAATCGGTCCGCGGCTAAAACCCAAATGTATCACGCTTGAGTCAGGTGTGAGCCCTACTTCAAGTGGGCTCGAGCACATACGCATTGGTACCAAAGACCATTGGGCCTGGCCTTACCACAGAAAGGTACGGACCACACAAACTATCGAAGCTATAGGCTTTAATACTCTTGAGCACGCACAGAATACATCTTATAAAGATTTTGGAACTTGAAGAACTTGCCCTATGAACCTACAAACAGGTCATTGGGCACCTTCCGTAGACCATGGTAACCCAAACAAAAACGCTGGGGTTGCCTCGTGTCATGTTTGGCCCAACATTGCCAGGGCGCCATCAACAATCTTCGACATCACACTTCCATCGTCCTGCTGCTGCTGCTGCTGCGGCTGCTGTTGCAGCTCCCATTGCTCCTGCGGCTCCCATTGCTCCTGCAGCTCCCATTGCTCCTGCAGCTCCCATTGCTCCTCCCCCCCCTCCTCCTCCCCCCCCTCCTCCTCGCCCTGCTCCACCATCGCCATTTCCAACTCTAAGTCCTGATACTCCTGCTCTTCCTCCTCCATCTGGTCCTCGTGCTGCTGCTGCTCCAACTCCTCCGGCTCCTCCTCCTTCTCCTTCTTCACCTTCATCTTCTCCTTCTTCTCCCCCCCCGCCTGTCTCCCTCCCTTCCTCACCATGGGACGCTGTAATTGGACTGCCGTGGACGCGTTGTGCAGCGGGGTCCTCCCACCCTACATGCAGCAGCCAAAGCATGGGAAACATAGGTCCCGTACCGTATACACCCCCAGAAAGCATCAGGTCCTCCTCAGCATCCACCTAGATTGCAAGGTTGTGCAGCAATTATCTCTGTCAGAAAACATGGTGGGATTCAATCAAGTTGTTGCCAGTATTAACTGATCAGGTCGCTACAGTCTCTAAGCTCATTCTAACAATCATTCGTTCCAATCATGGCTCCATGCATGATCAAGCCCTGCAGTCCACCCCACCCCCCCACCCCCCCACCCCCAGCCCTGGAAATGGTGCAACAACAACATGACATGCAACACCGTGCGTGCATGGGAAAATTAGGGGGAAAATAGGTATATCAAACTGGGGCCCCGTGTGACGAGCGAGAACATTAGCCTAACAGACTACAGGACTGGGAGGGGTCCGAGGTATATCCATGCTCATACTAACCTTACTGACCAGGGTATCGTCTACTGTAAAGGCACTAGTCAAACCGTTTTTAGCAAAGCGTGTCACAAGTGCGCATGTGTATCTCTCCCGTTGCATGCTCACAACTTACGCCAACGATAGAAAGAGACCGTTGCACCGTGGGAAGTGAGCAGAGAAAGAGACAGCCTGCTGAGTGCCGCCACCAGTCTTATTCTTCACGTAAGCCACAATGCGGGAAATGGATCCAGGGGACTCGGGGATTAGTACTGATTCCCTAGAAAAGTTTGTCCATGATCCTTTTTGCCAGAGGTTTGACCCGGACTCAAAACCGCGACATTTTTCTTTCAAGACAAAATGCTTTGTAGACCCCATTCAAGCCACATGCAGGTTGGTTGTATGCAGGTTATGCGCCGGCTATATGTGTTATGAGTTCATGACATCAACCAGAAGAATCCTTTTAGACCCACATAGAAAAGGGTGCAGACAACAACAGGGAAAAGTACCCAGCATTCCTAATTATAAGCCTAATTTAATTAGGCTTTCCTATAATTAGGCTATTTAAATTATATGCCTAATTAGAAGCCTTTGCCTTTGATCGCAGAATCCCTGTCTTCTTAGTCCTCAGATACTACATACTCCCTCCTTACCTGGCTGCTCAGCCACACCCACCGCGGTGCTGAATTCCTGTCATTCACCATGCATCGTGCAGACCACGCCAGTCCGGGCACTATAGTTGCCGAGCTTTTAAGAACATCTCAGCCCTTGAATGGAAGGAAGGAAACATATGTGCACGCATCCCATTGCCTGAGCAACAGGCAACACCGGGGCCCTCATCAACAAAGTCTTGCCACACTCACCACAGTCCTCTTGGCTTGTGCAGCTACTCCCTGCTTCTTTGCTTGCTGTTTAGCTTGAAGCGCGGCACGTGTGCAGCGCACCAGTGCCTCTCTGTTGCCTGGACCAGCAGCATCAACAAATGTTTGCCCATTCTGTGGTAGGGCACACAGGCAGGGCAACACGGGCAACAGCTTAGAGACACACATCAGCCATTAGGAACAGCGCAAAAATCAGGAATGCCACGGCAGCCTTTGGATCAACACATGATTATTAAGATCACTGAGCTCCCAAGAAGACCAGCATTTGATTGAATACAATAAGTGGAGCCCTGCCACAACTGCAGCAGTTAACAGTGGCCTTAAGGTTTCTCAATCCGCACGCGGAAGCAAGAAGCCTCCAGGGTGGGAGGGAGGGGAAAGAAACAATTGCGGATCATTGCCTGCCTAGCTTGCTTAAGGCATGGCCCGCCGACACACAAGCTGACATCATCCTAAATTATGTAAGTAACACCGGCATGCGTCACACGCCGGCCTGAACAGTGCTGAAAACGCCACTACAAACAACATGGCCACGCACCCCCAGGCTAGTGCGTTAACCGTACAGGTAGTTGTACAAGGTTCCCAAGTCTGACAAACATAAAACTCGCCCATCGACCCCTTGGGCCGGTCCGAATCCACTATACAATAATTTTCTAGGACCACTAATTAATAGCCACCAACCCTTATAAACGATTGGGTCATCCAAGGAAAATTCGGGCAAACAAGAAACCCTTTGCACAGATCGAAATAGTCAGCCCATGTCGCAGACAGCCTTCCACATCCAGGCCAAGGCATAGCGGCCCTATCTTTCCCGCATGCGTTAATTAAACTATATTCAGAGAAAACCGATTTTGTTAGACAAAAGGAAAGCAACCTTCTAAGCACAAACTCGCCCGGGTTGCTTTCATTACCGTGCAATGGCAAATCAACGGTATGTTAAACAGACAAGGGTCTGCTCCAGTGCTGCAAATTATTGACAAACCAAACAACCCACCAAAAAACATCTTTTTACAAAAAATGACACTAAATAAAAGGCATCACGTCACAATTTCGTGTTTACCACTGCCCACATGGACTCGTTAGGTAACGTACCATTGAGCGAGCAGCATGGTGGCAAATGGCAGAGAATAGTCATAGTATGCCACCCGATGCGCCACAGCACTGACTTCACCTTGACCCCCCCAACTGTCCGTGTTTTCCTAGCTAGCAACGCCGTGTGGGTATTAAACAGGACGCCCCATGTTCAGCGCACCAAACTAGCTGTCTGGCCCTCACCGAACATGCACACAGTATCAAGGCTTGTGGGCTAAAGACCAAGCCAACAACAAAGCAAGGTCGCACCTCAACGCGGCTGCCAGAACACAGCCAGCCCATGCAGCCGCAGGCAGCTGAGCTTCCAGGCATTACACCCAGCCTATATTAGCACCCAGACTCCTTGCAAGCAACCTCGGGGGGTCCAAAGCTCATATAACCACGGCCTACTTATGCTAAGGACCACCATGCAGGGCCTGTGCCCCCACTGACCTGGTCCTTGGCGTCGAGGTCGGCGCCGCTGGTAATGAGCTCCTTCGCCACGTCCAGATGGCCCCAGATTGCCGCATGATGAAGCGGGGTGTCCCCCGTCTACACGCGGCCACCACATGCACACGCACATGCATGTGAAATCGTTCACACACATACAAACATGAGCACGATGTGACGTTAGGGTGGGGCCTCACGTGACCCGTGGGGTGGGCGCACGGGTCAGCATGTGCTGAGGAATTGGAGAGCCTTGATCCTAGTTTCGTTTCTGAGCGGACGTGCTCAAAGGGGGCCACCCGGTCCTTGGTAGCGTAGCTCTACCATGCGCCACCGACACAATGTACTTGTGCGATGTACTGGCTAGGCTCGGGAATGAGGGCTTAGGTGTAGGTACAAAAGTGGCAGGCATGGAAAATGTTGACCTGAAGAAGGGGATACCCCTGCACGGTGTGCACCACTGTACAGATGTTGTACAGATCCGAAATGGTGCAATAGGAAACTCAACCCATGGATTAATGTTAGCATGACGTGGTGTAGTAGGATATCTTGCGCACATGTACTTAAGAGTGGTATGGTGCATGGCCGTACAGGGGCTTATCTTTTCAGCTTCGCAACATTTGTTGGCAGCCCCCAAATGGCAGCCCAGGTCACGGTGACCTGACCGCAAGTAAAGCCTGCACACCCTTCTGTATTGAAGTTGCTCTTCGTGGTAGGAAGGCACTTCAGTGGACCATTAGCGTGATACCTAACCATACCGGGTCGGTGCAACAAAAGAGGAGCCCACGCCTATCCATGGCCACGAATTTAGGTCATGGACAGGCTATGCGTCGAGCGGGCCTTCAACATTGGCGGCCATGCCATAATGACCATGCCATGCCACCATTATTAGCTCCATACCGAGCATTGCAGCCCCTGGCAGCGACAGTCAAATTTATGTGTCGCAAAATTGGACTTTACCAACCTCGCTTGTTGAAGAAGATAGAAGATAGAAGATAGAAGCAGATGTTTTTTCGCTTGTTTTTGTATCAAAGGGGCATGAGCAAGCGTTTGCAGAGGCGTGCAGTCAGAGAGAGAATTAGATGAGGTCAAAAGCAGAGGTTGTGCTGAAGGGATGGATAGCACTAACAGACATAACCTGCAGCAAGCCAGTCCTTAATCAGTGATAAAGCAGCTTTTTCGCTGAAATGGAAGTCTCCGTGCATACCATGCAGCAGAGGAGATTTACACAATCATGTGGCTCCAGTAGGACACAGACTAGCACTGCATGCAACAATAGGCTCTCATGCACATAACAGCACGAGCACCTTTCAGGATGCCATAGGTACCACAGGCGAAAACATACGCAATGCTTAGGCACGAAGAATAACACGTAAGCTTATCTCTGTCACCACATGGCTATGGCACCCAACACAAGCCAAACCCTGTGGGGCAAGCCAACATCACAGTTCGGCCAGCCACAGGCGACTGCGCTATACCAGGCAAGATAACCAGCAATGATGAGGCATCTACCAGACTTGGGTCCTGCCAACAAGCTCTGTGGGTACAACTGTTCCATAAACCATGGTGCCAACTGCATGGACCACGCGGGCCAGCGCCCCCACTGACATCATCCTTGGCGTTCACACTGGCACCGCCGGCAATGAGTGCTTTAACCACGTCCAGGTGGCCATTCTGTGATGCAGCATGCAGCGGGGTCAACCCATGCTGCACGCAATGCACATGCACACGCACACAAGCATGCAGGAACGTGCACGGATGCGCACACGTCCATGCAACCCAAGGGCCAAAGCACATGGACCGCAGAGTGCGCGCACATGACATCATCAGGCACAGCAAAGGAGGCGGAGCCCGCGACCGTGGCCACTGGCGGCATGAGGCCAATGGACCGGGCTATGCATGGAACGAGCAGCTTTTGATCCTGGCGCCTGCCACAAGCCATGCCTGCCAGGGTCGGCTGTGTAAGGACTGTTACAGCCCCTGCAGCGACGCTGGAATGTGTGCGGGACAATATTGAACTTCAAGATCCGGGCAACGGACAACGGCAGCTCTCAAGGAGCAGACTCTTTGCGATTGTAGCGACACGAATCGGGGCACATGTGTGCATTTGCACATGCCTGGCACGCAAGAAGAGGGTTTACTGACGTGGAGAGAAGCTCGCGCTATCGCGATGCACGCTGAGTGAACGCATGGATGAGACATGGCCTGAGACAGCCCGATGGACACCACCATCACAGTGGCAGGAACTCCTATGCCAGCGGGAAGCATTTATACGGCTAAAATGGTAAGTCTCCATCAATCCCCCGAGACGGAGAAACGGACACGCTCACTCATGTTTGGATCCAGCGACACACAGGTTGCTTTTGCATGTGCCCGCGACTGTCTCTCACGTGCACGCATGCACGGATTGCGTGCTTATAGGACCCAAGTTACCACAAACAAAACCACATGCGATGCTTAGATACCAGGATTAATCTTAAATTTCAGCAACACTAGTGGCACGTGGGTATGGCAACCTCACGAGAGAAACCGAACGAAGAGGCACGCCAACACCAATCTGCGCATGCATCCTAATGCTGCTGCAAAAACACTAGTAGGCCAACCGCAGGCGACCAATTGCCACTAGGGAGGGCACCAGTTTGCAGCAAGACCTGGACTAAGGCCCCTCCCCACCAAACTCCTTGGGTCCAATCACCAGTGACAGGTCACGCGTGTGAACATGCCAGAGCCCTCTGGCCACCAGGGTCAACACCCCCACTGACCTTGCCCTTGGTGTTTACAACGGCGCCGTTAGCGACAAGTTGTTTTGCCACTTCCAGATGGCCGTTGAGCGACGCAAGTTGTAATGGGGTGTCTCCATTCTGCACGGAGCCACCACATGCACACACACATGCACATGCAGAGCCATGCCAGGGCACACATCCACGCAACACAAGGGCCACAAATAGCCCGCAGAGTGTGCGCACACATGTCAGTGCTCTTTGCTTTTCACACGTCAGTGTGCGCTGGGAAATAAAGTGGCCCTGGAATTTGGATAGCAGCCAAGGGGAGCCTGCGCCCATGAACAAAGATGCAGGCCACCACAGGCTATATGGGATGAGAGGGCCTGGATTGGGCCGCGCACCTGGATCAATGGTCCCAATTGTCGGCTGCTAGACAAGCATTAAGGCTTTGCAGCAACGCTGGAATTTTGTGTGCAATAGTCAGGCGCAGACGTGTTGTGCTGCTGTAGCCCCTCCCAAAATGTGGGCCTGCACCAGAACTAATCCTTTTTTCCGTCTCTAGCTGGTAACTGCCCAGCTACATTCAAACCTTGTATCATCCAATACACATTCACAACAAAACAAGGTAAGCAGTGATTACGAGATCAACCATAATTTTTCAAGATCTAATGGTGTTTCATGTCAATAAATTCATGGCTTTCCTGTTTTTTAGTTGTTTCCATTCTTGTCTAGAAATTTTAAGGGTCAATAACAAGAAGAAATCAACTACAAGACTCACGATCACAGCATACAAGGAAGTAAAAAGAATGGTTTAACATGCAAAATTCAACAAGTCATGAATAGCAAATCTTTATTTCTGATATAACCGCATCAGGTTAATTATTTCAGTTCTCAGGTTTTTTTAAAAAAGGAGCTTTGACACTGCGGAATGGAAATGGCCAAAAGGGAGAGCAAAGCGAACAAGCAGATTTCACTTGGGATTATGGCAACATGGACACAGGCATTGGCAGGGCGCAGGTACCTGACATGGCCTGGGACAGGCCACTTGACATCACAATGGCCAGGAAACTGTACAACAGTATGAAGCATTCATACGGCTGAAAGGGAAGTCTCCGCTAACAACAGTCCGTAGAGAAGAAAAGCGGCGATGCAAAGACTGCTTCTGCACGCATTATGTAGCTATCTCATGCACGCCAGTGTACACGGATTGCATGGCTCCAGGGTGATGAATGTTCTAAACAAAAATTTCACGCAACTTTGCTCAAAACTTGGATGTTATTCCTGCATGGTGCTCTTTCAGCCCCAGAAGTACCATACAATCTTATCGCCGCTGTGTGGGTATGTCACGCTCTATAGCCAAACCCAAGGAAGGGAGCCGACGCCAAAGAGAGCATGCACCATAATACTGCCGCGAACATCATACTAGGCCAGCCGCAGGCGACCGCGCTGCCAGGTATGACAACCAGCATGCGGAAACACACAAACGTGGGGAACTGAAGACAAGCTGTGGGGGTCCTAGACTTGCATAGCCGTGAGCTCTGCTTCCAAAGGCCTTGACCGCCAGGGCCAGCGCCCCCACTGACATCATCCTTGGCGTTCATGTGTGCGCCGCCCGCGATCAGTAGCTTTAGCACGTCCAGATGGTCGGAGATTGCCGCATCATGCAGCAGGGTTCTCCCACTCTACATGCGGCCACAAAACACACACACAAGCATGCAGGAACGTGCACGGAAGCGCGCAAGTCCAAGCAACCCAAGGGCCAAAGCAAATGGCCCGCAGAGGGTGAGCGCATGTCAGCATCTGGCACAGCAAAGGAGGCGGAGCCCACGCCCGTGGCCACTGGCGGGACAAGACCGACGTGACCAGGTTACAGTATGTATGGAACGAGCGGCCCTTGATCCTGGCGCCTGCCACAAGCCATGCCTGCCAGGGTCGGCTGTGTAAGGACTGTTACAGCCCCTGCAGTGACGCTGGAATGTGTGCGGGACAGTATTGGACTTCAAGATCCGGGCAACGAACAACGGCAGCTCTCAAGGAGCAGACTCTTTGCGATTGTAGCGACACGAATTGGGGCACATGTGTGCATTTGCACCTGCCTGGCACGCAAGAAGGTTTAATGAGGCCTTGAAGGGCAGCTGGCGCTATCGTGCTGCACGCTGAGAGACATGGCCTGCAGAATCCAGGCACGGTTAACACATTTTCAGCGTTGAGACTTGAGCGTCTGCATGGTGGTGAGAAAAAGCAACTCAAAGGAGCGGACTGCAGAGAAGACGACACACTGTGATGACCGCAGTGACTCATGGGCCACTTTTGTTTGGGGCGGGTGCATTTACTTAACGCGTTGTTTAGGCACCAAGTTCAAGGTCAACGTTCCATCTTCGCCACACCATTAGGTGCGGCACCCACCAGGAGTTCAACCCCAGGAGTGAAGCCAACATCCAAGCTTGCCTGTGTTCCCATGTGGCTGCCAACAAATGAACCACCCAGTCACAAGCGACTGCACTGCCAGGCATGGCACCTAGCCTGCGGCAGAACCCAGACTCCCAGCAAGCAAGCTCCAGGGGTCCATAATTTTGTGTAATGGTGGTCCAGAGAACTCTGGCCACGAGGGCTAGCGCCCCGGGCACTGACCTCGTACTTCGGATTCAGGTCGGCGCCGCCTGCCACAAGTTGCTTGACCACGTCCAAATGGTCATTGCGCACTGCATACATTAACGCCGTCCACCCATTCTGCACACACCCATCATCCGCACGCACATGTGTAAACGTTAAGCGCTTACTCTAAACGACGTTGCTTGTCCATTGATACACTAACAGGACAATCCCTCATATAATCCTCAAGGAAGGGCCTATAAACCTATGTAGGGCGGTTCAGGGCCACCTCAATCCTCCTGTGCCCTGGTACCCCCTGGGCCAGGGCAGGTTGGTAGGGGTAGAAAAGCAAGTGGTTCACACAGAACTAAGTCCCTTACGTAGCCACCACCCGTGAACATCGCCAGCACCAATGTTTATTTCCATACCTTCCCATTTTTTTCCAAACGGCATACGGCCGTTGCACCCTGGATGGCCAGGCATGGGTAAACTGATTACAGTATGAGCAACACCGGAGAAAAAGTCTGCAGTGATGGCAACACGCTGCAGACAATGACACACTCATGTGGTCACAAGAAAATGCCGGTCGGTTTTGGCCCTCATCAAACACGGGATGCTGTATGATCGTGTATTGCATTTGCATAATTCCATGATATATGCTACCCTGAACAAAAACGCATGAACTGCTTATGCACTCGTTCTAACACTAAAAGTTAGCCGCACCCACCCCATACCCATGAGGCGAGCCAACAATTCAAGCGTGCTTGGGTCACAACATGGCTGCATGCAATGCATGACCAGCCCAGCCACAGGCTGTTGCACATCCAAGCACAACATCCGGCCTGCGAAAATACGCAGGCTTCTTGCACACAAGCTCTGTGCGTCCCAAGTTGCCGCAACCGCGGTCCCAAATGCCACCAGAGCCCCCAGGGCCTGCCCTCCCACTTACATTGTCCATGGCATTCAAGTCGGCACCGCTGGCAATTAGCTGCATGGCCACCTCCAAATGGCCTCCGTACAAGGCCCCATGCAGTGGGGTCTCTCCATGCTGCATGCAGCCGCAAAGCACGTATGCACCAACATGCACCAACATGCACCAACATACACACAAAGAAGTACAATGACAGGACAACACAAGTAGGGCCCACAGAGGTGCGCATGTGTCAACCCGTGTTGGTTCGTACGGCACCTCGGGTATGAAAATACGCCGTATTCCACGGTACTGACGCTTTCGACCGCGTACGCCGTACGATTTTCACTGTTTTTCACTTTGGACTTAGCCGATTTTGGAGGTCGTGGACGTGTCACGCGGTGGGGAGAGGCCCAGACCTGTCAGTGGTACTGAAATTGCTGAAATTGCAGCGAGTGCATAGCTACTTGCTAGTACACGCGTGACGGTGTGCCTTTCTACATTTTTTGACAGGATTTTTTATTCGCGGGAGAAAAGCTGCGAGGGGACAGAGCATGCATGGCAGAATCATAAGGTTTAGGGACGTGTGCACTGCCAGAAAGACGCAGAAGAGTGAAGACGCAATTAAAGCAAATAGAGGGTGCCGGGTGCGCCGGTTCATGTATTGTGCGCTAGGCAATCCTAAAAGAGGCGACCATGCCTAGAGTTCCAGTCGTCAAAAGGGGAGAGGAGTATCAATACCTCCACCTGATTGACGAGGTGGAAAAGACCGTGAGTGGGGAAGACGTGGTAGTCGGCCAGAGGTGGCCAGGCGTGCAAGCTGTGCGATTACAAGTTCGGCAGGCCTGGCAACTTTAGCAAGGATCGCGCTGTCGGCCATCTCGGCCACATCCCCAACAAGGGAGCCACATTTTGCCAGCAGTCTAGGAATGTAGAAGGCCTGATCGGGAGGCTTCAGGCGGCTGAGGCAGCCCGGTTGGAAAAGAAGGAGCAAAAGGCAGTGCTCGGTGCCCGCGTTGCCAAGGCCCTTCTGCCTGCCGCTGCCCCGGGTGCTGGCCCTTGTGGCTCTGGCAAGGCAGTGCAGAAGACGATTCCACAGTGCTTTTCCAATGCGCAGCTCCAGGAAGTCCGCCTTGCCCAGGCCTCTTTCTTTTACGAGAATGGCATTCCGTTTCACGTCGCCGCCAGTGCCTCGTACAAGAACATGATCGCGGCAGTGGCAAAGTATGGACCTGCCGCAGCAGTGAAGGTCAATTCTGGGTTCATTGCCAATGATTTTATTTCTTAGGGATTCGTGGCATGCACTTGTTGTCATTGTGCAGCGAAGCTGCCATCTATAGTGCTATGACATCCTCTGCATCGAGGCTGCCAGAGCTCTGGGTGCATTATACCATTCAATCATGTATTATGTTGTCAATAATGCATTGTAATAAAAGAGACCGGTGTTAGATGGTCAATAGTTTGCGTGTCCACAATATACAAATGTACTTGAAGGATGTATTGCAATGTCGATCTAAGTGTGGCAGGTGGCAAGTCACTGCCATTATGCTCATTAATGAATAGCAGAGAGCATAGTACATAGTAACATTTGTTGGATGCAGGGTCACACATCCTTAGAATACCCCGTACTTTAAGCCTTGGCCTCAATAATACCCCGTACTTTTTTAGCACAATTTCAAAAATACCCCGTATGCCGTACTGCGTGTTTTTTCGCGTATTTTTTACCCCTCGCAAAAATACCTGTATTTATACAGTACGCAAGGGTTTTACCGAGTACCCCGTACTGCCGTACAGACCAACACGGGTGTCAACGTGTGCTGCAGAGCTATTAAAGCGGCCCTGCACAGCAATCGAGAGGAGCCCGCACCCATGAGCAAAGATTCAGGTTTGCTAAGGCTGCCATGCTTCGCCGTTTGGTCAAGTGCACGGTGGTTTCATGTTGAGCTAAACGTTTACACGTGTCCTTTACGTCCAGCCTGTCACGCGTGACCAGACACAGCCACAGCATCGCGTCTGTTCGTGTGCATGTAACGTTGACCAGTTGGATTGGTTCTTTCCGAAGGGGGAAGAGCATGTCATCCTACCTGAGACTGGGCAGCTGTCCCGATCCAAAAGAGCCTCGGCACCGATCGCCGGGTGGGATCGGTTCCAAAGGGGTCTATTGCAACCTGAAGCAGCACACAGCAGGGAAGAGGACACACTGTGATGACCGCAGTGACTCATGGACCATCTGTGCCCACGCACAGACTGGCTCTTGCGTGCAATTGTGCTTGCGCACCATGCTTACAGGATCAAGAGAACAAAAGACAACGTGTTGTTTAGGCACCAAGTTCAAGGTCAACGTTCCATCTTCGCCACACCATTAGGTGCGGCACCCACCAGGAGTTCAGCCCCAGGAGTGAAGCCAACATCCAAGCTTGCCTGTGTTCCCATGTGGCTGCCAACAAATGAACCACCCAGTCACAAGCGACTGCACTGCCAGGCATGGCACCTAGCCTGCGGCAGAACCTAGACTCCCAGCAAGCTCCAGGGGTCCACAATTTTGTGTAATGGTGGTCCAGAGAACTCTGGCCGCGAGGGCTAGCGACCCGGGCACTGACCTTGTTCTTCATATTCAAGTCGGCGCCGCTGGCAATGAGAAGCTTGACCACCTCCAGATGGCCTTTGAACAAGGCCCAAAGCAGTGGGGTGTCGCTATCCTGCATGCAGCCGCGACGCACGTATGCACCAACATGCACCAACATGCACACAAAGTACAATAATGACAGGACAACACAAGTAGGGCCCACATAGGTGCGCACGTGTCAACGTGTGCTGCAGAGCTAAGCGGTCCTGCACAGCAAAAGAGAGGATCCCGCGCCCGTGAGCAAAGATTCAGGCCACCGCTTGACATTGCAACACGAAGCAGCACACAGAAGAAAACAGGACACACTCATGGGGCGGCGATAAGCTTAAGTACGCGCCTGCCCGTGCAGACTGGCTCTTGCATGCTGTTGTGCTCTCGCAGCATGCTTACAGGATCAAGAGAAAAAAGGACAACGCGTTGCGTAGGCACAAGGATTAACATTCCAGCTTTGCCACACCCCAATTAGGTGCAGCGCCACCATGAGCCCAGCCCCAGGAGTCAAGCCAAAATCCAAGCGTGCCTGCGAATTACGCATCCAGTCACACGCGACTGCGCTGCCAGGCATGACACCTAGTCTGCGGCAACACCCAGACTCCCTGCAGGCAAGCTCCAGGGGTCCATAATTTTGTGTAATGGTGGTCCATCTGGAGAACTCTGGCCACGAGGGCTAGCGCCCCGGGCACTGACCTTGAATTTGGTATTGAGGTCGGCGCCGCCTGCCACAAGTTGCTTGATGACGCCCAAATGGCCCTGCGTTGCTGCTTCATGTAGCGGGGTCCACCCAAACTGCACACAGCCATCATCCACACGCACATGTGTAAACGTAAAGCGCTGACTTTAACTGTTGGTCATCCCTTGGTACACTGAAAGGACAAACCGCCATATAATCCTCAAGGTAGGGCCTATATAACCCTCGGGCAGTTCAGGGCCACCTCACACCTCCTGTTCCATGGTACCCCCTGAGCCAGGGTAGGTTGGTAGGCGAGCTAGGTTGGTAGGCGAGCAAAAGCAAGTGGTTCACATAGAATTCTGTCCCTTACATAACCACCATCCGTGAACATCGCCAGCACCAATCTGTCCTCCGACACGTTACATTTTTTGCAAATGGCATGGCAATGGCTCCCTGAATGGCTAGGCACGTTTAAGCTCAACACTCGCGAAAACATCTCTAATGGCAACACACTGCAGATGATGACACACTCATGATCACACGCACAAACCAACTGGTTTTGCCTGCAAACGCAGGCTGCCGCATGAAAGTGTGCTTGCGTTTGCATGGTCCCAGGATGAAAGCTACCCCGAACAAGAACGCATGCACTGTATAGGCACTAGCACTAGAAAGGTGGCGCGCTCGGGCGGTAACTGGGACTCATTTCACACTCAAGCTTAGCAACACCCACCACAAGCTTGAACCCATTAGGCGAGCCAGCCATCCTAGCGTGCTTGGGTCGCAACATGGCTGGAAAAAAAAGGCATGACAAGGCCAGGCACAGGCTACATAAGTACTGCATGACCAAGCATAACATCCAGCCTGCGGGAACACACAGGCTGATTGCACACAAGCTCTGTGCATCCACAAGCGTGGTCCCAAATGCCACCAGGGCCACCAGGGCCTGCGCCTCCACTGACCAAGCCCTTGGCATTCAGGTTGGCGCCGCTGGCGATAAGTAGCTTGACTACCTCCACATGGCCACTTCTCGATGCTGCGTGCAGCGGGGAATCTCCCTGCAAGCGACACCCACACATTCACAAATTCAAGCATGCATTTAAACACATTTGCGCACACACATGCTCAAACATGCACAGACATGCACCAACACGCACAAACATGCACCAACATGCACCAACATGCACCAACATGCACCAACATGCACCAACATGCACCAACATGCACCAACATGCACCAACATGCACCAACATGCACCCATGTTTACACACTTGCACACAAACGGGAGCCATGCCAGGACGACAAAAGTAGGGCCCACAGAGGTCAACGTGTGCTGCAGAACCAAGCGGCCCTGCACAGCAAAAGAGAGGAGCCCACAACCATGACCAAAGATTCAGGCCATATGGCTGGACATTGCGACGCAAATAAATCATGCCAAATGCAGCATCTAAGTGAACAAAACACACTCAAGTAATACGTGCGACCACACGTGGAGTCCATTTCCACCAAGGATGCTGCATCAACATGTCTGGCAAGACAAATTTCCCTACGAGGAGATGAGAATAATGCAAGGACAAGAGGGCTTACATGCGCATTAAGAACAATTAACCCATGCGCCATGCATGGACAATTAGAGGCAGCGCATGGCATCCCTGGATCCAGGAGTACATTCAACTGCTAGCTACTAAGAAACAGGCAAGAATGCAGAAAGCTCTTTTTGGTACCTTTGCCCATGAAAATACTGGATGCAGTACAAGGGCAGGCAATAAACCAAGATAGCCACCTGAAGGCTAGACTTTAAAATGAACACTGCTTTCTGGGGTAAAGCATCTACTGTCAAAGACGGGTAAATCATGCAAAGCACATGTCCCAAACCAGCCTAGATCTTCCGGTTTGTAGGGGAAATTGCGCCAAAACCGGACGATTTGAGTATCTATCATTCACTTGAGAAACCACACAAAGCCCATTACCCAAAGGACTGGGCATCAAGGCCAGAGGCAGAAGGCAGCTTGGCCAACAAAAGCGCATGTGATCTGACCGAAGCATGGCAACAACATTAGGGCTGATGCTGGCATACAGACCTGTACATGGTCGAACAAACTGTATAGTTCTATTAAGGATGTGTTTTTGCACCAGGCATTCATTTGGTGTTCAGGTTACGGCTCTTGATACTTCATCAGTCTTGCATACCAGGGATCAGATGCAAGAAGTATTATGTACAACGGCACTGGCATGTGGTGAGCAAGATGAGATCTGAGCTTGGCCAGATGATGTAAATACTCGGTCTCTTTAACCCATGTCCGTGATGATCAATCCAACGAGACAAATTGCATTTACCCGCGTTTAGTTAGTGCATGGTTGTTCACAAAAACTGTCTTTGTTTGAGTTTGGTAGTGGTGATGTGCCAGAAAAATTGCGCACAAACAATCAATATGACTATATGATCTAAAAGGTATGCCTGCCTGTCCAGAACAGGTGCCGAAGTCAATGAGAATTTGTGGGTTTTATATGATAGGATATGATTATTAATAAGATATATGTTTTTTCCCTGGCTGTGGCCTGGAAAGAGTATTCCAGAGGTGTAACCCTGGCTGAAATGAATATTTAGAACATCCAAGGCTATGAGATTTGATCACTTGCTATGAGGGCTCAAGGCTGTACAAGGGTCCTGCATGGGCAGTGTACAATCCTATTTACCAAAGGTATCCATCATAATTCTAAGCTCAACCACCAACAATAAAAGTGCTCTGAGATAATAGTAAGAGCTGCACAATTGGAGGTCTTCCTTTGACACCATTTGCACAAGTGATTAATAGTGAATCCCACATTGCTGGGAACAGACATAACCAATCCAGGCATACCAAATGGGTTCTAATTATGCACGCACCGGAAAATGAGCACCAACTGTTTTTTTCTTTGACCATGTGCATGCTCACTCAGATGGCTGGTCACCGAATCCTTGCTTTATGTACACGACAAACCCATGAGAAATGTTCCTTTCAGGATTAGGCGTGAAAAACCATGGCTTTAACAGGGTTCCATTCATTGCATACATAGCCACCACCGATGAGGCGATGACAAGAGCTACCACTTAAATTTTCCAGAAGCAATTCTGTGCAAACTGCATGGCAGAAATCACTCTGAATTAATGCTAGTAGCTAGGCAAAGTAGAACTGAGCTGCATGATGAGCTCAACAAATACCATGCAATGAGCAGCCAACTGCAAGGGTGCCAGCAAAAACTTCTGCATCATCGTTCCAAACTCCAGCAAGCAATATATCTGCTACTTCTCTGTTCTGTCAGCTGAGGTGTGGGCACACATGATGAGGAAATTAAATTGAATTAAAAGAATGCGCTGGAAATTTCTCCTTAGAGAAAACATCAGTGTGGAGCCTACGCGTAGCACTCCAGACAGAAGTGATGAGGAAGCTGGTGCATTAATGTCCCAATGTCCAGGAAAAGGCCTCAATTGAGGCCTTTTTTATATTGGGTATTGCATATACATGTAGCCAAACAAACTTGATTCCAAATAATATGAGCATAGGACATCCATTATTATGATTGTCTTGGGGTTCCCAGCCCCAATACCTATTTAATTATGATTTTATAAAACAGGGTGTTGCTGCGGCGGCACCATGAACACAACATGACCATAGATACATGCATAAAAGAGGCAATAGTGCTCAGTTCCCTATGCATCTAACGTGTCTTACGGGTCTTGCAAGGCTTTCCCGTGACCCGGTATTAAAGCATGGCAAGGCATGGCATGCTCCCCAAGGGACCACACACACACACTTGCACGGCCGGGGCTGTCGCGAAGCACGGCAGGCAGTAATTATTAGCCTGCCATGGGTACTGCACGTAACTACGAAGAATCCACAGCCTCTATTGCAACCACGCACAAGGATCATGCATTATCATGACAGTTGTGAACTGCAAAGCGCTTAACTTCGCTCACCAAGCCCCTATACCTATGCACTTATGTATGATATTTTCTAACAAGGTGTTGCTGTTAAGATAGCACTGTCATGAACAGCATGGCAAGATATAAGAGCATGAATGGACATAGATACCCAGTTCTCGGACCTCTACATAACCCATTTCTTGGCACTTGCAAGGCTTGCCTGTGACAGCGCAGCAGGAACTATCATGCTTCTTATAGAAAGCACACACGCTTCCACAACGGGCCCCATCCGCAGAGCGCAGCACTACGTAATAACCTGCCTTGAAGTCACACCGGCCAGGTGCCGGTAAACAACAAAAAACTGGCAACGTTATGTACAAACCACACGATGATATAAACCTTCTCCCACCTGGATGCACTCAACTTTCACACGCATCGACACATGGCATCATGAAGCGCGCACTAACGCGGGCAGTGGAGGTGGCCGCGACAGGAACGCTAGTTGCAATCTGTTGCTTGACCGAAATGCGTGTATAAACTGGTGCATGCACCAGTTTATACACGCATTTCGGTCAAGCAACAGATTGCAACTACGCTGGTCAAACTCGACTTTTTTAAGCTCTCCGGGACCAGCGCAGGCCGCTCCTGCCGGACAGTAGCTCCATGCATCGCCCATTGACGCATGAAAACGGCTGCCAACGCCCGGGCCAGCGCTGCTTGCGTACAAGCGCTGCCATAGCCGGGCGCGCGCGCGTTCTCGCTGTGCGCAACCCAGTTTTTCCTACCTAAAAACACCCCTTCTCTACCTACGGATACACGCCAGAAGGCTCGAATATAACCAGCGCCCCTTTAGGACTTCACGGCTGCCCCAACACACCCCCCCGCCGTTCCGCTAGTCTCCTTCCCAGCATACATATTGAAGCACCGGCCTGCTGGCAGGCGCACTATCAACGCCATCTACGCCCCATCTGAATTTCACTAACCTGGCATTCAGCACACAAATAACGACCCCACGAATTTATAAACCGACTTTTGACACATTTAGCGGTCGGGCTAGCTTCATGGATAATTTATCTGCCCAACGCGCTCCATGATGCTCGAAATGATGCACGGAAGTGGCCATACGGTCTATTTTACTCGAGGCCGCCCATTGGTCGTGCATTCGTGAAAATTCATCGTCTTGTTGCACGAAAGTGGCCAAAATAGGTACTTTTCCACCTCACGTATTTTCCAGTAACCGTCGACCCCTGTCGACCCCAACGGGTCAGGACGCTCAGCACATGTACCAGATTCGCGCCACTGGGGCCGGACGGCCCATAGGACCGGTCCTTCCCGCCAAAATACCGTACCCCATGTGATCTTGGTGAAAAAGGCCTCAATTGAGCCAAAAAGCCTCAATTGAGGCCTCTGGACACTGAGACATTAACTCCTTGTATACATATTTCTTCACTTGTTAAAAACTTCTCATGGATTATGAAGCTAGACTCTCCTGCCATGTATAGTGTGACGATCCATAGTTGCAATATTATATCCTTTGAATGAAGTTGCATCAACTGCAGCAGACCTCACATGCACTGCTGTCAGCAGAATATTCCAAAAAAAAGACATTCAATAAAAAAATCACAGGCTCACCAAAGCATACAGGAGATAAGACATGCAGAATCGCACTCGACCTGCCAATAATCCAAACGGGGACCTTGATTAGTGCAACAGATAGGAGGTAACCTTGGGGTGGGTGGGTGAGTAGGTGGGAAGACACATCACACAGTCATGTTGACCAGCAGAGAGGGAAAAACATACCACCAAAACGAAGTTTACATTTGCACCGCTTGCAATAGCCTGCTTCGCATCGTCCAAACGGCCCTTTTCTGCCATGTCAAGCAACTCGGCGTCCTTCACGAAGCGTTTCTACATGTTACAACAAAATCCAGAATGCAAAAATCCACAAAGCACACGAACACGACAATAGTCAAGAGGGCCAAGCTTGTGCAACAGCCGGCGAGCCTGCACCCGTGAGCATCCTGGTTGCAGATGGCCATACCGCAGCTGGGCTCGTGACATGGTGAGCCCAGTGAGCGCCAAGTGATGCCTGCCAAGCCTTGCTTTACGCTTGAAGCTACCAGCATCATTGATGCCACGAAGGCCTTGAAACAGAGAAATTTTACGTCAACAACACTAGGCCTCGGAGGAGGGAACGAGAATGAATGAATGGCAACAACAACAACAGCTAGATCCCCCCCTTTGCTTAAATAATACTACTTGTATGTATCATCTACCTTATTGACACGAACGTAATGTCTCATGATGCTGGAGGGTATATGCTACATGTGGTTACTGTATCTTCATATAACATGCCAGCGTTGCTGAGTGGGACCCCCACAGTCTACCCATTTCTTGTATGGATCGGTGCTTACTTGATTGGGATGTTGTGCTTGAATCTCTCTAATTTCTGACCTAAGGGTGTAGTAAAGGGTGGATATGATTTCTTGGTGTACGTGGGCTGCGCAGAATATATGTGGTCAAGCTTTGTGGCATCAGAGTAAACTATCCTGGGGTTACTGCTATGGTTTGTCAGAGACTTTATCGCTCTCGAGCATGCAGGCCCGGGTTGGAGAGATTGTTTTGCTAGTTGCGGGAAAAGTAGAAGGCATACCTTGCATTGTTTTTCAGTTTTACTATTGGAGTTCGGGCAGCATGGCAAAACATCAGGGTGCGTTGCATTAACAACACTGGGCAAAATGTAAAGATCTTAACATCATTGATAGTGGTACTCATCAGAGCCCCCTTGTCCCATTTATGTAGGTCCCCTGTCAAACAAAATACTCGATGGCAGCATCCACAGCAAGTTACTCTCTATTTCTACCGTTTACACAATCCTGATGGCAACTAGATGTCGTCATTAGCTACAGCCTACATGCATGAATGGAATGCCAATAATGATGCCATCGTGGGGTGGCCCGACACAGTTCGTATTCCTTGCATAAACAACTGACAACTGGTTTGTCATCTGTTGCATCGCCCACATGGGTTGCCTCTTGCATATATCCAGCCGCCGCAAGTACCCAGCTAACAACTAGGCATCGCAACGGGGTCCGACAGCACTGCAGCCAACCAGCTGCCAGCGCGTAGCCTAGGGGCTACACAAAGTCTAGTTCTGCCCGGCCCATGTGCCCATGGGGTGTCAACATGGGTACATGATAGATACGCCTGAACGTAATGTTGACGGATGCTAGGTCCAAAATTACACAGGTACCCATCTTCCCCCAGACGGATAAACCGGGTTGGCAAATACGGGTACGGGGTATAAGGCGCAGGGCCTAAAAATACGGTATAATACGTGGGGGCTGTAAAATACGCGGTGTAAAATACGCGACTGTTTTTTTAGGGTTTTACAGGGCGTGCATCTACGTGGAAAACACTGGCCTTGATAGTAATTAACAAAGCTTGCCATTTCACCTATTTGTGTTCCAATTGTCAGAAACACAATTAGCACGCTCATGCATTGATGGTGTCCATGCAGTTAACCCATAGTCCGCTGACCCATTTTTGGCACTATCATACCCCTGAAAATGAAAAAAAATCATAACTCACAGGCCACAACTCCAAATACCCCCAACCAAGATGCTAGGAGTAGATATCTGCACTTCAAGGGCTTTCAGAATATGCAATAATACCTTGGCTAAGTTATCAAAGCAAATTGGGATGATAGCTCCATGCAGTCAAAGCTGGCCCAAAGACGATCTTTTTTCCCCAAGGAAAAGTCTACCCCCCCCTAACTTCCCAGGGAGGGCAGCTACGCGCGCGCGCGAGCGAAAATTTCCCGCCAAAGTCACGTGATACATTCTCAATGCACGTTGTAATTACATACCAGGCTATGGCGAATATTACCCCCAAACCTATGCATCACCTTCGTCCCTAAGTGTTCCCGGACCCACCGGACCACTGACATCCGTCACAGGTGGCGCGGCGCTCACGGCACGGCGCGAAATTCGACCGTTAGTCAAACTACCCAACAGGTCGGGTAGTTTACGGATTATGCGTTAATATTGCAACTGAAATTTGGTGTATATGCTGATTTATTAACATCAGCCGCGTGGAATGCAATGCCATTCTCGATAAAAAAAATTCGGCAACCAGCAGCTGGGCACCTTTCTCGTCGGTGGGAACCAGCCATTTGGTGATGGTCTGCTGGCCTTTGTTGGGAGCCGACGACGAGGCAGCGGGCGCAGCCCCTCCCATTTCGACGCCATTGCCCTGTTCAAATGGTGATGCTTCTTGGTGTCTGACTTCTTCAATTTGTTGTTAGCAAATTCCGGGAAAACCTGTTCCGGATATTCTGTGGAATGTTCTCGCAGGGTAACATCCCTTCCCCTTCGATTCCGGCAAAGTGTGCACGGGCTCGGAATGCGCTGATTGGCCCCGCCTTGGAGGAGAACTTCTTGTTGCAAAATGAGCAGAACATCTTCGACACATACATCGTTTTCTTACTAACATGCAGGATCTGTGAATGCTTCTTTCTTCTCGACAACCAAATCCCATTAAGGCATGGCTGCAACCTGAAAATGGCTGCACACTGTCGCACTGGCCTGACCGCACCTCGTCGTCGCTATATTTTGCAGCCTATATCACCGTCAGTAGCACAGCTGGCATAAGCTGGCATACTGATATGCCTGATATACCTAGTCCCAGCTATCTCCAACAGGCCAAACATTTTGCAAGGCTTGCGCTTGATGGAAAGAACTGCACGCATCTACTTCTAGTAGTAAAAATCTCGGATGTGCAGTGAACGCGCCGTGCCCAGAACCTCATGCAGTCAGAACCTGGGCACCGCGCCAGTGCCCGCTGCCCGCTGGTACCCCCGAAAATTTTTTACATAAGTCCAAATCGCGTATTCTAAAATAAATACGCGAATAAACGGCGGAGGCCCCCGGTACGCGTATTCCCGTATTTTTGCGGCTTCGTACGGCGTATTTGCCAACCCGGGACGGATAGTAAACATTTCCTTGCAAATCTTGAACATCTTGCATGCCCTAAAACGGATAATAATGATCTGTCACGGGGGCTTTGACGGATTATATGACGGTTAATCGTGTTAGAATTCTAGTCAACCATTACTTAGCAAGCCGTAGGCTTCGTCCTGCCAAGTTTACATAGCCCCGGTCCTTCAGTTGATAATGGTGGTTGACACTTGACTGCAGGGTGGTACCACGGAGAATGGGGTAGTTTTTGGCGCATTTTGCTACAAAAAAACGCTGTTTTCGACTTTTTGTTTCGAATTTTTTTTTCTGGCGATTTGAGAACGCCCACAAAATTTTGCACAATTTCGCGTGATTTTCGCACGATTTTCGCACAACTTCACACAATTTCACACAATTTCACAGGATTTCGCATAATTTTACACGAAGGGTCTAGCTGCAGAGAGATCCTTGAAAATTTTCGCATGAATTCGCACATTTTTTACACGTCGTAATTTTTTTACAATCGAACTTTTTTGCATGAATTCGCACTTTTTTGGCCGGTTTTTTGTCAATTTCAGCAAATTTTTCAAGATTTCCCATCATTTTACACATTTTTAAGGCCCGTTTTTGGTAAATTTCAGCAAATTTTGCGCGATTTCGCACGATTTCGCACGATTTTTCACGGTCGGCCGAAAGAAAATTTAAAGAGGCTGAAATTAGCGGGTTTTTTGTAGCAAAAATCTACCCCATTCTCCGTGGGACCAGTATTGATAGCATCGGATTCTAAACAGAACGGGTACTTTGTTCCAGATTAACGGCCACTTTCGGTAAGTAATTATTGAGGCGTGCACAGTTTGTGCCCGCCATTTTCATCGTAGAAGAACGGCCGGCTGTTGTTGCTCGCCTGGGCGAGGGATTTACCAGTGTGTCTAGTAACGGGACGCAGGCGTCAGCTGCTGACGCGTCAGGCTCTGACGCGTCTGTAATTTTACCCTGCACGTCAGACGTCTGACGCGGAAATTTAGGCCGCGCGTCAGGCGACTGAGGCGTAAATTAGGGTGCCTGTCAGTCGTCTGACGCGCACCAAGTCCTGACACGTCAATATGTGCATAGGGCACAGGTTCCGCGTCAACCTCTACTCGTCGCGCCGGACCAGCACCCTAACTTTTGAAGTACTTTTTCGTACCCAGTTGGCCTGTAAGCCCACCTAACTGCATCGTACTTGAGATTTTGTGCACCGCCTGACTGACTGACATCCGACTGCATGTTCGCATCAGCTGCTATCTACAGTACTGTAAGCGGAACCACCCACACTGACATCCGACTGGTGAAAGGTGGGGCGGCGTGGAACCTCTGGAACATTCAGTATGATTACACATAATTATGCCAACTGCCAGCCCGTCTGCCTGGTTGCCATCGAGAAACATCCTATTTCGTGCAGCCAGCAGCTGACCGAGTTCGCGAGGTGGCAATGGCCGTTGCAGATACTGGATACATTCTAAGCCAAGCTTACCTAAATTTTATGTTGGATGCATTTCAATAGCAGGTTATATTTTGGAATTATTTTAGAGGCGTTTCCTTGCAATTGGGGGGATTGCATCGGCTTAGACATCACTTAGGGCTTCAGGCGATATGAAATAGAATGCGTCGGCAAAAGCCAGATAATCCGTAAGTCTAGGAAACATTATTGCGCTTTTTCTGCATTACACTGCCTTCTTGTTCCTGCAACCTGGCTCACGAATCATCAGCGAGGATTCGGCACGCCAAAGCAAGGCATGGCGTCACAAGGAGGCGGATTCTTGAAAAAGTTTAGGTCTGTGGCGATATCGTCGTATTTCCAGAGGCAAACTAGGGCAGCATCAAGTAGTCCCGATATCGTCGATGTAAGGCAGGCTGTCCAAGACCTAGAAATGCGCAACAAGAGGAAAAGGCGGGCCGCTGGTAACTCAGAGGCGGCAGCATTGTCTGCACAGTCCAGTGATTCCGATGAAAACACAAGCTCGACGTCCGGGACCCAAAGTTCGTCGGACGAGTCGGATTCCGGGAAAGACGATGCTGCTGTAGCTTCTGCAAATTCCAGCGGGCATGTTTCTGGCGAGCCCAGCTCAGACAAGGAGGAGAAAGCAGCCAAGAAGCGGAAGGTGGAGAAGCAGAAGAAGAGGAAGAACGCGAGGGGACGCTCGTATCATGGAAGGCGTCCACCCAGGGATGAATGGTTTGAGGGAGACAAGTTTTCCTGGGCCAAGAAGTTGGAGCTTCCACCTAGGAGTGGCAGATGGAAGATTGAGTGCAAGATCTGTTCCAACTTCGAGAAAAAGCCACTCCTGCTGGGGTGCAAGCTACAGCGACTGAAGAAGCACGAGGAATCGGGCATGCACAAGAAGCACCAAAGGAGGCACGACAAGCAGGTGGCACAGGGCCTGCCAATCAAGGACCACACCCTGGCCACTCGCCTGCATGGGACAGGTGGGAAGGCTTTCTTGGCTGCCATGCAGAGCACTGCGGACCGCGATCAGGAACGCATGGTGAACGCATTCACCCTTGCCTCCTGCACGCACGTCCGATGCATGCCTTTGAGCAGTCCATGGAGGTTGTCAGGTATACATCAACCGCCGTGATGGCAGCACTGGGAGCATTCCAATGCCCGACAAGTACAGCAATGACGATGCGGGGTGGGTCTTCGCTGAGTGCCTCAACGAGGTTCAAAAGGAGGACCTGCACGTGAGGTGCTGCATGGCACGCCATTCTTTGCCATCAGGGTGGATGACAGCAGCGACCTGAGCAAGAAGGAGCAAGAATGCATCATGGTGTACCCGTTGGAGAACGGGTTCCGCACCACCCGCTTCCTTGAGCTGCACGAGCTCCCCGGGGGGGTGGCCACCGCTGAGAACATCGCCAACTTGGGCATCCTCGAGTGCCTCACCACCACAGGGGGCTTTGATGATGAGCACAGGGGACTGAAGGCCCTCGCGAGGAAGGTGACTGCCATCGCATCCGATGGCGCCAACGTCATGCAAGGGGCAGATAAGGGCGCAATTGCCCTCTGCTGCGAGTGGTTTGCCCCCTTTGCCCTGCCCTCATGGTGCCCTGCCCACCGGAACGCCCTGGTCTACAAGACCGCGCTGTAGCATGACATCGTGGAGCGCATGCAGATGTTGCTGGCTGACGTGGCTGGCGACATTCGCAAGAGCACCGTGCGCACCGGCGCATTCTAGCTTCAGCAGCTAGACTGTGCGCGGGCACTGCAAGTCGCTGCAGATCAAGGCAGTGCACGATGTGCGGTGGGTGTCTATTTGCGGGGCGCTCGAGCGTTTCATCGAGGAGTATGACGCGCTGCTGGCATTCTACGCGGACCGGGTGCAAACGGCCACCAAGCCGGATGACAAGCAAAAGGCAGAGCACATCTACATGTACGACCGGCTGACTTCAGCGCAGTTTGTGCTCGCCGCGCACGGCCTGCTGGCCATGTTCCAGCAGATGAATGTCCTCTCGCTTGCATTTCAGCGGGAGGACAGCCACTATGCTGACGTGGGCCGGCTGCTGACCACAACCACGAGCACGATCGAGGAGCTGTACGTGGGGGGTGGCGCGACATGCGGTGCTGCCTTCCAGGCCCTGCTGGAGGGCACCAACTGCGAGGCCAGCGAGGATGAGGCGGAGGATGATGGGGGGGAGGCGGGGGAGGATCAGCTGGTGCTGCACGGGGCTGCCCCACAGCCAGAGCGACCTGTGGCGACAAGGGTGAGGCTGCAAGAGGGGGAGGATGGGACGGTCAAGCTCGTGGACGTGGCGAACCAGGTGGGCTACGACGTGTCCTTCAACACGCGGGGCAGGCCAACCATTGAGCGTGTGAATGCCGCGAGAGTCACGCGCTCCCGCAAACAGGTGCGCCTGGCCACGCAGGCAGACACTGCCAAGCTCAAGCACCAGGTCACGGCGGTAAAGAAGAAGCTGACAGCCGTGGCAGAGACCGTGCTCACCTCCTTTCAGGCGCGCTTCCCGGAGCCTGCCATCATGCAGGCGTTCGAAGTCTTCCACCCGGAATACTGGGAGGAGTCCAAGTCCAGCACCGTGGTTGCTGAGGCCCTCGACGCGCTCGTGCAGCTGTACATACTGCAACCCGCAACAGTGCAAGCCGCCTGGGGTGGAGCCGTTCTAGGTGGACCCGCTTCAATGTCCGCAGGGAGGACCTGATGGCGCAGTACAAGGACTTCAAGCAGATGATGCGGAACTGGCCAAAGCAAGGGACTGACAAGAAGGACGGCCGCACCATCTATGCGCCATGGCGGCAGGAATGGGCCAAGAAGGTGCGGTGCACGGCGTTGATCAACCTGATACCGGCATGGCTGACGGTGGCACGGGTATACCTGTCCCTGGCGGTGGGCTCGGTGCCCAACGAGCGTTTTCTCCGCCATGAGCGAGATCAAGTCCAAGCGGCGCACCTTGCTGAAGGAGGCGCACATGGATGCTGCCATGCGCACGCGTGTGAATGCCCTGCCCCTGCCTGAGTTTGACAAGCGAGGGGGGATTGTGCGCGCGTACCGGCACTGGATGGACGGGGGGGTGAAACGCCGTCTACATGGCAAGACTGGCAACCGCTACACGGTGGCAAAGGAAAAGCCAAAGGCAGCTGAGTTGGCAGGCAATGTAGAATCTTGAAGATGTTGAAGAGGATGAGGATGATGAGGATAATGAGTTGGAGCTATACTGATAGTGCCCAGTGATGCTAGAGGCACAGGCCCCGGGAGATGCAGTCAGCAGTGGCACCTACCTTGACAACGTTGAATGGGGGGCCGGGGGCTCGACAGTTGTGTTATTTAATTGTAGGGAAGGGATAATGTTTTATGCACATCTGGACGTGCTACTTGCTAGCTATTTTCAAGTTTTGAGTAATCAAGCTTTTTGTTAACCGCTTGTAAGTTGGATTCTTTTTAAGTTATAACAACATATTAAGTTTCAACAGTCCAAAATCTGTGACGTTTTTAAGCATTGTGAAATGAAACTTTTCTTTTATTGTGTTTTTGTAAAGCTTGATAAGGCCAGTTTTCTTTACAATTAAGCATCAAGCATGTTTGAGATCCATGGTTGTAATACTTGTCCTGCCACTTCACCCTTGAAACTCAACATCGCGATGTCCATGTCCCATCTTGCACCTGCCCCCAATTTGACCCCCATCCCCCAGTAATTCCGCGTCTTTGAGGGTACAGTAATGCCACCCCATAGGGGGGCCCTGGGCCCCGTCCCTAATTGCATTGGCCTGACGCGCCGTCGTTGGCGGCGTGTCAGCCGTCCGACGCGCCGCCAACGACGGCGCGTCAGCCGACTGACGCATGCCAAAAACCCTTACTAGACACACTGGGATTTACGATGTCAAGGTCTAGATTTGTGGCGAACGTGATCTGCTTTCAGTGCTTTCCTCTACGAGCTTGTCGTTCGAAGTCTTTTGCGTTCTTTTTGGGCGTTCTTGTTGTGTGAGAGTGCCGCACCCTTTCTTCGCAGCGGCATCACAGCGCTCAGAAGCTGAGTGGCCGCCAATGGTTTCTTTACATTTTTATCGTGCAGGGAAAGAAGTGTTTTGCTGATGATCATATTGAAGATATTGCATTCATGTGACTGCATCTAGACAATGAGCTGCCACCATTAGTTTATTTGAGCATGCCCTCAAGTGTTATGATGATGTAACAACACTGAAATGTGCTTAGCCAACCATGGTTGGCATGGTTGACTGCATGCAAGCCATGTATACCATGAAACTACTTACTACTTACTATCAATGCAAGTGTTTTCCACGTGGGTGTGCGCCCTATAAACCCCTTCAGTTAGAAACGCCGACGCGTATTTTAAGCCCGCGCATTGTAAACCCCCCACGTATATACTCGTATTTTAAATCCCGTTTTAAAATACCCGTACCCGTACATAACAGCACGGCCTCTCCCTCTCCCTCTCCCTCTCCCTCTCCCTCTCCCTCTCCCTCTCCCTCTCCCTCTCCCTCTCCCTCTCCCTCTCCCTCTCCCTCTCCCTCTCCTCTCCCTCTCCCTCTCCCTCTCCCTCTCCCTCTCCCTCACCCTCACCCTCACCTCTCCCTTTGACCCTCTCCCTCACCCTCACCCTCACCTCTCCCTTTGACCCTCTCCCTCTGACCCTCTCCCCCTCATCCTCTCCCTCTCCCTCTCCCTCTGACTCTCTGACCCTCTCCCTCTGACTCTCTGACCCTCTCCCTCTCCCTCAAGAGGGACTCTACATATGGAACCTCTTGCACTGAATTTGAGAGTTCTGCGTTGGATGATGTAGTGCTGTTCTCGTGGGATCTTTGGTTGGCACCATGCTTCTTACAGGTTTGGCTCAGCGGCCGTCCACCTCCTCTAAGCTTATTTTAAAGCTGAAAAGGCCGGGATTGTGACGACCGCCGGTGGTCTTTGCATTACATTTGATCTCGCTCTGGTACTTTCCAATGGTAACCGTCTTTTGCTGACAGTGTTGCCCAGGGTTGCAACAACTCAATCTCGCTATTAGGCCCAGTCCAATGGCCATCCTTAATGCGTATAAAACTCTCGGTGGGGGAACCATAATTGCTGCACGCCGCCACGTGTCAGCGTGCGGTTGCTTAGAGACACAGAATCACGAGGAGGCTGCGTATGGAAATTGCTTTGCCCACAAGGTAACGTGAAGTGAAGACGACCACACAAACAATTCAATTTTCACCGGGCAACCCAACCGGTCATCTAGTATCTGCACCTTGACGGACTTACTGAACATAACCTGAACAACGTGCAACCAATGGAGTACTGTACTGAGGATTGACGTAGGAAACTGACCAAGGTACATGGGAAAAAAACACTATTAACCCATCCATAGTCCGGAAACTGGGCGATATATCGCCCAGTTTGACCCCCGGTGGCGCGGCGCTTAATTCCAGGAGCGCCGCGCCACCCGTGACGGATGTAAGTTGTCCGGTGGGTCTGGGAACACTTAGGGACGAAGGTGATGCATAGGTTTGGGGGTAATATTCGCCATAGCCTGGTAATTACAACGTGTATTGAGAAAGTATCACGTGACTTTGGCGGGAAATTTTCACTCGCGCGCGCGCGTAACTAGATATGGCTGCCAGCGTGCCGTTGTCATGGAAATTTGCGTCTTGCGGCTTGTAACGGTTCAGAATGTTGCTCAGAATGATGATGCGTGATTTTCGTAGGTCAGGGGTGGCCAGATGTATAGCATTGGGAAAATACAGGTAGGACATTACTGATTTCTTGGTCGCCAGTACCAGATGAGTAATTGCACGTCATATTTCGATTTTCTTCTTATGGCCGGGCAGGCTTCGCCAGCCCGAGCACCCAGTTTTGGTACTGGACATCCGCAGCAGCGTCCCTGTGAATTCGGATGCGTTTATAGGTCATCTTTGCACAGAACATCAACCTGGTAATCATGGTGGATGCATGCATTATCAGTCTATGGTGGCCTATGCCTGGAAAGCATTAGCCCGTGTGAGATATGAGGGTCCCGGCCAGCATAACCCGGAAAGGTCGTGATCGAGCCAGGTACGGCAACGTGTTTGCATGTCGTTTGCACGGGAATCTGTCGTTTATGCATCCTTGTTTCACGAGTGTATCAGTGCCTCTTGCAGCAGGTTTCCATGCCCGCTGTATGAGTGCTATTAGCCCCAAATCTGCTCAGTTTGTGGTGTTTCTTTGGAGGATGCCATTCCGTTGGTGCTGGTTTAGCAACTTCTTTGTTTTCCAGCACTTTTGACAGTCCTATGTGGCTGTATACAATGCATAAGTGTGTGGCAATTCATGGATAGCTGCATACGCGCGCGTAACCCACACACGTAAGTGAGCGGATTATATAGGTCAGTTGGGCTATCTGTGCGGTCTGACCCAAGGAAAGCATGGTGGCACTATCTATTGACATTGTCCAACCCCAGAATAATTTTTTAGAACCCTCCCTGCAGGGGTAAACTACTAAGGGGATTTCCCTTGCCTGAAAATGATCGTCTTTTGGCCAACTTTGACATTAAATATCTTGCAAGCCACTTTATAAACTCATGATATTATTGCATATTCTGAAAGCCCTTGAAGTGTAGATATTCCTAGCACCTTGGTTGGGGGTATTTGGAGTTGTGGTCTATGAGTTATGATTTTTTTCATTTTCAGGGGTCAAAAAATGCCAAAAACCCATTCCCGGACTATGGGTTAAGTTTCATCGAAATTCCCATGGAACTTTCCAACTCTCGAAGTGCACCGAAATGGAAGGGGGTTGCATTCTCAGATTCCCAGGCCTCCGTCGGCCCGTGAAGCCGGGACAACTCGGCAAAAAGTCTCGGCTTACATCATTGTATGTATTATCCCAGAATGGCCGTGATAATTAAATTAAACCGCCTTAGTAGGATATATATTACATTGACCTGAGACTTCGAAACAATGAGCATCTCCCGTAAAACAACACTTCGTCTTGTCTTACTAATCCAGGTATATATGTACTCTTACTTAATAAGCTATATGAAGTCATCAGTATAAATGTACTTGATTCTGCACATCGCCATGACCAAGACGGCAATCGTTTCATCCATAAATTTTACAAATACAATGCAAATGGGAAACATCATATATCAACTTTTGTTTTTCTGCAAGGGAAAAGCCCAGTAACTTACAGTTTTGCTGATGCACCCCCCCATTTGCTGTTAGATGCAGCCGCAATCACGAAGGGAATGGGCCCAGTATCATTGCAGACGGAAGAGAAGGCGCCGCTCACCGAATCTGCAACCCAACGTGATCAAGGCACTTCAGCATGAGGTGATTAAATGAAGCATTCAACCATAATATATTTTATATTTGATGCATGCGTCACTACCGATGCTTATGTGACTATTCGCTAACTCATGAATAATGAAATATATCAAGTAGGCATGAATTTATCGTAAAAGCTAATTTTGCGCGCGTGGAACTGCTATATATAGCTAGGCGAGCGTACACAGCCGAAGACATTAAGGCACTTATAATAATTATTATAAAGTAGCCGGATACATTACACCGGATTTAAGAAAAAGTTAGGGGGCGTCCGGTGAGTACAAGGGCAGCTGTACTTCAGCTGTTGTAAAACGAGAAACGTCGATATACACCATGCAGCATTCAGTACTGTACAGTATGAATGCGTGGGACACAACAACAACAACAACAACAACAACAACAACAACAACAACAACAACAACAACAACAACAACAACAACAACAACAACAACAACAACAACAACAACAACAACAACAACAACAACAACAACAACAACAACAACAACAACAACAACAACAACAACAACAACCACCGCCACCGCCACGGCCACGGCCACCGCCACCGCCACCGCCACGGCCACGGCCACGGCCACGGCCACGGCCACGGCCACGGCCACGGCCATGCACGGCCACGGCCACGGCCACGGCCACGGCCACGGCCACGGCCACGGCCACGGCCACGGCCACGGCCACGGCCACGGCCACGGCCACGGCCACGGCCACGGCCACGGCCACGGCCACGGCCACGGCCACGGCCACGGCCACGGCCACGGCCACGGCCACGGCCACGGCCACGGCCACGGCCACGGCCACGGCCACGGCCACGGCCACGGCCACGGCCACGGCCACGGCCACGGCCACGGCCACGGCCACGGCCACGGCCACGGCCACGGCCACGGCCACGGCCACGGCCACGGCCACGGCCACGGCCACGGCCACGGCCACGGCCACGGCCACGGCCACGGCCACGGCCACGGCCACGGCCACGGCCACGGCCACGGCCACGGCCACGGCCACGGCCACGGCGACGGCGACGGCGACGGCGACGGCGACGGCGACGGCGACGGCGACGGCGACGGCGACGGCGACGGCGACGGCGACGGCGACGGCGACGGCGACGGCGACGGCGACGGCGACGGCGACGGCGACGGCGACGGCGACGGCGACGGCGACGGCGACGGCGACGGCGACGGCGACGGCGACGGCGACGGCGACGGCGACGGCGACGGCGACGGCGACGGCGACGGCGACGGCGACGGCGACGGCGACGGCGACGGCGACGGCGACGGCGACGGCGACGGCGACGGCGACGGCGACGGCGACGGCGACGGCGACGGCGACGGCGACGGCGACGGCGACGGCGACGGCGACGGCGACGGCGACGGCGACGGCGACGGCGACGGCGACGGCGACGGCGACGGCGACGGCGACGGCGACGGCGACGGCGACGGCGACGGCGACGGCGACGGCGACGGCGACGGCGACGGCGACGGCGACGGCGACGGCGACGGCGACGGCGACGGCGACGGCGACGGCGACGGCGACGGCGACGGCGACGGCGACGGCGACGGCGACGGCGACGGCGACGGCGACGGCGACGGCGACGGCGACGGCGACGGCGACGGCGACGGCGACGGCGACGGCGACGGCGACGGCGACGGCGACGGCGACGGCGACGGCGACGGCGACGGCGACGGCGACGGCGACGGCGACGGCGACGGCGACGGCGACGGCGACGGCGACGGCGACGGCGACGGCGACGGCGACGGCGACGGCGACGGCGACGGCGACGGCGACGGCGACGGCGACGGCGACGGCGACGGCGACGGCGACGGCGACGGCGACGGCGACGGCGACGGCGACGGCGACGGCGACGGCGACGGCGACGGCGACGGCGACGGCGACGGCGACGGCGACGGCGACGGCGACGGCGACGGCGACGGCGACGGCGACGGCGACGGCGACGGCGACGGCGACGGCGACGGCGACGGCGACGGCGACGGCGACGGCGACGGCGACGGCGACGGCGACGGCGACGGCGACGGCGACGGCGACGGCGACGGCGACGGCGACGGCGACGGCGACGGCGACGGCGACGGCGACGGCGACGGCGACGGCGACGGCGACGGCGACAACGACGGCGACGGCGACGGCGACAACGACAACGACAACGACAACGACAACGACAACGACAACGACAACGACAACGACAACGACAACGACAACGACAACGACAACGACAACGACAACGACAACGACAACGACAACGACAACGACAACGACAACGACAACGACAACGACAACGACAACGACAACGACAACGACAACGACAACGACAACGACAACGACAACGACAACGACAACGACAACGACAACGACAACGACAACGACAACGACAACGACAACGACAACGACAACGACAACGACAACGACAACGACAACGACAACGACAACGACAACGACAACGACAACGACAACGACAACGACAACGACAACGACAACGACAACGACAACGACAACGACAACGACAACGACAACGACAACGACAACGACAACGACAACGACAACGACAACGACAACGACAACGACAACGACAACGACAACGACAACGACAACGACAACGACAACGACAACGACAACG
>RPFO01000079.1:5626232-5666232 GCA_009746045.1 Mesostigma viride | reverse complement strand
TGAGTAGCATAGGTAGGGTTTTCTAGATTAGATTAGCTTAGAGTTAGATTCGTTCGGTTTCGCGGCTTTGTCCCCCCTCCATCCATCCACGGGAATATGAGCTACATGATCTCCCAACGGAGTCATGTTATAATTTATTTATTTATTTTTTCAATTTATTTATGGTGGTGTGACAAGACTTAGGCAATTATATGCTGAGCCAACCATGGTTGACATGCATTCAAGCATGACTGCATGCAAGGTATGCATACCGCATGGTCCTTCTTGGTTCCTTGCCCTCCATGGTCACTGTTGCTTGCCCATGTCAGGTCGGGCAGAACTTTAGGAGGTATTATTGTGTTGATTCCCCGCGGCTTGCCCTTACCAGTGAGAGCCATGGGGGCAAGGATTTTGTTCTCAAACGCCATGGCAAGGGTCTTGGAGGTCTCGTCCTGCAGCTGGTCGAAGTGCTTGACTATGTACAGGCATTCGATGGCGATGGCATTATCCTGGAGGCGCTTGTTGTAACGACTAAAAATGATCATCAGCATCATTCGCAGTCTAAATATGAAAGATCTTTTACCTGGGTTGCTTTCTTGAGTTACAGATCTTCAAGTATCAGAGCAACGTTGACATGGAAATTCCACAGCACGTGATTTAGGGAATCACAACCCCTTGTAGACACAAAGACAAGCTCGTGTAAAGACGACCTCTGTGGAACTGAAGGACGTCTATAGCCAAGGGGCTCTTAGGAATGGACAACAAAGACAAGCTTTATTATACCATGATGAATCAAAACCAACGTAGCAACAATGGCGACCCCACGTCCTTGATATGGACGTGCTTGTCGAGCTTGCTTCAACCTTAGCCTGAAGAGAACCAATCAGAATCATGGAATCCTATACAAGATCTTCGTATCCATCCTGGTCACACAAAACAGAACAACACCACACACAGCCTGGCAGAATCTTTCCATGAGATCCTGAATCTGTAGTAAGCATCAAAGTCCCAAAGGAGCATTTAAGACTCAATAGTACCGACCAACAAACTATAACCCCACGTGGATCAGGCCACGACCAATGAGGGCTCCTACCAGTCGGTTGACAAAGTATTACCTCCATTGAAGTACCGCCGTCTTAGAAACCTCCTAACTTTCTCAATACTGATCCAAAAGTCCTCGAATAAAAGCCAAACATTCACAAAACAAAGGATGTAACAACAAAGTCATTTTTGCTTGTTACATATCTCCCCCTCAAAACTGGACCTCCCAGGTCCAACGGTCAAACTCTTGAAGGCAGAGTAACATTGAACAGAAATCCACCATCTCTTGGGAAAAGCAGATGGGTTTTTACATCCCTGGAAACAGGGCCTCCTATCTCATAAACATCTAGTCACTCAGAATCTAGTCACAGGTGTTTACAGCAGATAAGTCACTACCTTATCTACTACAAATCCAGATAAACACAGCAATAATAAAAGTTCTTCCATTCAGCATTCTGGAACCTGGAACTCTGGACTGGAACATCAGAACTGGACTCGAGCTCCCCCATCATCCATCCTGGAATCCCCCACTCACACCACAATCCAAAGCACCTTCCATGCCTTCCCTCATCCTTCCCCCACCATCTTCCTTCTCAGCTCTGTTCTTCACAGGCTATACCAATCCCCATTCACACCATCCTTGCCCTTGGTCCCAAACAAGGGAAACTGCTCCACCATGTGAGCCAATTCTGGCCAGTTCCTGCTGACCTGCAGCACCATGCACGCCTCAGCAGCCCCTGCTGCCATCTGGGCAACATAACGCAGGCATGTCCCTGGGTAGGAGAGAAGCACCACAGACTGGCTCTCAGGATCCATCACCCAAGTAGAGGACGTCTTGTGCCTGCTCACCCATGACCTGTACGCCCACCAGAACTGGAGAAAGGTCTTGACCACTGACCACTTAGCACCTATCAGAGGCACCAACACCCTCCATGGGGTCAGACGAACCTTGAGCTCCATGGTGTACTTAGGCAACCCTGGGCTGCGGAAAAGGTTGGATGTCTCCAAAGGGAAGCACCCCTTGACCGAGCTGGAAGAAGAAGAAGCCAAGTCAAAGTCCCCCTGCTGGACTGAAAACTCCAACAACTCCATGTAGGAGGTCTCACCCATACTCACTAGTTTGAACTGAGTGAAAGCTCCCTTCAAAGCCTCAGGCAAAGCTGTCAACATATCCTGCCCCTCAGCAGGTCTCATGTCAATCTCAGGTCCTGGGGTCAAGGCAAACATCCTGTGCAGCAGGTGAGCCACAAAGGGAGAGCCAATCTCATACAAGCTGGTGTGCAACTGAGACAAGACCTCCTCCACATAACCCTCAGGGCTCACTTCCCCCTCCTCCCTGTTAAGGGCAGCCAACGCCTTGGCCAACGTCTCACAGTGCTCACAGGGCCCCGTGCACTTCCTGTGATCCACATAGGCCACCACATTCTTGACAGGTACCACGTGACGAGGAATCTGAATGATGGGAGTGCTGCTGGGGCTGAGAGCTATGTTAACACCACTCCCCATCTGGGGCTGGGACAAGGACAACCCCTGAAGAAGCTCCTGTAGCTTATCCTGCTTGGAGATCACAGAATGCAAGAGCTTGTTAATGGCATCCATCTGCTGACCCCTCCTAAGGTCACGCCTGACAATAGTGTCAAACAGGGATTCCACATAACTCATGGGGTTGGTGGCCTCTGGATGCATACCTGATACCCGTGACCCCTTCCTCCGTGGTGGCTCCCAGGGCCAGGTTGGTGTACAGGGACTTCTCCTCCATCTGGGACCACACAGCATGCACGAGGAAACCATTCGTTAGTCCTAAGATATAGGAAGGGGAGCAGTGGTTTTCACCAACTCAGTATACCAAGAAGGAAGAGTGAGGCCCTTCTGTTGGCAATACTCCTGGACCACCTCATGGCAGTGAGTCAAGTCAGACAACCACAGCCACGTGGCAGTAGACTCTAACTCTCCTTTCCAGTGCACCTTGAACTGAAGCTGCTTGGTCCTACCCTTTCCTTTGACTCTGTGAGCCAACAGCTGCTCCACTTCATATATCCTCGATCTCCCCCTCAGGATCCAGCTCAAATGGTAAGGGAGCAGAAAGGCGTCCCTGCAAGGTGTTACGTTTATACAGCTTGAGCTGGGCCAGGTGAAACACATTGGTCTTGAGCCTCCAGTGAGAAGGCACCTGGACTTGAACCACAGTCCCATAGTGGAAGGTATCCAGTACAGGGAAAGGTCCCAACCACAATGGTTGAATTAAGTTTCCTGCATTGCTCCTTTTCAGGTAGCACACTGTCAGTTAGCCTCCAGAAGCACCAAGTCACCAGGGGCCACAAAAGTGTGAGTAGCCAGCATCTGTTGCCAAGCATTGTTCAAATACTTGTCCTGTGCATGCAACATCTGAGCAGCAACCATACTGTGAGCTTCCTGGAAGGATGCTATCAGCTGGTGGACTGAGTCTTCTGAAGGGGCCTTCAGCATCCCTGTCAGGCAGCTCCAGGTCAAATGGGGTCAAGGGGCACTGGCCATAGAGTTAACGTAAAGGATTTACGTTAGATGGATAGAGATTGTTACGCTCTTTCCAACGGCACCTTGAACGCCTCATTTGGTTAAGGAACGTAAAAGTTATGACGTTTTCTAGGCTGTGCCGACAGTACCCGGCGCGCCACTGTGGGCGCGTACGGACACAGGATGTACAAGTGTCACTTTGATAGTCCGCAGGACGTTGACAGGACTTGTACAGGACTTGATGGTCAATTGATAGGTAGGCGTGCTGTAGCGCGCCAGGACCTATGAGACAATTGATGCTGAGTAGTGTACGGATAGGTCCACAGGACTAGCCGTATGGACAATTGATAGATCTGCGCGCCAAAGGCGTGCCAGAGTCTGTGTAATCAATTGATTGACAGTTCAGCTGTGACAGTGCAGCTGAATACTTGGACGCGTCCCTAACAACCTATATGTGTGACTTGGTCGCACCGGGACGCTAGTTCTTGCGTGCACGTTCTCTTGGCACTGCGACCCTGTCGCCTGTGCTGCGTGCAGTCTTGGAAGTGACGTGACTTACGTCTGTGTTTCCTTGTTATTAATAAAGGCAACTTCCTGCAAGAACCATGGCGGAATTCGTGGCATTCTCACTCTTACAACTCGTATTACACGCCTCGTTAAAAAGATGCCAAATTCTGAAGAATTCCGGATTCCCGCGATGAGGAAATAGCCGCTCCGCCGGCTGGTCCTCCACCAAGACCGACTGCGCCGTCGTGGCAGCAATTGCTCGACGAAGTCACGATCTCGCTCGACGAACTTCATCGTCGGCAGCGCGCAGTTCTTCCATTGCTCGGGGATCCCCGAGGACCCCATTTGCCAGCAGCTGGTGCCGGCAATCCGCGCCATTGGACCAGATTCGAACATTTTATCGCAATTTACGGTCCAGGTGCGGGGAGGTTTGCGGTCGGTGAACGAGGTCACCACTGCCATCGAGGAGCTGGATAACGCCATCTCTTCGCTCACCGGTTACCAGAGAAACTTACAAAACTGGGCATCGCTACGCACGGGGGGCGCGCCGGCGGTGTCGACAAATTTATTTCAAGATCTCGCGTTGCTGTCGCTGCTCACACGCGGCGTACGCAGTCGCGAACGCCAGGTTCTTATTAACCTGGTGGCTTTTCTCGCTCTCTGCGAGAGTGGATTCCCGCAGGGTGGGAATTGTTATCCATTTTTACTCATCCTCTGCGCCTCGTCGCGCGTCGGCGCGCGCAACTTTCGCGACGGGGAGCACACCGGTTTTAATACATACCGGTGCAGGTCCGGCACACACGCCGGATATGGAGGATCCTGAGTTTACCTACGAGTACTGTGATTTCCGGGGCCTCGACTACTGAGTCGGCCAATTTTTTCCAGTGCTCGTCGACATTTTGTCGAATTTTCGGCGGCAATTCGCGGGGGCGGCGGCGACACCGGCGCAGGCGGCAGTTGTGACAATTTTGTACATATTTTTCTGCTGCTTTGCTGAGGTGTTCTTTGAATAGCTTGTAGTGCAGAATGGCAGACGGGCGCCGTAGCAAAGGTGTCCAGCCAGTGGGAATAATGGTGGTGCTGGTAGTGGGACCGCTCACGTAGATGACGTGGGGGTTACCGGAGAGATTACCAACCTTCATCACAATAATAATAATGCACAAGCTGTTCTTGGCTTTGATCTCACTACCCAGGGTTTGCTTATTGTGAATCAACTGCAACCTGTCACGTCAGACACAAAGCCCAAGCAGGCTGAGGAGTTTGTGGAGGGGCTAGAGGGTTTCCAAGTTTGTACGGTGGTACAAACTATTACCAGATCTGGATAGGTAGCCAGACTTTTGGCAAGTGTACAGATCAGATAAGGACCTCACTAGAGAGTGCAAGAAGGCCAACAAGGCCTGGTCCAGCTACGTGGCAGAGTTAAAGGAGCTGCTAGAGGATCAGAGGAAGAAAGTGGGGATCCATTGGCAGGATAAATACCAGGGGTGGGAGGTCAAGGGGGACCTGATCCAGAACTTCCTTAACTATTGTAAAATGGTTGAGGAGGGCAGGGCTCACGGCTTTAATGTTGCTGATAACATAGCCCTGACCAACTGGCTCAAGGTTTCTGGGCTGGACAAGGCTACACGTGGCTCTTAAAGGTCATGTGTGCCCCACACTCAACCCTCAAGGCCTACAAGGTCATAATCAAACAAGCACTCGAGGCAGAGGAGCTGTTTGAGGGTGGAGTGCCAGCAGTGAAGGCTACCCAGGCAGGTGGGCGTACCCAGGGTGGCTCCAAGACGTCTGAGGCTGACCGAAGCCAAGGAGGGCGTAGGGGCAACCACAACAAGCGCAAGGGAATCATTCACCTGACCCTGACAGGAGGTCACACTCCAAGTCGGTGTTCAGGCGGGTGGGTGGTCAGCCCAAGCAGGGCAACGCGTCTGACAACGGGGGCAGTGGCCAGGGCAAGTCCAAGATACAATGCTACCTGTGCAAGGGGTGGGGGCACATCAAGAAGGAGTGTCCCAGCTTCAAGAAGTCCCAGGGCCAGGGCAGCAACAAGAACAACAACAACAAGAAGAACAACAACAAGTCCCAGGCAGGCCAGCCTTCAAAGGGCAGTCAGCAAGAAGACAACAAGGAGCAGTGACTGTCTGAGGCAACCCCTACACACCTTAATTCACCCAGGGGGAGGCCAGGTGCTCCAATGCAGATTTTATATCTGGGCAACAAGAGGGTGATCTCCAGGTTCAGGGTGGCCCCAGGTCACCTGGAGAGGTACAGGTTCCTATGAAGACGTCCTTGACAGCTGGTGCAGCTGTAAGAATGTCTGACCCCATGCATCCTCGTGCTGGGCACGAGGGTGGACCTCTCATTTTGAGAGAAACCAATGTACAACCACAGAGGGGTGTGAAGGCCTCTGGTGGTATGCATGTGGTCCCTGCTGGCGGTCCAGGTGTTGGGCATGAGCAGGGTGACTCAGGCTCTGAGTCAGAACAGGATGGAAGTCAGCATGGTGATGCTGGACAACCTGACAGCACAGTCCTGACTGTGCCAGGGACTGCTTCCTCTGTGTACCAGGAGTTGGGTGCCCGAATCCACAACATGTTTGGGCATGCCACTTCTCTGTCAAACAACTTTGCCTTCCGTATGGGCAGGGCACCCCTTCTTAAGGCGTGTCAGCAAGCTGCCTCACGGTGTAAGTGCCAGTTGTCCTCCAACAAGCCCAGGAAATCACATGCCAAAGCTCTACCTCAGAGCATTGGTGATCTGCAGTGTGATATCCAACACATCAGGGGCATGCAACTGTTGGTGTGCGTGGACAGGTACAAAATACAAGGTGCTGGAGCATTTACCTTCTATGAAGAACAGGTACTTGCTGGCTGCCCTGCAGAATGTAAGAGCCAAGTTTCCTACCACAAGGATCCAGGTGGACATGCAGTTTCAGCATCTCAAGGGTGATCCTACCCTTCCTGAGTTGCTGGTTACACCTAGGGAGGCTCATGGGCAGCAGGGTGCTATCGAGAGGGCAATCCAGGAGGTCAAGAAATTGATCATCTCTGAAGACTGGGTACCCTTGTCTGCACCTGCACTTGTCAGGAGTGCATGGCTGAGGAACGTGGAGCAGCAGCTGAACAGCAGGGTTAACTTCTACTATGATGGAGTTGCTGTCAGCCCAATGGGTCTATATCATGGCCTGTGCCCACCACATGTGCTGGAGGGCTGGAAACATGCTGCACATGTCACCTTTGCCAAGCTGAGGGAGAAGGACCGGGGTTGGAAGATGCTGGAGCCACAAGTGGGTCAGAAGGTCCTAGCTTGGAAGGAACCTAGCCTTTATGGCAAACGTGGTAGCTGGAGTCCTGGGGTGGTTACCCAGGTTGATGAAGCTAGCCACGCATGCTTGGTCAGCATGGAGGACGAACCAAAGCATGTACACCGGCTGAGTTGGTCATATGTCAAGCCTAACCTGATGAATGAGGGCAGTCAGGCACAAGGCTCACAGGATCTGCAGGATTTTCAGGTCCCAAGTGACATCACTGACGCAACGACCACATCTGTTGCAGGGGAATCTGTCAGCCCTGGCCAGGTTGCAGAGGTACTTGTTGAACAGGCTGCAAGGTCAACAGCTGGGGAGTCAACTGTCAAGCCCAAGGCACTAACCAAGCCCAGGGGGACAAGTTTGGCTGGATTGATTGGGGCTCTACAAAGAGCCAAGAAGCAGCCCAAGGTAGCCAAGCTCAGGTGGCATGGCAATCTGGGGCTGGACACTGCCTTAGAGGTAGACACTAATTCTCAGGTTTCCATCATTGGGACCAGGGCTGCAGCAGGGTACAGCATGTCTGAACCCAGCTATCAGTTTGTGTCTGACTTCAGTGGCGGGGTACACGTGAAGGTACTGGGTGAGGTATTCATTCCTATCCTTGGACAGGACACTGCTTTTTGTGTCTTGGAGGGCTATCAAGGACCTGCTCTTCTGGGGCAGAATTTCCTATGCCAGGATGGGGTAGTGATCACGTCCTCTCTCCTGACTAAGGAAGGGGCTGGTCAGGTCCCACTGATTAATTTCAGGACCACTCACCTATCACGTGCAGTAACCAGGACGGTTAAGCGTGTGCAAGTGTGCCAGGGGCAGGAGCCCTTGGTTGATGACCTCATTGCCAGCTGCTAGTCATCCAAGCAGTTTGGGCATTGGTCCTCACTCACTTGCTGGACACAGCCCTATCAACTACCAAGGCCTGGTGAAGCTCATGTCCTCTCCCATTATGTGTCCCCAGGTCACACTGGGTCTGATTAAATCTGGGGAGGACTGGATCTCCAAGAAATGCGTGGAACCTGTCAATGACCTGCCTCCTGCACGACGTCTACTCAAGCTCAAGTTTGTCATCAAGATGAAGGAGGTGGACGGGGTCAAGGTACCACATGTCAGGCCAGTGCTGAATGAGTTCAAGGGTACTGGTGAGTGCACTGCTGAGGAGTTGTATACCCCTGGCATGCTGCATGATACTTGGAGGCTGCTGCTGTGTGTATTTCTAGGCCTTCTCAACAAGGGCTTGGACTATGGCTCAGTGGTGGTAGACTTCAAGAGGGCATTTCTGGAGGGGATGCAGATGTGGCACAGGAAAAGTGGGAGGGCAAGACGCCTTTCTATGTTAGGGTGCCTGCTGTATGGAAAAGGGACATCCACACGGAGTTCCTTAAAATCCTCAAGGGCCTGGAGGGCCTGAGGTCAAGTCCAATAATCTGGAGGGAGACTCTCAACCGTTTCCTGAAGGAGCATTGCAACTTGAAGGTCTCTCCTGTAGACCCCTGTCTGTTTCTGGGGCAATGGGAAGGCCTGCCAGTGTATGCTTCGCTGCACGGGGATGACCTACATCTGATAGCTCCCACGTCGTGGCTTAAGGAGCTGATCTCCATCATTAAGTCCAAGTTTCCTCTGGGTAGGGAGCAATGGCAGGTGGAGAATGAGCCTCTGCTGTTTGTGGGCATGGAGGCCACACTGGTGAAGAAGGGGGGGAGTGGCGTATGCTGCTGGTGGGGGGCAATGATTATCAAGAGACCCTCATTAGCAAGCTTCCTCCAACCATCACACAGGCACTGTGTCCCATGGTGAGGGGCATGGTTGCTTGGGTGGCAGGCATTTCCAGGCCAGACCTTATGGTCATAGCCAGGTTGCCTGATGACATGCTGGTGGAGCTAGGGTCTGCCAAGGTGGCTGATCAGGTCAGGGCTTCATCTGGCATTCTGTTGTCTGCAGTGGATTTATCACAACCCATTTGCATGGAGCTGTATGTGGATAGCTCAATGGACAGCAGGCAGGTCTCCAAGGTCAGGGGCAGGGCTGCAGGGCTCTTTGTGCTCAGACAGGAAGGCCTGGGGAGTTTGGTGAGCTGGTTTAGTCGCCTGCACAAACGGGTGGCTGTCAGCAGTGATGTGGCAGAATGCAGGGCTATTTGTGAAGGCATTCACACAAGCCTTTATCTGAAGGAGTTGCTTCATCAGATGACTTCTAACACTCCTTGGCCACTTCAGGTTACCACTCTTCTAAAAACAGACTCCATGGGGATGGTGCAGTTTGTGCACAGGCAGATGGCCAGAAGTAGGGACTTGGATTATCTCCTTCTTAAGGAGTTGTCCTCCTTGGCCAATATTGAGCATATCCCTGGGGTTGACAATCCTGCTGATGCTTTGACCAAGCTAGTGCAGAAGGCAGCAGTGCAATACAAGGTTCTTCAGTCTCTGATGGACCCATCTCAGCAAGCTGTCTAAGCTGGTGCTGGTTATAGGGCATTGGAGAGCAGATTGTGTGGTAGTGTCAGCATTGTGACTGGCATAATACCTGTATTTTAGTCTGTACTAAGGCTCATGGACCATGGTACACTCACTCTGATTTTAATCAGGATACAGCCAGGTTTTGGCTGGGGTTCATGCTGTTGACTACACAAGGTTGACAGGTCCATTACAGACCATGTATTCTATTTTAAAAGAAATGTATATTTGTACATACTTCTCACAATGGTCTGGGAACCTTTATTCTGGGGTTTATAGGGCGGGGTTCGATTCCCTGGTATTATGTTTCTACAAGCTGGCCTGTTCAGGTGTTTGCCTGTTCAGACTTCCCTAGTTCCCCAGGGCAGGATTTAATTGTTGCCTATGTGTTTCATTTTGTCATTTGTTTGCTGTGGCAGTTTACCATCTGGCAAGTAGACGGGCGCCGTAAGACGGGCGCCAATAGACCCCTGTTGAGAGAATGACAGGCAAACTATTGTAATACGCCTTACTTTGTCAAGTGGTATTTTAATTGTCATGGATTTATTGTACTTATATTGAATATGTACTGGGTTTTATGGGATTAGTATCTGGGATTAATGTAACTCACCGCCAGAAGGTCATTGTACTGGAGGCTCTACCGAGGTGATGGGATTAATTCCTGGAGAAGACCTCATAGAATTAACCTGTATGTATTTAATTTTGTGTGCTTCTAATATCTGGTGGTACTCTGTAATGCCACTTCCATAGGTTTTTATCCATTTCTCATGGAATGGTTTTCCCTGTGGCAGATCTGTTTCTTTTCCAGTTCCTTAAAAGAAAGGGCTGGGGGAATGGCATTGGCCATTAAAGACATCTGTTCAAGCTTCAAGCTGGAGTGAAGGACATTTCAAGCTACTTCAAGGGTCCCTGGCAGGGGATGTGATCCCTAAAGAAAAGAAGGGATTGGAGTTAACGTAAAGGATTTACGTTAGATGGATAGAGATTGTTACGCTCTTTCCAACGGCACCTTGAACGCCTCATTTGGTTAAGGAACGTAAAAGTTATGACGTTTCCTAGGCTGTGCCGACAGTACCCGGCGCGCCACTGTGGGCGCGTACGGACACAGGATGTACAAGTGTCACTTTGATAGTCCGCAGGACGTTGACAGGACTTGTACAGGACTTGATGGTCAATTGATAGGTAGGCGTGCTGTAGCGCGCCAGGACCTATGAGACAATTGATGCTGAGTAGTGTACGGATAGGTCCACAGGACTAGCCGTATGGACAATTGATAGATCTGCGCGCCAAAGGCGTGCCAGAGTCTGTGTAATCAATTGATTGACAGTTCGGCTGTGACAGTGCAGCTGATTACTTGGACGCGTCCCTAACAACCTATATGTGTGACTTGGTCGCACCGGGACGCTAGTTCTTGCGTGCACGTTCTCTGGGCACTGCGACCCTGTCGCCTGTGCTGCGTGCAGTCTTGGAAGTGACGTGACTTACGTCTGTGTTTCCTTGTTATTAATAAAGGCAACTTCCTGCAAGAACCATGGCGGAATTCGTGGCATTCTCACTCTTACAACTCATGGCAAATGACAAAGGGAGACATTTGGTGAGGAGCCAGGGGTGAGTTGTTGATAGCAAACTCTATGAAGGGAAGTCCCATTCCTTGTTATCATGGGTACTGTCAGTAGTGCTTCTGGCATTCCCGTACAATACGGTTCAGCCTCTCCACAGCCCCCGTGCTGGCACTGTCACCTGTATGCTACCCAAAAGGCCAACTTGGTGTCCAGAATGTCAAAGAAGGACTTCCAGAACCCAGACATCCACAAGGGATCCTGGTCAGTGATGATCACACGTGGCATGCCATGCAGTCTGTACACCTCCTTCATGAACAACTCTACACACTGGGCGGCACTTCAGATGGGCATTGCAGGGGATGAGATGGCACATTCTAGAGAGCCTGTCCATCACCACCAGTATCCTGTCATTACCAGCATCAGAAACAGGCAAGCCACAGATGAAGTCCATGGTCACACTGATCCAGGGTCGGAGGGGAATAGGCATGGCCATAGGAAAAATAGGCACAGCCTGAGTCCTAACCTTATTCCTTTGGCATGAGTCACAGGAAGCCACATAGGCTCTGATGTCACGAAACATGCCAGGCCACCAAAACCTCTCTTGTACCTCATGGAGAAGTTTAGCATACCCAGGATGACACGCAGTCACGTCGTCATGGAAGCAATGCAACACAGTAGGGATGGCCATTTCTGGCATGCACATATACCTTCCTGGTCACTACATGGTCAGCATCCTGGGTGTGGACATAAAGGACTCCCTCCCAGTACTCCACAGGCCTGTTACCAAAACTTCCTTCCTGAATGGCCTTAGTGGCCAGGTCCTCAGTTTTAGTGAAGGCCTTAATCACGTCTAGCAGGGCAATACTCATAGGGTTAGGCAGGCCGCAGGACTAGCTGTTTGCCAGGTCCTAAGGGCTGCAGCTGCAGCACCTCACCCTCCTGGCTGTCCTGCAGCAGGATCCCCGTCACCTGCAGCCTGGGTGACTAGTGACTAGATGCTTGGATGACAGAACATCAGCCACAGGTGTACGTGACTTCCCCTTGATCTCAGCTGCCAATTCTCTGGATTTGGACAGCATCCCTACCCTGGCTCCAGTATCCACTTCCTGGGCCTTCCCCTCCCCCTCCTAGGATTCTCTGTGCTTGATTGCGTTGTGAGAGTGGACTGGCTACCAACAGAACCCCCCTTAGGACTGCCTTGCCGTGACTGGCCACCCACCTGGACGCCTGTCAACCCTGGGACAGAGCCCTGGTCAATGAGCATCTCGTGACTAGAGCTAGCCTCTACAGGGGGTGGGCTCAGCTTGGAGGTTTGTTGACTAGCTGCCTGTGCCCTTGTGACAGCACCACACTCAACCACAGAAACCATGGCAGCACAAATATCCAGATCCTTGTGAAATGCTCCCATCAGATCCCTTCTCCTAGAGAGGGCGTCTGGCACCACATTCTGTGAGCCTGGGACATACTGCACAGAGAAAGGATAGAATCCCCCTAGGTACTCCATCCACCCCGCCATCCTCTTGCTCATCCTACTCTGTTCTAGCACATGCACCAAGGGCCTGTGGTCAGTCATCAGTGTGATAGACTCTTGCCCTAGCCCATCTGTAGCACTGCTAGCAACAGAAAACTGAGCCCCCTTCAACAGATGCTCCCACTTGTGACATGCCACCACTAAGCCCAACAACTCCTGCTCGTGCACAGGGTAGTTGCGTTCAGCTGAGCTCATGGTTTTAGACATGTACTCCACTGGCTGCATGTGGTCCATAACCATGGTCTTGCATCAGCACAGCACCTATGGCGCCTTGAGAGGCATCTGACCTAACCTGATAAGGTAGATCTGGATTAGGACCCACTAGCACAGGGGTGAATGTGAGCTTCTGCTTCAACAGGTCAAAGGCCTGCTGGCACCTATCTGTCCACTCAAACTGAACCACCTTAGACCTCTTGACGGACAAGTGGTATTGCTGGATGACCTTCAGGGCCTCCTCCACGTTCTCCAGATGCTCCTTGAAAGTCCTTGAGTGCCCAGGATGTCGTCCATGTAGGCCACCACGCAGGTTCTGAACACAGGTCTTGCAGGATCACACAGATGGGCAATATCCTTGAACCTGGGATTCCTGAGATCAGGAGAGATCTGAGGCAGAGAGTTCCCTGTCAGATGCATGGCCAAAGATAGCATTCACAAACATCTGCATGGTAGCTGGGCTGTTAGAGGCCCCCATGGGCATCACAGTCCACTGAAACTGGCCCCAGGGTGTGGAGAATGCAGTTTTTGGAATGTCTTCAGTGGCTATCCTGATCTGCCAGAAAGCGTGCCTGAGGTCAAACTTGGTGAAGTAAGATGATCCAGCTGTCCTCTCTAGCAGTTCATCAATCCGTGGCAAGGGATACTTGGACTTCACAGTGACCTTGTTCAGGCCTCTCAGATCAATACACAACCGCCATCCACCATCATGCTTGGGGACAAGCAAACACCCAGAACTGAAGGGACTATTGGCAGGAAGAATGAGTCCAGCTTCCAACAATCCTGTCAAAATCACCTTCAGCTCTGCCATCTCAGCTGGCCCCATCCTGTACATGGGAACAAAGGGAGGCCTGGCACCATCCATAAGCTTGATGACATGAGTGATTGGCCCTTCAGGAGGGTACTGTGGCATCTTGTCTTCAAAAATGGCAGCAAACCTGTCCAAAAGGGCCTCATGCAGCTTCTGCTCCTCCTGACCCGGAGCCGGCAACACTCCTTGAAGAAGGAGGAGGTCAGGGGCCCCATGGCCCCAAACTCCTCCAGGACAAAGGGCACCACACGATGGTGCCCGACGTCGCCGTAGGCCAGGAGCTTGGCCCGCTCCGCCCGGTCCGCCGTGTAACCTGCCGTGAGGGAGGCCCCAGTCACGTGGCTATAAGAGCCAAGGGCCGCGCCACCGAAACGTCAATAAGCAGATGCCGGCCACCCCCCTCAAAGTCCAGCACCACGATGTCAGGCCGGTGGTTGGGGGAATAGAAGGCAGCGCCATCCGCATCCTCGGACCGGAATCATGTTCGCGTGGGGGAAAACCGACCGAACCATGGCGAGCACCACCGTCAGGAGGACAGTGTGCAAATACAAATACCAATTCTGATTCTGTTGGCCCCCCATGCAGGCAAGGTAGTGAGTCCCCGTGGGATCCAGCGGCTGCCCACAGCTACCACAAGGCCGCCCGGCCGGAACAAGAGGCTGCGGGGCAAATAGCTGGTGCCGGAGCGCCACCGAGTAGTGGCTGGGAGCTAAGGCGAATGGGGGGGCCATGGGAAGAGCACGAAGGTACGCCGAGCCCACACTCCGCAAGGAAAGCGAGAACAGCCACGCACGTCCCTGGGCGTTGAGGTCCGCGAAAAGAGCCATCCAATCAGCCGTGTGCAGAAATATACCCGCGTAGGTTTTCTGGTGTTTATCGATGACGCGAGCAGGGAATGCGGCGGGAGATTGAACGGAGGCGACCGAGGGAGTGCCGCGAGGGAGGTGGCGCTGTACCGCCTGAGCAGCACGGACGGGAGAACAGGCCTGCTGGATCTCAGCATAGGCCTCCTGGATGGCGGTGACGAAGGGCAAAGGGCTGCGTGACGACAGCGTGGGTGGGGTGGGCCTCACATATATGCAGGGCGTCAGGGCTTGTCGGTGGCGCTGACTCGGGCCATGGCTGACATCATGCTCCGCCATACGCGGGCCGATTTTGCGGTGCAGCAGGGCTATTAGGTTCCTCCCGTTAGGCGTTTCCATTGGTCTTATCGTAGTATAGAGCTTTGACATGGCTCTGTACATAGGTTTATAGCTGGGCGTTTGCTTTGGTTTGAGTGATTTCACTCTGCTGTAAGTAATTATATTTTTAAACATATATGCAGGGTAGGCCATATATAACTGCCGAGTAAGTAATTATATTATTAATATATAACTGCCGTCAAAGTCAGGGGGGTCAAGACGCGCGTTTTCATTTTTGGTAGAATGTGCATTTTGAATTATGTTATAAGAGCTAGGCACCTACCACTTCAGGGATGATAAACAATTAGTTGCTGAACAGTTTGAGCCATTGGGGTCATCATTTGGGTGGGTATACCAGCAGTTACACCCAGTACAGCCCTTAGGGGTACCGTTGGTAAAAAGCAACCAAGGGGGTAGGGGTGGGCATACTACCTACTAATATGGCCACCAACCATGCCAAACAATACATTTCCCTTCCACAATGATGGGGAAACATAACTGCATCATCACACTGCCCTTACATGGCACCTAGATGTGCAGGTGCTACCTTGTCCATGCACGTAGGTAACGTGGTACGGATACCCTACACAAGGCATGCATTCTAGGAGGCAGCCACCAACAAACTAGTGATGTTGAGCCTATTTCAGCCTGCCCTAGCAAGGATAAACTAGGCCTAAGCTGCTATAGCTTGCCAGGTGATGGCCAGCACACCTGGTGGCACATGCTGTCAATGGGAAGCTTTTACTCACCAGTTACGTGCTTGATGATGCCACAGAGACCAGCCAACTGCCTCACACTCATGCAATGTGTGTATGGGAAATGTATAACAAACATATATGGAGGTATTCAAACCCATACAGCCTCTAAAACTTATCACCATCACCCTGTGGCAGGTCAACTGACTGAGGGAAGCATCTAAGAAGGGTGTTTTAGAAAGGGGCCAGGCCAGGGTCAAGAAAGAGCATGAATAATGCAAAAAGAATGTGCTACACAAGCTAGAACGTACATATAAACGTCAAACATCGATAGGAAAACGATGCTTAAGCTTTACCAGGCATGGTGTTACGTCGCGTAACTTTTGTTGTTGTTACGGACGTAAATTAGGTCCCTTGTTGCCTCAGCCATTCCGGAGCAGTTCGCTGACTTTCCTAGGCTTACGTGTAGTAAGGACCTTTTGGCCGGTCGGTACCGGGCCTTGTGACGTGGCAATTGTACAGTATGGTGGTTCGGTGCAGTCGCGCCGCGCTGCGTACTTTAGTAGTGGTCCTTTTATCCTGCGTGTGAACCTTGTGGACGTGCGTTGGTCCTGTGGGCGAGGGTCGATGTCGGCCCGAGCATACACGCCTGTCGGCGATCATTTATGCAGCAGTTGTCCTTCGTGAATGGCACTCGGCGTGTGTTAAATGAATTAACACATATTAGCTTGGGTCACGGCAGTGTAGTATTGTTTCCTTCGTAGTACCCTGGTTTTATTCGGTATATGGCGTATTATAAGGGAATGCATTGAGAAGCAGCGTCGTCGCGTCCTAGGTCTTATAGCCAATATAGCTCCTCACTCCTAGGTAGGTGCCTCATCACTAGTTTAGGTAAGATTAGGCGAGATGATTGGGATAGAGTCGAGCCAGGACGTAACAATGGTAGCGGAGGTTTAGGTAGACGCGACGAAGTTCCCTTGCAACCCTATACGCCAGAGGCCTTCCGCGGCCAGGGCACAGAAGAAGACAACCTCTTGACAGGTAATGGGCGGGTCGCCGTCAAGCTAGGGGGGTAGTGCTGCCCGATTCGGGACACGCCCTGCCTAGAAGTTAGACCTGCTCAAAGCGGATGAACTCCTCACGTAGCTAGTTCCTTTCCTTTTCCTTTTCCATCTGTGTGTGCATTTCCTTGCTGGGTGCTGTTTGACGTTAGATAGTGGGTTTGACGGTTCAATAGGGATGGATAGTGGGACGATTAGCGTCCCTTTAGACTACACCTCTTTTCCGTGCACGCTGCTGCGTTTTCTTATATGCTCGTTAGCTCTAGGCGAGCATCATAGATGCTTTGTGGGGGGGGAGGAGAGGTAGGACCTCCTCCACCTCAAGTGCCTCCTATCCGTTCATTAGGAATCGGCTAGAATAGGAAAGTGCCTAGGAATAGATTCGGCTAGTCGCCGATGCTAGAACGTTGTCCATCGCCTTCCACTCTCTTTTACGCTTGGATGTATATGCCTACGTTTAGACCCTTGTGGTTGGTGTTGTACCCCACAGCAGGAGTTACGGCGTTGGTCATCGACGACCATTTGGGCGCCATCTTTCAACGACTCCCATATCAGTGCCTACTATTGCCTATGAAACCTGATCGGTCTTCCCCTACCCCTGCCTTCAATGTACAAGGTAACCCTACTGGTACCCCTAAGGTTAGGGCTGCCCAGCAACGGGCCAGTGAGCCAATACGTCCTCCCCCTGTCACTATACTTCTACCCTTCCTGCAGCCCCTACCTCTGGTGCTGTACCCCCAAGACGTTCTTTTCCTTCTCATTCGACTAGTAATAATAGCTTAGCAAAATAAGTACTACGTAGTTATTACCCCTCAATGGGCATCTATTTTCTTATCGTGGGCCGATGCTAGGAAGTTCGTTTAGTCGTGTACATATACTGTCCCCAAATATAAGAAGTTTATGTCCTTTGAAGAAACTCAGACCTACCTTTTAACTCATAGTGAATCAGATGTAGGCCTCCATTCTCGTCCTGCTCCTCTTTCTCGCCCTTCGGTAGATAGCCTTGTTTTGGTTACACCACCTCCATCTCCTCCTTCGTCTCCCCCTAAACGGGCTGCATCCTCATCTAGCTTAGATATGCCTCTCACTTTGGAGTTTGGCTCCCTATCCATTACTGTTGCTAAAAAGGATTGATTTAAATTGTTTTTCCTTTTGTAAGACATTAAAAGCTTTTCTTTTCTTTCCTTGCCTTGAATTAGGCCTTGTCCTTTTTCCTTTGTTGCTTTCATCTAGATTCCTATTCCTTTACTTAATTAAAGATGGATCCAGTGGGTGGAGATATGTCGCCTATACCTACCAATAATAATAATAATACTACTAATAATAATAATAACAATAACAATACTCGTGGTGACCGACGGGACTCCTTGGAAACGGTACACCATCTTACCCCTCAAGGTATTCTGCGTACCTCACCTCCTTCTCCTGTTACTGGTGGTCGCCGTCGTCCCTCAATCACCCCACCTACCTATGAACAACGTATCTCACAAGTCAGATTTAGTGATGAACCCTCTTTTGCTGTGAACCAGGCCCCTGCCCCTTCTGCAACCTTGGCTCACCCCTCCAGCAGGTCCTCACTCACTAACAATGCTTCTAGGCCTCCTTCCCACCCTGTGCCTTCCATGCCTGCCTCTAACACGGGTCGTACCTCTGCCCCTGTCGGCCCTTCTGGGCGCCCTAGTGCAGTTCCCTTTTACCCACCTGCCTCCTGGTCCTACCCTGAGACGGCCTATGAGGCTGCCCAGGTCCCTACCCGTGTGGCTGATTTAGAAGTTAATAATGATCTCAGTACCATGCCCCTAGATGATAGGAATTATGATCATTTTGCCTACTCCTCTCTTCGTGAGCAATATACTGTTCCCTTCTCCTATGGGCACCATCCTGAAACGGTGGCTCCCTCTAGACCCCTACCCAAAACTTTTCCTATCCCTTCCTTCTATCCCGCTTATGTAGCAGTGGAAGATAGTGGCCCTATGGGAAAAATTGATTCTTCTAATCCCCCTAAGCCTCCTGCTCTTCCCCTCTTTGCCAACCTTCCTAAGCTGGATGTCAAGTCTACCCCTCAACAGTTTTTCACGTTTATTATGTTGCTCACCCAGAACACAGAGTCATGGCAGAACCATAATAGATGGCGTCTCCCTGATGCTGTTTTAGTCCCTCACTATCTTACTACCTGTATTACCCCTGAGCTTGCCAACCTCATCCAGTGTGAATCCTTGGCCTCTCATGCCTACCCTAACTCAGTAGCAGGATTGTTTTAGCAGTTAGAGAGCCATTTAGTTCCTCCTGATGCAGATTGGCAGGATAGATTAGCCTTTGGTACTTTGCAGCAAGGTACTAAACCGTTTAAGGAATATATGAAAGAATTTGATGCACAGGTGGTACGAATTAGGGATTTGTCGGGCGCAGAAGTACGTGCTCGTTTCCTTCAAGGCCTCAGTAGACCCTTATTACGGGAGGTAAAACGCCAGTTCTCTGCCTACCGTTTCACTGATCTGCCCCTCAAGCATGTGCGACAGCGTCTATTAAAAGTAGCAGATTTCTTTACCACTCCTCTTCCTACCCATCTCCTCCGTGTTGCTGATTGCATGTATGCTCATGCTCCTTTGTGTACTAGGGTTCATAGCCTCGTCCTCACTCCTGAAGAAGAATAGGCATATGTAGAAGAATTAGATTTGTGTTACAGATATATCTGCATTGGATGTGTCTCACATCTCGTGTTATCACTGTCATGAGGTGGGCCATCTTAAGGCGGAGTGCCCCAAGTTCCTTTCTGGTGCTCCCCCTCATCCCGATGCTCGCCCTCCTCGTACCCCTCAGCGTGCTCCTATTCGTCCCACGTCAGGACGCGTTCCTTCAGCTACCCCTAGTAGGCTGAATGCTGTGCAGACAGGATCCCCAGGGCTCCCCTATGATAATCAGGCTCCCGCACCCTCTTCAATCCCTCGTGACCCTCCAGCAGTGGCTTTTCCGCCAGGGTCTTCTTCGGGGTTAGTCCCAATGGATGTGGGGGGGGAGGGGGAACAGTTGGCCTGTCAGCCGGGGGTAACCTGGACAGGTCCTTAGATAGTACCCCAGTTAATAATTTTTGCTTGCCTGTTTTTATAACCTCTGTAGGAGCTGAATCATCCCTACCACTACGTGTGCGTCCTCTTATGTTCTTGAATGGTGGCTTAACCGTCCCTCATACTGTTGTAGACCCCTTCTTGCATGCTGATGAACTCTTGAATGTCTCTGTGTTAGTGGATAGCGGTGCGGCTAGCTCCTTTGTGAGCGAAGCCCTAGTTAGGCGTTTAGGACTAGTCCCTACCCCTCACACAAAAACTGTCACTGTCCATTATGCTGACGGTCGCACCAGTCATTCCCCGGGTACGGTGTCCCTTCCCCTGGTCATACAAGGACGTACGGTCAACCTGACGGCCACTATAGGCCCTATCACTACAGCTGATGTATTACTAGGATTAGATTGGCACCAAGATAATAAGATTACTATTAATTATGATACTATGGTCATCTGGTTTCCAGATAGCTCTTACTGGGTACCGGAACGTCATTATAGATTAGAAAATTTATCCTTGGTAGATATTACTCCTCCTACACCTGTTGATCCTCCTGTGAGACCTATACCTGAAGTATTAATGTCCAATGACGAATTGCGATCTGAACTAAAGGAATATGGGTACCTATTATGTATGTTCCTTCAGTTAGAAGTACAAGAGATACCTATCACTAATAATAGTGTGGATATAGATGTAAATACAGTGGATACAATAGGAGTGGGATTTACTGAAAATGAAATAGTAAGATACATGGCTGTGATAGATTCCTCGAAAGTATTTGAGGAAAAGACTCCTTCTTATCCTCCTCCTCGTTCTGTTTTACACCGTGTAGTTATCAAGGACGGTGCAGTTCCTACGCACTCTCCGATGTATAGAATGGGCCCTACCGAATTAAAGGAACTAAAACAGATCTTAGTATCACTATTAGAAGCAGGATTGATAGAGCCTAGTAACTCCCCCTACTCCGCTGGTGTCCTTTTAGTTCCTAAGCCAAATGGCAAGTTTCGCCTAGTTACTGATTATAGGAAGTTAAACGATATTACTGTGAAGTCTAAATACCCTCTACCTCGTATTGATGATATATTTAATAAAGTTAAAGGTTCTACCTGTTTCACAGTACTAGATTGTGCGGATGGTTTTTGGCAACTACGTATAGCTCCTGAGGATTGCCACAAAACCGCCTTTGCTACCCCTTTTGGGCATTACCAGTTTAGAGTAGCGGCTATGGGACTCAAGTGTCCTCTGATTTAAAGGATCCTTCCTTCTCCTCTGTTTCTTTATCTGAGCATGACCGTTCTTGTGCTCAAGCTTACTTAGATGATATCCTTATTTATTCTCCTGATTTTGAAACGCACCTACGTGATTTAAAGAAAGTATTAGAAATCATGGCTGAAAATTCTTTATGGGCGCGCCGTGCTAAAGTTCGCTCTGGTAGGAGTGTCCCATTTTTAGGGCACGTCCTGTCAGATGCCGGGGTTGCTACCGACCCGGACAAGACTAAGTCAATTCAGGAATGGCCTACCCCTACCGACGTTAAAGGTGTACGTAGTTTTCTAGGAATTGCTTCTTACTATAGGCGTTTTATCCCGCGTTTCGCAACTATAGCAGCCCCTATTAATCATCTATTAAAGAAGGATATCCCCTTTGTTTGGAGTAGTGAATGTCAGTCGGCTTTTCAGTGTCTAAAATCCCTACTCCTCTCCCCTCCCGTACTCATCCTACCGGATACTACCAAACCCTTTGTTGTAGCTACCGATGCTAGCAAGGTAGCTATAGGGGGCGTCCTTCTCCAGGATCAGGGTCAGGGCTTACAGCCAATCGAGTATATCTCTAGGACAATGCTTCCTGCGGAGCGTAACTATCCCGTACACCAGCAAGAACTATTAGCTGTGGTGTATTGTTGCCACGCGTGGCAGCACTTTCTTAAAGGTGCTCAATTTGATGTTTGTCTGAATGAACCCTGCGAGATTGATCCTTATAGATTAGTTATCCAGACGGACCACCGTCCCCTTACCCATCTTCTCTCACAACCCAACCTTACCCCTCGTCAAGCGCGCTGGATGGAGTTTTTAGCACAGTTTTCCCCTTTTAAACTTCAGTATGTTAAGGGTGTAGATAACATAGTACCAGATGCACTCTCCCGTCGTGCAGATTACTCCTTTTTCGAGGACCTTGATGTTCTCAATACTACTCTAGTTCCTACTACTATGGGTGTAACCCCGTATGGTGAACTACCTGATGATGAATCCTATGTCTACCTCTTTCATACAGCTGTTCGCATGCCTGATCTCCTTTCTCACGTAGGACTCTCTCTCCCGTGTGAGGCCCTTCCTGTGGTCTCGGTGGGGGGGAGGGGAAAAATAAAATTTCTATACCGCTTAGCCATGTAGCGACTAGGTCAGGAAAGTCTTATGAAAACATAGTCCCTCTAGGACCTCCCCTTCTCTTTGGCAAGGCGGTAGGAGATCTCTTTAAACCTGTTCTGGATACCTCTGTAGCGATGCCTACCTCTGATCTTGAACACCTTATTAGTAGATTTACGGCCACTGAGCCGGAAGCATTAGCTGCCATTGCTGCCCATCCCCAACAATTAGGCAAGCACCCTTGTAAAATTGTAGGTGGATTTTTCTATGTGCAGATAGCAGATTCTCCCCCTCAATGGCGCCTGTATGTCCCTCCTATTTGTCGCTCCTCCTTGCTCTTTGAGTTGCATGACTTAGCTGCTCATCAGGGTGGTAAACGGGTACGGGACCTAGTAGCCCGCTCTTACTACTGGAGGTGTTCCCCTGGCTTCCGGGCGAGGGCGAGGCAGATATAGATGACAACCCCTGTGACCTCCTACGGGCGGTCGAGTTCATGGAGATCGCGGACCAGACAGCGGGAGTAGCATTTGGCGACCCTTCCCCTACGGACGCACCAGTCGAGGCACAGTACACGCCAGAGTATTCGGCCTCCCCTGCAGCGTCCTCCTCCTCAGTGTCGGCTCCTTCCCCTGTCCCGTCTTCACCACGGTCGACCCGGCGCGCGTCGGTGGAGCCTACCCCTTTGGGCTCGGATCGTGAGCCTGATCCTCTCTCGGCGACTGTTTCTGCGATGCAGGCACAGATCCAGTCCCTGACCGCGGCTTTCGGGGCCTTCATGGCGGCCCAGGCGCATGCTCCAGCCACGCCAGGTGGGGTGTCTGTTGTATCTGTGCCCCCTTCCCCTTCGGTTGCCTCGGCGCCTACGGTTTCACCCGCGCTGTGCGAGCCCTCGGTAGCTGCGGTTTCTTCTGTTGCTGCGGCTCCTACGCCTCCGGCTGTCTCTGCGCCTGCTACCGACGTACCTGCGCCTCTGCGCCAGTCTTCCGCCCCAGCGGCCGCGCCCGCCGTCGTCGCTTCCGGGCCGCCCACAGCGCCAGCGCCGCCATCGCGGGGTTTCTTTAGCGACCCGGGCGGTCTTCCCAGGCTTTGGGAGGGTGGTCCTCCGCAGAGGATTCCGGTGCCCGACTAGAGCTTGGATGGTAACCAGTCGTATGCCGGATTGCCTGTCCCTACGGGCCCTGTTTTCAACATGTGGCCTGGGGGTGCGTCGCCACCGGAGACCGGAGCGCCAGCTGCGGTGGCGGGTCCGTCGCGACCCCCTCCGGCAGCGGGTCCGACGCGACCTCCTGTTGTACCGGCGCCGTCTGCGTCTGTGCCAGTTCCTACCCCTGCTTCGGCCCCTGTCCCTTCGGCCCCGCGGTCTTTGGCTGCGGTTGTTCGGGCCAGCGGCCCTGATCCTCGCGCCACCCGCGCTGCTGATTCCCTCCGCGAGTTGTCCGAGGGCGATCGGGATCGGGTCCCTTCTGTGGTGCATGCGACGCCGGAGTCGCGCGACACGCCTGTCCTTGGGTACGGTATGTCTGCGCTCGCCTGCCGACAGTGTAACCTGCCGCGCGCCTCCGCCGAGCTTGCCATTTTGCCCATGTCCTACGGGTTCTCCCAGGTGTGTCGGGCGCCGCGGGACCGTGGCCTACCCATTGAGACTGATCGGCCTCCTTTCGATATGGTTATTTTAGCTGATCCTGTGTTCCAGGGCGAGATCCTGGTTCGGCGCGTTCTGTATCGCTGGGCTAGGCGTCACAATGACTTGGACACCTACGGTGGGTTCCAGTGGGCTTACCCTCCGCCTCTGGGCATTATGGCCTCAGATGCCCTTACGGTCGAGTTTCCTGCGGTGCCGGGTGCTACGTACAGCACGGTTCTCCAGCCCATCCTAGAGTGGGATGCCCGTCGTCCAGCGACCATCCCGGGCCAGGGTCTGGACTCCCGTGGCCATCCTCCTCCTCGGGCTAGCGACTACCTCGAGACGTTCGGGTCGCGACAGTGTGCCCGTCGGTGGCGCTCCCGTGAGGTTCGGCACATCCGGATGTGGCCGTCTGACGTGGAGCCCCTGGTAGATCTGTTTTTCCCGACGGGTTTGCGCCCTCGGATCCGGTACCATCGCCTACTCCTGCGGGCTCTCTGCTTGATCGCGGTAGAGCCTTTCCTACGCCTCTTTGCCTGTGGTTTCATGGACTGGGCCCGTGGCCAGGTCGTTCTTACGCAGCATAGGTATTACTGGGCCTTTCTGGGCCTTTTTCCTGATGGCGTGTGGGCCGATGTTTTCCTCACTGTAGATACGCATGACAATGCCGATGATGTGCCCCACTACCATGCGTATCTGGATGTTCTGCTGGCCTCGCGTGGCACTTACCAGACTGATGGCAACTAGATAGAGGGCCTTAGGCCCGACCTGAGGGTGTTGTCCCTCCGGTATATAGAGTCGCCCTCATATTCTGGCCAGTTGGTTGGTTGTTCTTGGTCCTTAGTACTGATGTGTTTACTCTGTGTGTCCTGCCCAGTGCCGTCCCCCCGGCAAGGACTCCGTTCCAGGCAGTTAGGGGAACCTCCCACCAGGCTTGGTGCTGGCTAACCCTACACCCCCCGGCGTGGTGGTGGAGACCGTGTGAACTATTGGTGCTTTGTATCTGGGATGGTCTATCGATTGTGTTGGTGTGTGTTGGGTGCATTAGGTTTTTCCTACCCCTTTTGTTTCCTCCCTGTGCGTAGGGAGAGGGCTCCCTACCTTTTGTGGGGGGGAGGTGTTACGTCGCGTAACTTTTGTTGTTGTTACGGACGTAAATTAGGTCCCTTGTTGCCTCAGCCATTCCGGAGCAGTTCGCTGACTTTCCTAGGCTTACGTGTAGTAAGGACCTTTTGGCCGGTCGGTACCGGGCCTTGTGACGTGGCAATTGTACAGTATGGTGGTTCGGTGCAGTCGCGCCGCGCTGCGTACTTTAGTAGTGGTCCTTTTATCCTGCGTGTGAACCTTGTGGACGTGCGTTGGTCCTGTGGGCGAGGGTCGATGTCGGCCCGAGCATACACGCCTGTCGGCGATCATTTATGCAGCAGTTGTCCTTCGTGAATGGCACTCGGCGTGTGTTAAATGAATTAACACATATTAGCTTGGGTCACGGCAGTGTAGTATTGTTTCCTTCGTAGTACCCTGGTTTTATTCGGTATATGGCGTATTATAAGGGAATGCATTGAGAAGCAGCGTCGTCGCGTCCTAGGTCTTATAGCCAATATAGCTCCTCACTCCTAGGTAGGTGCCTCATCACTAGTTTAGGTAAGATTAGGCGAGATGATTGGGATAGAGTCGAGCCAGGACGTAACACATGGATGGCGTTACCTTGGCCCAGGCGGTGGCCGCAAAATGGCGCATTTCGGCACACCAAAGTTGTGCAGCATGGTCGCTGGATTCGGCGATTTCTGGCCACCCTTGCACGTTTACGACTACTATGTATCAAAAAAAGTACAAAGAAACCGATATATCAGTTAGCATTTTGGGCAACCAATATGCTAAGTGGATGCAGTTTGGAAAGACCTTTCCAACGCCGTGCTGACCGCCTGAAACAGACAAGGGACGAGAAAGATATGAGGTCCCGAAGTCCTAGCCGTCCGTGGCCGACTAAGGTACAGTCCTCTGGTATAGTGGACAGGACACGTGGCAGGCCGTGCCTGCACAGGCTTAGCCTGACTATCACGTGACTGTGGTCCACGTAGACCAGAGGAGCAGCAGCCTGTGACTGGTGGACTACAGGAACTGGCACAGGTCTGCAAGGATACTAGGCCTTGCAGGCTTGTGACAGGTCCTGTACTTCCTAGGTTGCAGAGTCTAGGCAAATCCAGTTCGTCCTGGCTCTGCACTGATGCCAGTGGACGTTGAGGATTTGCTTGCCTGCCTGCACGTGCCTCGTCACGCCGATGGGAACGAGGAACAACGCAAAGGATATAGCTTGGTCATGGGGGATGACCAGCTATCTTGGCAAGCACGAACCGAGGCTCCCACATTGGACGTGGAACCGCTCACCGTGGTCGTGGCTTGGTGCACGGGTTAAAAGGTTGCTGCCTTGCAACTTTGGCTCATCCCGTTGTGTGGCGTGAGAGACCAGGAACTCACAGTTCTGGCTGCTCGCTAACTCGTACTATTGCATTTCTGTTTGCAAGGTTTCATGTCGGCCGAGGCTCGGGTTGAGACACCTGAGTCATCTCCCAGGCGCGAAGCAGCTCCAGAGTTGCCGGCGCGCGAAAACGCATTCTACCCCTATAATCACCCATCCAACGCTTCTACATTTGTGCAAGCGGCCTACGTTGCGAGGGGCCTTGCGGAAGGAGGTTGGGTCGCTGTGTTCGGTAACGCAGCAGGGCCGTCGGCAAACGACCCTGTGGTGATGAGGATTCGGGCGACGACGTCGCCAGGGGAAACAGGATGGGTCTGCACGGAGCGCCTCGTCGCTATTCGCGACGAAATTGCTTCGTTGATCTACAGTTAAGAAGTTGCGTACCAGGGCGGGCACGTAACCATCCAGGCGCTTGACTAAGCGCGTGAGACGCTGGGCCAACTGGTGGCCATCTGTTTAGGTGGAACCAGATTGTATAATCACTGGGTGGCGACAAGCTCGCTGGGGGAGGGGACCGACGCGTCACACATCATACGGGACGCGCAGACGCGCGAGGCCGATAGCCCGTGGGATTCGGCCGAGGTGGTGGCTCAAACGTGTGAGCACCTGGTCAACATTCTGATCCAAGAGGCGCGTGGTCACGCCGATCACTGGGTGATCACTACGCGTCCGCCGGGGATTTGGTCGACCTTGGACAATCCGAGGTTGCAGAGCAGGCCAGGGGCGACTGGGCCGACGGTGACAGTCATCACCGGTCGAGACGTCTCCGACGAGGAGTTCCACGATCAGTTCGTGGACCGGCCAACGGGCATCATAGCCCGGTCGTCACAACAGATTGACAAAGGTGACGGCACAAACGAGGGATACTCAGCTCGGCGTAGGGCAGAGTTAAACATCCCCTTTGAGCCGGAACACGATTTTGGGGAGATTGGTCGGGGGTCGCGGAACGACCGGCGAGGTGGTGGTAGCCGGTGGGTCAGAAATCTTCAGTGGTATCGCCGGGGCAGTGCGCCTAGACTGCCGGTAGAGCAGACAGCAGCCGGGAGGCCGGTGAGCCGTGTGCTAGGTCCTTACAACGCGGAGGAGGTCCGCTCAGTTCCACGCGTGGGGACACCGGTGGCACGCACAGCGCAGGAGCGTGAGGAGGAGGCAGTAGCTGGAGAGCAGCCAGCGGCTTCTTCAGGCAGCACCAGCGCTTGAGCCTGTTCTTCCTTGTCTATCGCCTGTTTTGTTTTGCCATCCCACTGTATATAATGCCTCGTGGCAAACCGGGAGACGGCGACAAGGGCGAGATGGAGGCACCGGCTGGGGCAAGCCAGGAGCCTCGGCAAGACAAGGAGCAGCTGGTGGGGGAGGCGATCCCAGCCAGCGAGGGCGATGGGGGAAAGAGACCAGGCAGCAAGAGGCGGCACGAAGACTCGGTGGAGGAGGCGCGCAAGGCGCGGGCACTAGGAGCATCTGATGCAATAACGGTGGCGAATGGGCAACCTGCCGTGGAGAAGCGTAAGAGGGACACCTCCGCTGACGGCAATGGTAAGAGGCCTCACGTGGATGTGCTCTCCCCTGTGCTTGCTGGCCCAAGTGGCGTTGTTGCTGTGACACCCACTGTGGTGGAGCCGGTGAAAGCGCTGCCAGGGTCGAGACCTCACATGAGTGCAGTCACGCTTATGAATGGACAAAAGCCTCTTAACCCACCACTAGCACAGGAAGCTCTAGACAAGTGGCTAGAGGACATGGAGCTGGTTGTGCTCTCCGTGGACCCCACTGTCAACCTAGTGCAAGTGTTTCACTCGTCCACGTGCAACAGGGACTCGTCAGAGCGTGTCAGGGAAAAGGCTAGGACTGGTGTCAAGGATAAGCTAACCTGGGCACAGTTCCTGGATGGGTTGAGGGAGGAGTTCTCTGACAAGGTTCTCAACCTCACCAACTACTATAAACATCAGTATGACACCTTTGAGATAGTGGGCCCTGTGGCAGAGGAATGGGCTAGGCTCAACCGTATCAGGGACAAGGGGGCCAAGTATGGCTTCCTGGTCACAGATAGGGCCTTGGCAGACTATTTCCTGGACCGTATGGGTTTGAGTGTGGATGGGAGGAACAGTGCCCGCATGTTTCTTAACCAGACTGATGGCTCCTTGCGTGCTCTGGAGCTTGTAATCCTCAGCATAAGGAAGCCAGATCCTGCCTGCAAAGCTATCCAGTCCCATGGCAGCAATGCCACCTCCGCTGTGCAGGGCCAAGGTGATGTCCCCGGGTACCCAGCCCGTGATGGGGCAAGGCCCAACAAGCGTAAGCGCTTCAGGCGCCAGAGGCAGGGGGCTCAGGGTGGCAAGGGTGCAGGTTCCCAAGGAGGGGTTGGGAGCCAGCAAGCTGGTGGTCAGCAGGGTAAGGGTGGCCAAGGGCAAGGCAAGGGCCAAGCTCAAGGCAACCAGGGCAAGCAGGGTGGACAGTCTCAGGGAGGCCAGGGGAAGCCTGGCAAGGGTGGGGCTGGGTCTGGGAAGAAGGGTGGAGCATGCTTTGTGTGTGGCAAGGAAGGTCACTGGCGTCGTGAGTGTCCTGACAGGAAGGCCAAGCCTGCTGGGGCAGGGGCCAGTCTGGGCAGCAGTGACTAGCTACATCATCCCCTGTAAATAGTCAATCACCCCTTGGGGAAGGTGTGTTGGATGTACATAAGGATGGGGGTGTGCCCCTTGTGCAGCACCAAGGGTGTAAAGATGTTGTTCTTCCACTGGATTGCAATAACAATGCTGCAGCTGAATTCCCTATGCCTCATGCAGGTGGTGGGTCTCCAGCAGGTGCTGGCCTGGAGGGCCAAGGGACCTTGCTGGAAGGGCCTGGAGCGGTCCAGGGAGCAGGGCCTGGCTTGGGGCGTCAGGATGGCCTGCAGGGAAGCCCTGGAACCTCAGGAGTGGATCATGTGTCCCCACACACGGTTCAGACGTCTCGCCAGGTCAGTACTGACAGAGTGCTGAGCTATGCTGAGGCTGGCCATAGATTGCATCATATGTTTGGGCATTCTGGGCAGGCAGCAATGTTTGCTTGGAAGCTAGGTAGGGAGCCTTTGTGGGAAGCCTGCCAGGCTGCTGCTGAGAACTGTGGTTGCCAGGAGAATGCTGTTCACCCACCTCAGTCCCATGCTAGGGAGCCTGCTAGGGAGCGTGGCGACATCCAGATGGATATCCAGCATATCAGGGGCTTGTATATATTGGTGGGGGTGGACAGGTTCAGCAGATACAGGCTGATAGACGTTCTGCCTGGTATGCAGGAGCACCACTTGTTGTTGGGTATGAAGGCCCTGATCCCAGGCTTTGGGGTGTGCAAGAGTGTGCAGGCAGACTTGCAGTTTGACTGTTTGCTCAAGCATCAGGACCAGCTGCCTTGTAAGCTGGTAGTAGTCCCCAGGGAGAGTCATGGGCAGCAAGGGGCTGTAGAGAGATCCATACGTGAAGTGAAGACAGTGGTGCTAGCAGCAGAGTCAGTGCCACTTGTGGCATCTGCCTTAGAGAGGGCAGCCTGGTGTAAGGGGATAGAAGAGCAGCTGAACCACAGGGTTAACTATTACTTTGATGGTGTGGCTGTCTCTCCCCTGGCCCTGCAGTATAGCTTGTTGCCTGAGAACGTGGTGCAGGCCAGTCTTAGGAAGGCAGATAGGTTATTTGCCCAGCTGAGACGTAAGGACAAGAACTGGAATGTGCTGAGGCCTCAGGTGGGGCTGAAGGTCAGGATGTGGAAGGAACCATCTATTCCAGGCAAGCGGGGGAAGTGGCAGGATGGGGTTGTCACTCGTGTGGAAGAAGCTAACAGATCTTGCCTGGTGGCTTTGGAAAAGGATCCAAGGCACGTGTACAGGTTGTCCTGGGCTCATGTCAAGGAAAGAAGGCCACATGCAATCTGGCCTGCAGACGGGCCAGGCCCTCCCAGCTGGGTTGAGGAGCCAGGCCAGAGCCAGGCAGCAGCAGCTAACAATCCTCTGGTGGTGGATGATGGTCTGTCCCTGCTGGAAGATGACGAGCAGGAGGAGGCTGCTGAAGCAACTGTCACAAGGCCAGAGGGGACGGGGCAGCCACCTAAGGCCCGGGGGCCTCTCATGGCGGACGTCATCCGAGCACTCATGCGCAGCAAACATGATCCCAAGGTATCCAAGCTCACGGGGTGGGGGTCGTGCTGGGCAGCTACAATGGAGGTAGATACCAACTCACAGGTGTCTGTCATCAGGGAAGAGGATGCTGTAGGCTTACAGATGTCCCATCCCAGTTGCCTTGCTGTGTCTGATTTCTCAGGAAAGGTGTCCATGAAGATCCTTGGGGAAGTGAGTGTGCCTATCTTAGGGGTGCCCACCACGTTCTGTGTGGTAGAGGGCTATAAGGGGCCTGCCATTCTGGGACAGAACTTCTTGTGCATGCCAGGGGTTACTTTGACCTCTGATGAGTTGGCACTAGAAGGCAGGGGCAGCCTCCCCCTTGAAAGATATCACTATTCCCAGGGTCTTGCAGTGGCGGTGAAGGCTGTTAGGAGTCAGCCAGCTGAGGGTCCTCAGAGTCAGGAGCCCATAGCTGAGGACTTGTTGATAATCCCAACCACCTTTGATCCAAGGCAGTTAGGGGTAAACAGGTACCAGATAGCTGCTCACAGTCCTATTCCCTGGCGCCAGCTAGTCGAGATGATGCAGAGCCCCAAGATGGCTAAGGCATGGACTCTTGGCTTTGTTGCTTCTGGGCATGAGTGGATAGTTTCCAACTGTGCAGAACCTGTGGATGAGCTGCCAGAAGTTCACCAGCTGCTCAGATTGATGTTTGTCCTCAAGCTCAAGGAGGTTGATGGTGTCCAGGTGCCACATGTCAGACCAGTTGTAACCGAGTATCATGGCACTGGCCAGTTGTTAGATGAGGAGCTCTATACTCCAGGGATGCTGCATGACACGTGGAGGATTCTGCTGTGTATATTTCTGTCTTTTCTGGTTAAGGGTGTGCCCTATAGCTCTGTGCTGATTGATTTCAAGAGGGCTTTTCTCAAGGGTGACCAAGATCAGGCTAGGCAGACTTGGAGAGATATCCCTCCTTTCTTTGTGACTGTACCTGCTGTATGGAGAGCAGAGATAAAGGCCAGGTACCTGAGAATTCTGAAAGGGTTGGAAGGTCTCAGGTCCAGTCCCATTATCTGGAGAAAGAGCCTAGAGAAATTCTTGAAGAATACTTGTGGGTTCTCGGTGTCTCCAGTGGATCCCTGTTTGTTCCAAGGGTCCTACAATGGCCTTCCTGTCTTTGCCTCACTGCATGGTGATGACCTACATCTCATAGGTCCACCAGACTGGGTTGAGGCTGTCTTGGCTAAGATCCAGAAGCGGTTTGAGCTGGGTAAGATACAGCACATGGTGGAGAATGAGCCTATGGTCTTCTGTGGCATGCAGGCTACGTTGTTCCAAGCCAAGGGCTCGTGGTTCATCAGGATGGAGGGTGGTAAGGACTACCCACAGCAGATTGTAGATGCATTGCAGGAGCCCATCACGCAGGCTAGGTGTGCTACCATCAGGGGCATGCTGGCATGGCTTGCAAGTATATGTTATAAAAATATAATTACTTACAGCAGAGTGAAATCACTCAAACCAAAGCAAACGCCCAGCTATAAACCTCTATACAGAGCCATGTCAAATCTCTATACTACGATAAAACCAATGGAAACTCCTAACGGGAGGAACGGCTAATAGCCCTGCTGCACCGCAAAATCAGCCCGCGTACGGCGGAGCATGATGTCAGCCATGGCCCGAGTCAGCGCCACCGACAAGCGCTGACGCCAATATGACGTCCAGGTCCGCGCCGACCATGAGGCCCGCTGGCCCTCCAGGTCCAGCCGGTCCTCCCGGAGCCGGCAACACTCCTTGAAGAAGGCGGAGGTCAGGGGCCCCATGGCCCCAAACTCCTCCAGGACAAAGGGCACCACACGATGGTGCCCGACGTCGCCGTAGGCCAGGAGCTTGGCCCGCTCCGCCCGGTCCGCCGTGTAACCTGCCGTGAGGGAGGCCCCAGCCACGTGGCTAAGAGCCAAGGGCCGCGCCACCGAAACGTCAATAAGCAGATGCCGGCCACCCCCCTCAAAGTCCAGCACCACGATGTCAGGCCGGTGGTTGGGGGAATAGAAGGCAGCGCCATCAGCATCCTCGGACCGGATGTTCGCGTGGGGGAAAACCGACCGAATCATGGCGAGCACCACCGTCAGGAGGACAGTGTGCAAATACAAATACCAATTCTGATTCTGTTGGCCCCCCATGCAGGCAAGGTAGTGAGTCCCCGTGGGATCCAGCGGCTGCCCACAGCTACCACAAGGCCGCCCGGCCGGAACAAGAGGCTGCGGGGCAAATAGCTGGTGCCGGAGCGCCACCGAGTAGTGGCTGGGAGCCAAGGCGAATGGGGGGCCATGGGAAGAGCACGAAGGTACGCCGAGCCCACACTCCCGGCAAGGAAAGCGAGAACAGCCACGCACGTCCCTGGGCGTTGAGGTCCGCGAAAAGAGCAATCCAATCAGCCGTGTGCAGAATACCCGCGTAGGTTTTCTGGTGTTTATCGATGACGCGAGCAGGGAATGCGGCGGGAGATTGAACGGAGGCGACCGAGGGAGTGCCGCGAGGGAGGTGGCGCTGTACCGCCTGAGCGGCACGGACGGGAGAACAGGCCTGCTGGATCTCAGCATAGGCCTCCTGGATGGCAGTGACGAAGGGCAAAGGGTTGCTGGGGTCCAGGAGGTCAGGCGCTGCCGTTGCCAAAAGGGGCAGGAGCCGGCAGCTTTCCGCCCACGACTGAGCGACGGAGCCCAAAAATGCTGCTGGGGCCAGCCGGGCGGCACGAGTCAGACCACAGCCACCCATCCGTGCAGGCAGGGAGGCAATGCGAATAGCATGTGGCGGGAGGTCGGGGCCCGGGACCAGCTGCGCCAAGGCCGACTGGATGCGTTCGTCGTGGCCCTCGGCGGCCAGCCGGACCTGAGCCGGAAGAGCGCCCCGGAGCCAGTGAACGACGCGAGGGTGAGCGCAAAACCACAGAAGCAGACCCTTGGTCTGCGAATCATGAAGGCGCGCAATCAAGGGCAGTACCTCAGTGCGTGCCTCGAGGGCGGCCCGCAGAGCATCGATGACAAACGCGGGGTCGCCAACCGGAACGCCGAGGACATCCAACCCATGGAGGCGCTCGTCCCGGCCCAAGAGCTGGGGCGGAAAGCCGGAGCAATCACCTTGGGGCGAGTACACCGCGCACTTGGCCAGGGTCAACTGGAGGTTGATGTCGGCCACCGCGGTCTGCAGTGCCAGCAGAGCCGCGGTGGTGTCCGGCACAGGGCCCAGAAGGTAGATATCATCCAAGTAGCCGCCTGAATAGCGACCGCCGGGTGGGCAGCATGGACCGCTTGGAGGCAACCCTGGAGGGGGGCGGCAAAGTACAGGGGTCCCAGGGGGTCCCCTTGCTGGGTGCCCGTCCGCGACAGCAGGCCGCCGCGAGTGCCGTCCTCCATGATGTGAACCAGTTGGCCGGGCTGGCCGTAGCACACGGCTGTCCAAGCGTACAAGTCCTCGAAGGACTCCATGACGGCCGCAAACATGCTGGCGCGGGACAGACTGTTGAACGCGTTGTGGCAGTCGACCTTGACGACAGCGTGGGTGGGGTGGGCCTCGAGGTAGGCCTGCACCGAATGGATGAGGATATCCGCCCCGCCTGGAGTCGTCACCCCCAGCTGGGCCGCCACCGAGGTCTCACCCGCTGCGAGGGGCGGGCAGAAAAAGGCACGGAGCTCGGGCGCCTTTTGGCGGCAGATCACTTTGCCCACGAGCTTGCGGAGCACCTCACCGCAGGCAATCGGGCGCACCTTGCCCTCGGGGGGGGCAAGACACCCTTGAGCAGAGCGAGGAGGCGAGCGCCCGCTAACCACTCGCGCGCAGCGGGAGGAACGCGACCAGCCGCCAGGTCAATGAGGGTGTCAAAGAGAATGTCCTCGCCCCCATGCCCCACCAGGACCTCCAAGTGCTCGTAGCGCCAGCCCGACGGCCCGGTAGAGGAAGCCCGCGGGACCGCACGCATCACCTCCAGGAAGCAGTCGCGGTCCAGCCGGAGGGGGGCCGGCAGGGGGTCCGGCACGGGCAGCTGGAAGCCGGGCTCCGCAGGGTGAAGAGCCTCCAAGGCCGCCAGGGTAGCCGCATTGGCGGGGGCCAGCTTGGCCATTTCCAAGCGGGTCATGGCCCGGCTGAGCTGCCCCTCGCGGACGAGGCGGATGACGTCGGCGGCCACCCGCTCGAAGTTGACCTCCCCCGACAGCCGGGCCGTGCGCGGGGGCGGCACGCCAAACAGCCCCTCCCAGTCCCCCTGCAGAAAGCGTCGGCAACGGGCAATAACCGCACCCTGGAGGCCGCGCACACCACGCCCGAGAGGGGTGAGGAGCAGGCGGGGGGTCACCATGTGCAGTTTAAAGCCCAGCGGGTCGTCCGGAGCGGCGTGCATGCGCCGGAGAGAAACGATTGCACATTGCGCGAAAAGGCTACGCGCGCGGTGGGGGAGGTCGGTCAGGGTAGACGTCGGGTTGATGGCGCATGCATCCCAGGGAACCGTGTCAAGCCAACGCCAACTGGCCGAGTAGTCGGGCGGCGGGGGCTGGGAGCCGGTGGGAGCCGAGGCGGGAGGGGGGAGGGGGCCGGGACTGCTGGCCGGTTGAGGGGCCGTTGAGCAACACAGGCGCGCGCGTGCTGAGCGCGCCCGTGAATGGAGTACACCCGCTGGCAGTGAGCTTCCGGGCACCGGTAACAGCTCATGGCCTGCAGATCCGCCGCGCCGAGATCGGGGTGCACAGCGCGAAGGTGCTGGCAGAGGAGGTTACGGTTGTGGAACACACCAGCACACGGGGACCCCGTGGGAAGCAGCACGGCACACCGGTGAAGGCCGTCGGCGGGCGCTGAGTGGCGGGGAGCGGCGCCAGCAAAGGCAGGACGTGGGGCCTGCGGCGTCTCCCCAGCCGGGCCGGCAGGCGCGCGCACCACGACCCGACCAGCGCCCGGCTGCCCGCCGGGGCCACGGAGGAGGCAGTGCCCACCGGGGAGACCCCCAGCGGAGGGGGATCGAGAACGCCGGCGCCCCTCCCAGGGGGACTCGCCAGCGCGCCCGCGACCACCCCAGGCCCCGGCAACGAGGCCGGGGGCGCGGCCGAGGGGTCGGGGAGGCAGCTGGCCCCGGGGCCCGGTGGGGACCCGGCAGGGGACCCAGCGAGACCGGGGGCGGGCCGAGAGGAAGCGCAGTCCCAGGGGGCGGCACAACAGCCCGGCACAACGGGCAGCGCGGCACGGAGTGGAGCAAGCTGCGCGCGATGCACGCTTGATGGAATGTGTGGCCGCACGCGGGCAGGCGACACAAGCCATCCCCCGGCCGGAAGGGCTCAAGGCAGATGGCACAGGAGCCCGACTCGGGGTCGTCCCCCTCCAGAAGGGACCGGACATGAGGGGGGGCGGGTCCCAGCCGGCCTCCCAGCAACCCGGGAGAGCAGCAATCTGGGCGCGCGAGAGGATGCCGACCGGTTGGTCAGCCGCGGGGTGCCATTCGTGCGGGATGCCTGCCAACTCCAGGATGTCGTGGAGGAAGGCAGAAACAGGCGTCCCCGCGGTTAGGGGCTGGGCGCGCCCGGCCGAGTCCACCAAGATGGCCTGGCCGCCCTGAACCGCGATGGGGGCCCCGAACTCCACACGCAGCATGGCGGCCTGCGCCAGGCTGAGGGAGGTGATGAGAAAGCCCCCACTGGCAACCGGGCCGGGAGGCGGGGCCTGGGCGTCCAAGAAGAGGCGAAGCTGCCGCGGGGACATGAGGCCCAGGTCGGCGCCGCCCGCGAGGTAGGCCGCCCGCACCGAGACCTGTGCGTCTCGAGCCACCGCCGTGACGAACTCGACCACCTCCTGACCCACCCGCTCGTCCAGGGAAAGCAGCTCTTCCTGCCGGGCGGCCGGGAGATGCCACGGCAGCCGGCAGCCGGCGTGATATCCTTCCAAGACATACCCCCAAAGAGTCGAGGCCGTCACCGGGGGGCGGCGGAAAGAAATGTCGCCCGCACCGCGCAACTAGGGCCAGGAAGGCCGGGGGCCTAGGGAGCGAGGGGAAGGCGGCCTGGACCCGACCGCGTCCAGCAACAAAGGGCAGTACGCCCAAGAAAAGGTGGCGCGGCCCACCACGCCGACAATGTGCGAGGGCGGCCACGAGGTGAACGCGTGGGCCCGGGGGCCGCCGTCCCACGCGGCAAGGACGGGGGTGGCGGCTGGGTGGCCAACCGCGGCCGGGGGAAGGGAGGCCAGAGCGTCGGGGAGCGAGGGGCCGGGGGCGGGCGCCGGGGTCGCCAGGCCCGCCGGGGGTCGGCCGGGCCAGCCCAGGCGACAGCGCCGCGCCCCCGTCGGCGGGGCCAGGCGACGGGTGGGGCCCCGGGGCCGAGGGCGCCAGGGCCCGAGCAACGGCGGCCCCATCGGGCAGGCCACGGCCCGCCCCGAGGGCCTCGGCAGGGGGGCACACGGGGCAGGGGGCCGGAGCACCCAGCGGGGAGGGCAGCCCGGGGGCCCGCCGGGGGGGACAGCGCGGGCACGTCCAGGAGCCCGGCGGGACCCGGTAGAGCCGGGGAGTAAGACACTGCAAGTGCCACCCGGAATTGCAAGCATCACAAACTAACATGTGGTGCCCGCGGTGCCCGCTCCGGCAGACCTCGCAGACCAAGGAGGGGGAGACCGGGGCGCCCGAGCCCCCCGCAGCCGGGTCGCCCACCTCCGCAAGAAGGGCCGCAAGCCGAGAGGACCGCCGAGGCGCCAACCGGGGAGCGGGGGAGCCGTTGGGCGAAGGGGGTCGTGGGTCGTCCATGAACAATCAGGGCAGGCGTGGCAGCCACCGAGGGGGGGGCGGGGGGTGTGGGGGGCGGAGCCCCCCACGCGGGGGGTTTGGGGGGCGGCAGCCCCCCAACGCGCGCGGCCGTCCGGCACTTTGAAGCCCGCCGGTGCTATAATTCCTATCGTCCACGCATGTTTTCCCCTGCCTCAAACCGCACGTTGCATTTAAATCTGGAGCCCAAAATTCACTGAAAACGTGTGCCAGCCGGTAGCAAACTGGGCCAAGCTGCCACGGAATGGTGGTACCGCCTGCCGTCCGGCACTTTGAAGCCCGCCGGTGCTATAATTCCTATCGTCCACGCATGTTTTCCCCTGCCTCAAACCGCACGTTGCATTTAAATCTGGAGCCCAAAATTCACTGAAAACGTGTGCCAGCCGGTAGCAAACTGGGCCAAGCTGCCACGGAATGGTGGTACCGCCTGCCGTCCGGCACTTTGAAGCCCGCCGGTGCTATAATTCCTATCGTCCACGCATGTTTTCCCCTGCCTCAAACCGCACGTTGCATTTAAATCTGGAGCCCAAAATTCACTGAAAACGTGTGCCAGCCGGTAGCAAACTGGGCCAAGCTGCCACGGAATGGTGGTACCGCCTGCCGTCCGGCACTTTGAAGCCCGCCGGTGCTATAATTCCTATCGTCCACGCATGTTTTCCCCTGCCTCAAACCGCACGTTGCATTTAAATCTGGAGCCCAAAATTCACTGAAAACGTGTGCCAGCCGGTAGCAAACTGGGCCAAGCTGCCACGGAATGGTGGTACCGCCTGCCGTCCGGCACTTTGAAGCCCGCCGGTGCTATAATTCCTATCGTCCACGCATGTTTTCCCCTGCCTCAAACCGCACGTTGCATTTAAATCTGGAGCCCAAAATTCACTGAAAACGTGTGCCAGCCGGTAGCAAACTGGGCCAAGCTGCCACGGAATGGTGGTACCGCCTGCCGTCCGGCACTTTGAAGCCCGCCGGTGCTATAATTCCTATCGTCCACGCATGTTTTCCCCTGCCTCAAACCGCACGTTGCATTTAAATCTGGAGCCCAAAATTCACTGAAAACGTGTGCCAGCCGGTAGCAAACTGGGCCAAGCTGCCACGGAATGGTGGTACCGCCTGCCGTCCGGCACTTTGAAGCCCGCCGGTGCTATAATTCCTATCGTCCACGCATGTTTTCCCCTGCCTCAAACCGCACGTTGCATTTAAATCTGGAGCCCAAAATTCACTGAAAACGTGTGCCAGCCGGTAGCAAACTGGGCCAAGCTGCCACGGAATGGTGGTACCGCCTGCCGTCCGGCACTTTGAAGCCCGCCGGTGCTATAATTCCTATCGTCCACGCATGTTTTCCCCTGCCTCAAACCGCACGTTGCATTTAAATCTGGAGCCCAAAATTCACTGAAAACGTGTGCCAGCCGGTAGCAAACTGGGCCAAGCTGCCACGGAATGGTGGTACCGCCTGCCGTCCGGCACTTTGAAGCCCGCCGGTGCTATAATTCCTATCGTCCACGCATGTTTTCCCCTGCCTCAAACCGCACGTTGCATTTAAATCTGGAGCCCAAAATTCACTGAAAACGTGTGCCAGCCGGTAGCAAACTGGGCCAAGCTGCCACGGAATGGTGGTACCGCCTGCCGTCCGGCACTTTGAAGCCCGCCGGTGCTATAATTCCTATCGTCCACGCATGTTTTCCCCTGCCTCAAACCGCACGTTGCATTTAAATCTGGAGCCCAAAATTCACTGAAAACGTGTGCCAGCCGGTAGCAAACTGGGCCAAGCTGCCACGGAATGGTGGTACCGCCTGCCGTCCGGCACTTTGAAGCCCGCCGGTGCTATAATTCCTATCGTCCACGCATGTTTTCCCCTGCCTCAAACCGCACGTTGCATTTAAATCTGGAGCCCAAAATTCACTGAAAACGTGTGCCAGCCGGTAGCAAACTGGGCCAAGCTGCCACGGAATGGTGGTACCGCCTGCCGTCCGGCACTTTGAAGCCCGCCGGTGCTATAATTCCTATCGTCCACGCATGTTTTCCCCTGCCTCAAACCGCACGTTGCATTTAAATCTGGAGCCCAAAATTCACTGAAAACGTGTGCCAGCCGGTAGCAAACTGGGCCAAGCTGCCACGGAATGGTGGTACCGCCTGCCGTCCGGCACTTTGAAGCCCGCCGGTGCTATAATTCCTATCGTCCACGCATGTTTTCCCCTGCCTCAAACCGCACGTTGCATTTAAATCTGGAGCCCAAAATTCACTGAAAACGTGTGCCAGCCGGTAGCAAACTGGGCCAAGCTGCCACGGAATGGTGGTACCGCCTGCCGTCCGGCACTTTGAAGCCCGCCGGTGCTATAATTCCTATCGTCCACGCATGTTTTCCCCTGCCTCAAACCGCACGTTGCATTTAAATCTGGAGCCCAAAATTCACTGAAAACGTGTGCCAGCCGGTAGCAAACTGGGCCAAGCTGCCACGGAATGGTGGTACCGCCTGCCGTCCGGCACTTTGAAGCCCGCCGGTGCTATAATTCCTATCGTCCACGCATGTTTTCCCCTGCCTCAAACCGCACGTTGCATTTAAATCTGGAGCCCAAAATTCACTGAAAACGTGTGCCAGCCGGTAGCAAACTGGGCCAAGCTGCCACGGAATGGTGGTACCGCCTGCCGTCCGGCACTTTGAAGCCCGCCGGTGCTATAATTCCTATCGTCCACGCATGTTTTCCCCTGCCTCAAACCGCACGTTGCATTTAAATCTGGAGCCCAAAATTCACTGAAAACGTGTGCCAGCCGGTAGCAA
>RPFO01000079.1:5522160-5615029 GCA_009746045.1 Mesostigma viride | reverse complement strand
TAGCAAACTGGGCAAGCTGCCACGGAGTGGTGGTACCGCCTGCCGTCCGGCACTTTGAAGCCCGCCGGTGCTATAAATTCCTATCGTCCACGCATGTTTTCCCCTGCCTCAAACCGCACGTTGCATTTAAATCTGGAGCCCAAAATTCACTGAAAACGTGTGCCAGCCGGTAGCAAACTGGGCCAAGCTGCCACGAGTGGTGGTACGCCTGCCGTCCGGCACTTTGAAGCCCGCCGGTGCTATATATTCCTATCGTCCACGCATGTTTTCCCCTGCCTCAAACCGCACGTTGCATTTAAATCTGGAGCCCAAAATTCACTGAAAACGTGTGCCAGCCGGTAGCAAACTGGGCCAAGCTGCCACGGAGTGGTGGTACCGCCTGCCGTCCGGCACTTTGAAGCCCGCCGGTGCTATAATTCCTATCGTCCACGCATGTTTTCCCCTGCCTCAAACCGCACGTTGCATTTAATCTGGAGCCCAAAATTCACTGAAAACGTGTGCAGCCGGTAGCAAACTGGGCCAAGCTGCCACGGAGTGGTGGTACCGCCTGCCGTCCGGCACTTTGAAGCCCCGCCGGTGCTATAATTCCTATCGTCCACGCATGTTTTCCCCTGCCTCAAACCGCACGTTGCATTTAAATCTGGAGCCCAAAATTCACTGAAAACGTGTGCCAGCCGGTAGCAAACTGGGCCAAGCTGCCACGGAGTGGTGGTACCGCCTGCCGTCCGGCACTTTGAAGCCCGCCGGTGCTATAATTCCTATCGTCCACGGCATGTTTTCCCCTGCCTCAAACCGCACGTTGCTTTATTAAATCTGGAGCCCAAAATTCACTGAAAACGTGTGCCAGCCGGTAGCAAACTGGGCCAAGCTGCCACGGAGTGGTGGTACCGCCTGCCGTCCGGCACTTTGAAGCCCGCCGGTGCTAATAATCCTATCGTCCACGCATGTTTTCCCCTGCCTCAAACCGCACGTTGCATTTAAATCTGGAGCCCAAAATTCACTGAAACGTGTGCCAGCCGGTAGCAAACTGGGCAAGCTGCCACGGAGTGGTGGTACCGCCTGCCGTCCGGCACTTTGAAGCCGCCGGTGCTATAATTCCTATCGTCCACGCATGTTTTCCCCTGCCTCAAACCGCACGTTGCATTTAAATCTGGAGCCCAAAATTCACTGAAAACGTGTTGGCCAGCGCCTTCGCAGCCTCCTCCTCCTTCCTCGCAGTCTCCTCCTCCATCTTCCTCGCGGCCTCGTCCGCCTTCATCCTCTCCTGTCGCATCTGCAAAAAAAGAGCGGCCTCCTCCGCAAGAAGTTCCTTGGCTGCCGCCTCCGTCTTCTTCTTCGCCTCCTCCTTCTGCTTCGCCACCAGGATCCTGTGCTCCTTCTCCTGGGCAGCCTTTTTCTCCTTGTACTCCCTCTCCTCCTCCTCTCTCTCCGCCTTCTCCAGCCTCTCCTTCTCCTCCCTCTCCACCCTCTCCCTCTCCGCCTTCTCGATGGCCTCCCTCTCCGCCTTCTCCTTCTCCTTGTCCTTCTTGTCGAGAGCCGCGTAGTCGTCAGCAAAGCTTGCGGCCATTGCTAACAAATCGGACAACCGCTTCCGACGCGTCTCCCGAACCGGCGATTCCGGGTCTTCAGGACTCCCGTTAGTCTTATCGCGCTCGTCCTCCTCAACAAGCTCATTGATAGACTTCCTCAGCTTCCTGAGCTCTTTGGTGCGGTCGTCTTCCTCTGCCAACTCGGCCGCAGGCTTACGCTTAGAACTGGAATGCTTGGGGGACGGCGAGCGGGACGCAGAAGCGGGGGACTTGGGTGGCGGCGAGCGGGACTTGGGGGAAGGAGAGCGGGACGGCGAGCGGGACGCAGTTGCGGGGTTCTTGGTTGACGGCGAGGGGGACTTGCGAGAAGGAGAGCGGGACGCGGTAGCGGGGGGAACTTTGGGCGGAGAGGGGGACTTGCGGTTCGGCGAACGGGTCGCAGTTGCGGGGGACTTGGGGGACTTGCGGGGCGGCGAGCGGGACGCAGTAGCTCCGGCCGACTTGGGGGGCGGCGATGGAGACTTACGGGGCGGAGAGCGGGACGGAGCGCGAGACGCAGCAGCGCGAGAGAGTTGGGGGGTATAATTCTGTCCACTCGCTGGGGGCAAGTTGGACTTGGAGGGCGAGGGGGACTCGGTGGGGGGGACCTCGCCAGAGCATTTACGGGACCGAACTGCAACGGAGGAAACGCCTCCGTTGCCGTTCGGTCCGGCGAGGTGTTCGACGTCATCTTGGGTGAAACGGGAGTGGCCTTGACAGAATCGGAATAGGAGGACGACATCTGCAGAACAATATCAAAAAAGCAAGTTTCACAAATGTCATTCAGAATCTGAATCGCCGGCAGAAAAACGATGGGGAGGGTCTCGCTGCAGCTAGACCCTTTCGTGGATTGTACAAGGGACATTTAGTTTAATGCAAAACTTTGGCGTCTCGCTGCAGCGAGACCCTCACTTCAAGCAAAAAAAAATCATTTTTAGGGTGAGCGAAAAAAAGCAACCTCTTATCATGCAAACATAAAAAAGTATACATTCCTTGGGGTCTCGCTGCAGCGAGACCCTAACGTCAAACAAAAAACAAATCATTTTAGGGTGAGCGAAGAAAGCCCCCTCCCATCTTGCAAACATTAAAAGTCGACATTCGTAGGGGTCTCGCTGCAGCGAGACCCTAACACCGATACAAAACAAATCATTTTAAGGGTGAGAAAAGAAAGACCCCCCATCATGAAAACATGAAAAATTGACATTCCTTGGGGTCTCGCTGCAGCGAGACCCTTACGTCAATACAAAAACAAAATTCCGAGGGTCTACCCGCAGCGAGACCCTTACGACCACGTATCAATACATGTGGGGGGGGGGAAGCTACGTAACAATAAGTGGAAGCATACATGTGACACTAATTGACATGCCCGGAGGCACGCCGTTCAAGGCCCTTCATGAAGTACGTTGCCCTAGAGGCAACCAAGACACGGGTGGGTGGGTGGGGAGCAAAGAAAGAGGCCGACAAAACCAACCAGAGCGGCTTTTAGTCGCAAAACCTCCCTTATCCCTAGCTAACTGACGTCATTAAACCCTTATGTTTAGTGGATGCTAGTAAGACGCTAACCGTACAGACCGGGGGTAGAATATCCCGAATCTGCACGGCTAGTATTAAATAATGCGTAGGTTGTTCTTTTCAGGGGCACTGCACCTCACGCCCCGTTCCGCCCGGGTATAATCAACCCAAGCGCGGAACGCACATTTTATTTAATTCATTTTTCAACCATGCACTATATTGCATCTACTAATCACAAAAGCTCTAGCCAAACAGCTACGAGTAAACACTACGACCTATAAGCCGCTCATCCAGCGGCCTCTTGTTCCCGCATTCACGTATAGAAGAAACTCCGTTCAAAGAACCCCGATTCATGTCCACGTAGCTCCCACAAAAACCAGCATCTTCATTAAAACAATAAGTGGAAGCATACATGTGACACTAATTGACATGCCCGGAGGCACGCCGTTCAAGGCCCTTCATGAAGTACGTTGCCCAATCACCCCCGCCCTGGCTTTCCCTTGAAGCCGCACTCCACCTTGCTCGTTGTCACAAGTGACCGCCCTGCCGCAAAACGGGAGCCCCCCCACATCGGGAGGCGTGTGCCCGGCGGCTGTGGATGCGTGGCCAGGCCCAAAAAGGCCCAGCGCATTTGCACTGCGATTGCGCACGGCCAGCCTATCATGACCCCTCTCGGGGCCCCGAGTCGGTACCGCTATGGCCGTCTCCCCATAGACCCGGGGTGCTTCGAGAAAAAACGTGGACCTAGCCCAGGCCCCGCCAGCCCGGATGCCCGAGGCCACAGCCCCAGGCACCTGGCTGAACGAGAGTCCGTTCAGCCAAGACCGCATTCCCCCCCGAGGTTTCTATGCGTGGGGAAAAAATTTCTAGCTTAGGCGCTTTTCCCATCGCCGTCCCCAGCCCCAACCACCCCCCCTCGGCGGAAGGCAATTGCAAAGTTTGCTGGCCAGCAGCAATTTCCGAAGAAAAATCCGCAGGCCGCGGACCGAGACACGGGTCGCCAGTGCCAGCCATCCGGCTCCAACCCGGGGTGCAAGCATCCCCAGGTACGGAGCACCAGCTCGCGCACTGGGCCGACCAAGCGACAGTTGAGCACCTGTCACGGCATCCGGCCCACCAAAGACCCCAAGCTGGGGAAAAGGTGCGGACCGGAGGTAATCATTTTCTTTTCTTTTAGTTAACCGGGCGAGGAACTACGCCTGGCCGGTTAACAACTGGAAGTCTCACCACTGGCCAAGTGGCCAGTGCAACCAGTGCTTTTGGGATTTTGCTCCGCAGCACCCATAGCTGCGGCTGCCGCCGCAACGACAACGAGCAAAGAAAGAGGCCGACAAAACCAACCAGAGCGGCTTTTAGTCGCAAAACCTCCCTTATCCCTAGCTAACTGACGTCATTAAACCCTTATGTTTAGTGGATGCTAGTAAGACGCTAACCGTACAGACCGGGGGTAGAATATCCCGAATCTGCACGGCTAGTATTAAATAATGCGTAGGTTGTTCTTTTCAGGGGCACTGCACCTCACGCCCCGTTCCGCCCGGGTATAATCAACCCAAGCGCGGAACGCACATTTTATTTAATTCATTTTTCAACCATGCACTATATTGCATCTACTAATCACAAAAGCTCTAGCCAAACAGCTACGAGTAAACACTACGACCTATAAGCCGCTCATCCAGCGGCCTCTTGTTCCCGCATTCACGTATAGAAGAAACTCCGTTCAAAGAACCCCGAATGTGGGGGGGGGATGCTATGTATAAATGCATGTGGGGGGTGCTGCCATGAATAAAAGAATGTGGGGGTGTGATGGCATGAATAAATGAATGTTGGGGGGTGCTGGCATTAATAATTAAATGTGGGGGGGTGATGGCATGAATAAATAAATGTGGGGGGTGCTGCCATGAATAAAAGAATGTGGGGGTGTGATGGCAAGAATAAATGAATGTTGGGGGGTGCTGGCATTAATAATTAAATGTGGGGGGGTGATGGCATGAATAAATAAATGTGGGGGGTGCTGCCATGAATAAAGAATGTGGGGTGTGATGGCATGAATAAATGAATGTTGGGGGTTGCTGGCATTAATAATTAAATGTGGGGGGTGATGGCATGAATAAATAAATGTGGGGGGGTGCTGCCATGAATAAAAGAATGTGGGGGTGTGATGGCATGAATAAATGAATGTTGGGGGTGCTGGCATTAATAATTAAATGTGGGGGGTGATGGCATGAATAAATAAATGTGGGGGGGTGCTGCCATGAATAAAAGAATGTGGGGGTGTGATGGCATGAATAAATGAATGTTGGGGGTTGCTGGCATTAATAATTAAATGTGGGGGGTGATGGCATGAATAAATAAATGTGGGGGGGGTGCTGCCATGAATAAAAGAATGTGGGGGTGTGATGGCATGAATAAATGAATGTTGGGGGGTGCTGGCATTAATAATTAAATGTGGGGGGGTGATGGCATGAATAAATAAATGTGGGGGGTGCTGCCATGAATAAAAGAATGTGGGGGTGTGATGGCATGAATAAATGAATGTTGGGGGTTGCTGGCATTAATAATTAAATGTGGGGGGTGATGGCATGAATAAATAAATGTGGGGGGGGTGCTGCCATGAATAAAAGAATGTGGGGGTGTGATGGCATGAATAAATGAATGTTGGGGGGTGCTGGCATTAATAATTAAATGTGGGGGCTGATGGCATGAATAAATAAATGATACGTAGCATCACCCCCCACATGTATTGATACGTAGCAGCACCCCCCCACATGTATTGATACGTAGCAGCACCCCCCACATGTATTGATACGTAGCAGCACCCCCCACATGTATTGATACGTAGCAGCACCCCCCACATGTATTGATACGTAGCAGCACCCCCCACATGTATTGATACGTAGCAGCACCCCCCACATGTATTGATACGTAGCAGCACCCCCCCACATGTATTGATACGTAGCAGCACCCCCCCACATGTATTGATACGTAGCAGCACCCCCCACATGTATTGATACGTAGCAGCCCCCCCACATGTATTGATACGTAGCAGCACCCCCCACATGTATTGATACGTAGCAGCACCCCCCACATGTATTGATACGTAGCAGCACCCCCCACATGTATTGATACGTAGCAGCACCCCCCACATGTATTGATACGTAGCAGCACCCCCCCACATGTATTGATACGTAGCAGCACCCCCCACATGTATTGATACGTAGCAGCACCCCCCCACATGTATTGATACGTAGCAGCACCCCCCCACATGTATTGATACGTAGCAGCACCCCCCCACATGTATTGATACGTAGCAGCACCCCCCCACATGTATTGATACGTAGCAGCACCCCCCCACATGTATTGATACGTAGCAGCACCCCCCCACATGTATTGATACGTAGCAGCACCCCCCCACATGTATTGATACGTAGCAGCACCCCCCCACATGTATTGATACGTAGCAGCACCCCCCCACATGTATTGATACGTAGCAGCACCCCCCCACATGTATTGATACGTAGCAGCACCCCCCCACATGTATTGATACGTAGCAGCACCCCCCCACATGTATTGATACGTAGCAGCACCCCCCCACATGTATTGATACGTAGCAGCACCCCCCACATGTATTGATACGTAGCAGCACCCCCCCACATGTATTGATACGTAGCAGCACCCCCCCACATGTATTGATACGTAGCAGCACCCCCCACATGTATTGATACGTAGCAGCACCCCCCCACATGTATTGATACGTAGCAGCACCCCCCCACATGTATTGATACGTAGCAGCACCCCCCCACATGTATTGATACGTAGCAGCACCCCCCCACATGTATTGATACGTAGCAGCACCCCCCCACGTGTATTGATACGTAGCAGCACCCCCCCACATGTATTGATACGTAGCAGCACCCCCCCACATGTATTGATACGTAGCAGCACCCCCCCACATGTATTGATACGTAGCAGCACAATTTTAGTCAGCCTACCATCCACGTTGCGGCAAAAGATCACCTTTTTTTGTGTTTCGGCAAAATGAAGATTTCTTGCAAACTATCGTTATGCAGGCAGGTAGCAACGTCCGATGTTATAATCCGGCAGGTAGCATGCAAACGTCGAAACGATATGAAGGGGAAAAAAAGCATCAAACAGGAGCACCGATTAGAAACGCAGCAAATGCAGTATGTGCACATCTACACCTATAACCTAACCAGACCAAAGGCATAGCAAACATGGAAAGGGTGACCCAAGTGAAAGCCTAGCACCACCATGATCGACATGTGCGAGACCAAGAAACGCTCCATGGCAACTAGACTAAAGGGATGGATGCCAGATGTGGATTAGGATCGGCTTAGCTGACTCTACCGAGATGTCTGCAGCTAGCAACGAAAAGAAGGAAGCCAGACATTTTTATCACTCTTGCTGCAACATAGAGTTTCTTGCGATGGCAGCAAGGACATGTCTTCGCCCAGCTGGCTAACTGTGTCGTCGGCGTGCATGCGCTGTTTAGTTGCCGTTTTTGATAGAACAATTTTAGTCAGCCTACCATCCAGGATGCGGCAAAAGCTCACCTTTTTTTCGTTGTGCGGCGAAAGCAGACCGATTTCCTTGTAAACTTCCGGCACCAGGCAGGTATCAACGTAGGATTTTATAATCCAGCAGGTAGCATGCAAACGTCGAAACGATATGGCAGCTCGTATCAGCTATGGGGTCTCTCTGCGGCTGCGCTTCTTTTTCGATGGGCGATGGGACGGTCGCAATTCGCAAAACGGACGCGGCGTCACAGGGCTGAACGGTATTGAAAAAATTGGAAACGTGGCATCCTCGTTCCTCCCCACGGAACTGAAAACTGGAAGCGCGGCGCTGGTGCAAAAGCTCGATCCCATCTTTTGGAACCAAGCTAGCGGATTGGACGACATCCAATATGCCGTCACCCGTGCTTGTGGCCGCAGGTATAAAAAGAGACGACCTCCAGCCCATTTACCTGGGAACATTCGGATGTTTGGCTGACATCGTTACCATGCGTCAATGTACAATGAGGTTCTGGGTTCGATTCCTGGTGTGGTCATGGAAATAAATTTTTTTCTGCACATCTACTGAAATCAGTCATAGCACCAAACAATCACGCTGCAGCGAGACGCTATAGCCCTGGAGCCGCTGATAAACCTGACATCCGGTACGTCTTACTATCATAGATTGCCGAACTATATAATAATAATAGTCTATACCACTTTTTCTTGTAAATGATTTACTAAATAATGATTCTATATACTTTAACATACCATATTATTAAAGTATGTGGAATTTAACCATGCTATTCACAATATATTATAAAATCTTTTGCAAAATATACTGTAATTAGTATATATATTTTCTGATAAACAATTTTATCAATGCTACTGTGTTATTTTTGTTATTCTCGCCATGCAGGTATCTGAGTGTTCTGGGAGAACTAATAAGAGAATGAGCCGCGAAGGTGAGGAAAACCTGAAATCTTTTCGTCCTTATTGGGGTCTCTCTGCAGCTAGACCATTTATAACCACAAGCAATAGCTTAAATTCAAGGGTCTCGCTGCAGCTAGACCCTCTTTATGGTTGCTATAAAATTAATGAATCAGAAGTCTGTGATTTAACAATCGCACGCCGCAATGAAGGGTCTAGCTGCAGCGAGACCCCAATCTTGGTCGGGGTATGCTAAGTTCACCACATCAGGTAATCTTTTCGTCTAACGGAAAAAGCCCCTCTAAGGGTCTAGCTGCAGCTAGACCCCAATCGTGGTAAAAAATGATACACTTTCGAACTTTGTCTGTAATTGTCGCTTTTCCCAACGATACTCGATTTGCATGGATTTCGTTGTGCCGGTCGTCATGGCATGCAGCACGCGAACGGGTGGGAGTTTTCGCCCTTGCGTCCGGTCGTCCAGGATTCAGTGCAATTAAGTTGAACACCGGGACGAAGCAGTCAACTGGCGCAAAAAGGGTTTTCGGAGATGAGAACCAGAATCCAGCGCAGCCTGAAGCCAAGGAAGTCAAGCGGCCGGGAGAATACTCGAAATCAAAGAGGGTTATTGGGGAATATTTCGCTGACCAGGCGTTTGAAGCGGCTCAGGCGATGACAAAACCCGAGGGGCGGGGGCCGGCTTTCGACCAGATGATTGCTGGCTTTAACTCTAGGGCCGCTGAACTAGGTCACGGGAAGTATCATGAGGAGGCGAAAAAGCTTTACAATCAGGAGCGGATGGCAGAACTGAACAGGTTCTGGGTGGCTCGGATTAACGGCTTTTTTGATGGTCTGACCAAAAGCGACGCAGACAGAGACGTCAGGATGGTGCTGATGTCCACGCTTTACTGTGGTGACGACTTGGAGAAGGAGTTTTCGGCCGCGGAGTTGGAGAACCTGACGGGGATGGACGCCAAGAAGATTCGCGGAATTCGCGCGATACGAAGGCAGCAGAAGTTGGACTACCTCAGACACGCGCAGGCTCGCAAGGGGCGCCCTTTGCCGCAATTCGTGATTGACGCGATAGTGGACGCGTGGATGCACGATGATGAGTCGCGCGCCTCCTCCCAGATGAAGGATGTCAAGCGCACTTACAGCAGGGAGGGTCGTGGCAATCACGGGGTGCTCGTCGCCGTTGAGGGAGCGCGCTATTACATGACCTCCAAGGAGGACATGTACAATCACTTTCTCGAAAAGCATGCGTACTGGAACAAAAGGAGTAACCAGTATGATAAGGACGTGGGCATTCACGTGGGCTACACGACCTTCTGCAAATACGCGCCCGATTGCATCAAGGGCAAGTGGAAGGAGAGGAACCTGTGCGCGTGTGAGAAGCACGTCACCATGCAGTCGGCCATGGGGGCGTGGACCAAGCACTCCAATGCGAACCACGGCAAGAACTGCAAGTGTGGCGCGGAGTGTGCGGGATGCTCCAAGTACAGAGAGCCGGACGGTACTTGCGGAATGTGGAAAGCCATTCACTCGACGGACTGGATCAAGCACTTTCACTGCCCGGTGTCCGCCGAGACTGACGGCAGGGATAACGGGCTGCGTGAAGGGGGCGGAATGGGCGGGGGGATGGAAGAGGGGGAGGGGGAAGATGAATGGCGGGGACGGGACCTGGAAGACCTCGACATTTCTGAGAGGCTGGTGGAGGACGAAGATGGGGTGCCGAGGACGGAGAGGGTTCACCGCATACTGAAGATGGCGTGTGTGGAGGGGTTCTGTCCTGAGGAATCATGCGGCATCCATAATAACTGGGTGCAGTGTGATCGGGACAAGAATTCCACGGAGATTCTGAATTGGTTCAAGTTCGAGATGGTGGAGCAGACTGTGACCCGACGGGTGAATGTGAGTTGGTTTCGATTTTATTTCTCCGTTAATATGTTGTTGACTTTTTTTTTTGTGACCTATAGCTGCAGCGAGACCCTTTGTGAGTTGCAGTTATCTTATCGAAATGCGATTTTATTGCAAATCGAAACTGTCTGCGGACCTTTGCGAAACAGGGCGAGACCGATGGCAGGGCGGCGAAGAAGGTGAAGCGGCCCGAGCAAGTCCAAATGAGGTCCACCCCAGCTGAGCTGCGGGACGAGATTCTTAAGATGTGGGACAAGTTCACCGTGCACTGCTTTACGGCCTGGTCGCAGGCGGATACAATCAAGGATCGGGAGAAGAATCTGAGAGAGGGGGACGTGCTCGTGCACGGCGACTGGGCCGAGAACTACGAGAACAGCAGCTACGTCCAACTGCAGTCGCAGTACTTCCACAAGCGCAGCCACATCCTGATGCCCATGATCGTGCGTTATCGGCTCAACGGCGAGCTGGAAAAGCGCGTCTTCTTTTTCCTGGGGGATTCCAGTATCAAGCGGGGCGAGCGCGCACTCGTATACGCTCTTCGCAAGATTCTGGAAACCCTGCGGGTAGAAGTAGGGGTAGAGGTGCGAAACCTGTACATGTGCTCGGACAACTGCGCGGTGCAGTTTAAGTCCAGGTACGTGATTAACCAGATTAACGGTCTGCTCATGGGGGATCCCGACCTGCAGGCCTTTGAGTTCCACTACATGGGGGAGCAGCATGGGAAGGGGGAGGTGGATGGTCAAGGAGCGAAGTGCAAGTGCGTCTTGAGGGAAATGCAGAGGATTCCCGAAAACCAGCACATACTTGAGACCCACCAGCTAGTCGCCTACTTGAACCAGAACTGGCAGGGCGGCAAGACATCGAGCAGGGAGTCGGCCCGCGCGCGGGCCGAGAACGTCACTCGCCACTTCTTCCTTTTACCCCCGGTACGGGATTTTGTGTTATTTCAGGTTTTAAGACGTCAACTGCCGCTGTTCTATAAAAATTCAAACCCAATAAAGGTATCTCTGCAGAGAGACCCTATATACTGTCAATGGGTTGCTTTTCTTTTAGGTATGAAATTTCGCTTGTTCTATCGGTATGAAGGGGTCTCTCTGCAGCTATACCCTGTGTCGAATTTCGATCACTTGATATCTTGTCGTACGTTGTTATTATGATTCGAATGGGGTCTCTCTGCAGCTATACCCTGTGTCGAATTTTGATCACTTATATCTTGTCGTACGTTGTTATTATGATTCGAATGGGGTCTCTCTGCAGCTATACCCTGTGTCGAATTTTGATCACTTGATGTCTTGTCGTTAATTTTTTTTTTAAGGGGTCTCTCTGCAGCTATACCCTGTTTTATTGGTTTTTGGTCAATTTTGCTAATTTGAACGGTATTCTTTTTGTCCTAACTATTTGATGACAGGACGTCGAGTCCGGCCGACGCGCGGAGGTTGAGGAGGTGCCTGGCATCAAGAAGGCGCATTGGTGGCGACTGGACAAGTCCGACCCTGGCCTTTTGATGATTAGGCGCTATTCCTGCTACTGTCCGCCCTGTTTGGCTGGGCGGTTTGAGGGATGTCTAAGCGAGTGGTCGTTTATCATCGAGTTCAATGATGCAGGAAGCTCGATGAAAACTGTCCGTTTGCTGCCACCGAGCCAGCCCAACCCTCCGGTTCGCATGGTGACGCGGGGGGAGCAGCTGAAGGACAAGCGGGAGGCGATGGGCCGGCAGATGAGACTCCACGACTATGTGGCAGTTCCATCGGACAAGGACACGGATCACGATCCCATCCACCCGTTCTGGTTGGCTGAGGTTGTAAGCGAAGCCGGGCCGATCGTGTTAGACGAGAACTTCGAGAGGTGGGTCGAGGGCCGGAACGGACGGGAGAAGGAGCTGTTCCTCGCCGGGAACGGCATTCTTCCCGTTCGGATTTGGAAGCGGGATAAGCATGACCCCCTGCATTTCACGCTCAACGTTGAGGATTGGCCACCGTCACGCCAGCCCGAGCTTGTGAATTGCTATCTCTGCGTCGCTCCGGCTCTCCGGCTAGAAGCACGCGTGCGCAGCGACGGAATGTGTGCCGACATCAGGATGAGCAAGGAGCTCGACAAGTGGCTTACTACGCTGGTGATCAAGGATGAAGCCCCGGAGGGGCCGGCACCGACTTAAACAAGAAATTGGGGTCTCGCTGCGGGTAGACGACGCCCTAGTTTCGGCTCGTATTATATCTTTAGAGTGGGGCTTCAGTAGGGTGTAAAAAGGTGGCCGCATATATTGTATATATTTTTCGAGATCTTTCTGTGGTCAAGTTTAAGGGTAGTTGATAATTTTTTGCGGCCTTCAATTAACAGTTATTTTTTACTGCAACATAATTTTATGCTGTATATTTAAATAATGATAAGGATTTCGATATTTTTTTGCACAATCTATTCGACATTTGTTTCTGCATGTCGAGAATTTATTGCTCCACCCCCACAAAAAAAATCGTTCCGGAACTGTTCGAAGCGAATAGCACTGACAGGATTCGAACCCGGGTCCACATTAATGTTCGGAGTGAGGTAGGCCAGCCATCATGTTCCGCACTCAAATCTGGCTCGGGTCCGATCCCTTCCATTGCTCTTCGCTTCGAACAGCTCCGGAACAAGTTTTTTGTGGGGTTGGAGCAATAAATACTTATTTGCCGGGCGCAGTTGTCATTCCGCCTAGTACAATTGCGTCACTAGTACAATTTTTGTCTGGGTACGGTACGAACCAATAACGCAATATTTAGTATCTAATCGCCGCTGCTCTTGCTGAATTTTATCCGGAAGCTGAAAAAGGTGTCCGGTGAAGCGAATACTAGTGACTGGTGGTCGTGCCCTTCCATTACTCCTTATCGACAAATTTTGGGTTCTACCTGCAGTTATAACCCTTGCGCGTCTGGCTGTCGGGGTCACCAATTTCCTGTCGATTGCAAGCAGCCAACCTTGCCGAAATTTAACACTGTCACAAATGGAGCAGAGCAATATTTTCGGTTCTCAGCATACCTATGTGATGGTCGACAAAAATGAGCACGCTGCAAACATCAGAATTGATGTAGAGTTGCTCGGACCTTCTGCACAGTGGGGTGCAGGTGTCATTGCGTTCGGCAATGGCATGATCGATCTGGTGCCACCCGATTCAGATTTGAACCCTGCTTACCAATGCGTGCCTGACAATCAGGCGAGAGTGGTGGTGGAGAGCACGGAAATTCCGGGCTCTCCCAATGTATCAATGATGCGCCTGAGGGCCGAGGCCCAGCAGGAGTTCCTGGCTGCTGCGGAGAACGGCGGGGCCAAGTGGAACACCAAAATGTATACAGGCGAGCCTCCCAACTACAGGGGAGACCAGTACCAGGGAGTGTACTCCTTCGGCGATTTTGACATCGACGGATGGGGCACCTTTTTCTAGGCGCAATGCCTAAGTTGTCAAATACTCCGACAATGTCAAAATTGCGAATGATAAAATTACGGACATGTGCACATATATGTACTGATTCAATAAAAAATTTCGGCAATTTTGTTCCCGGCATTGATAATCAAAAGCTGCTAGCAAGCCAAGGACTTCAAAAGTGGCAATAGATCGATGTAGGTCGTCGATAAACTTGTCTAGTCGTCATATTTCGGTCGCAAAATTCGTGCGTGGCCTGCAGGCATCGGACAAAGTGCACGCAACAGCAGGAGTCGGTTGAGTTCGAAGCACGGCAGACAAAAAATTTCGGCGCAAAGTCCGTCCGGCGAAAAATTCGCTCGGCTGCCAAATTTTCGGCAAGAATTTCGGCGCAATGTCCGGTTTTCGGACGATTGAAATTAGCGTTTTTTTCTTGCAAAAATCTACCCCATTCCGCGTGGGACCACCCATCTGGAGCCCAAAATTCACTGAAAACGTGTGCCAGCCGGTAGCAAACTGGGCCAAGCTGCCACGGAGTGGTGGTACCGCCTGCCGTCCGGCACTTTGAAGCCCGCCGGTGCTATAATTCCTATCGTCCACGCATGTTTTCCCCTGCCTCAAACCGCACGTTGCATTTAAATCTGGAGCCCAAAATTCACTGAAAACGTGTGCCAGCCGGTAGCAAACTGGGCCAAGCTGCCACGGAATGGTGGTACCGCCTGCCGTCCGGCACTTTGAAGCCCGCCGGTGCTATAATTCCTATCGTCCACGCATGTTTTCCCCTGCCTCAAACCGCACGTTGCATTTAAATCTGGAGCCCAAAATTCACTGAAAACGTGTGCCAGCCGGTAGCAAACTGGGCCAAGCTGCCACGGAGTGGTGGTACCGCCTGCCGTCCGGCACTTTGAAGCCCGCCGGTGCTATAATTCCTATCGTCCACGCATGTTTTCCCCTGCCTCAAACCGCACGTTGCATTTAAATCTGGAGCCCAAAATTCACTGAAAACGTGTGCCAGCCGGTAGCAAACTGGGCCAAGCTGCCACGGAATGGTGGTACCGCCTGCCGTCCGGCACTTTGAAGCCCGCCGGTGCTATAATTCCTATCGTCCACGCATGTTTTCCCCTGCCTCAAACCGCACGTTGCATTTAAATCTGGAGCCCAAAATTCACTGAAAACGTGTGCCAGCCGGTAGCAAACTGGGCCAAGCTGCCACGGAATGGTGGTACCGCCTGCCGTCCGGCACTTTGAAGCCCGCCGGTGCTATAATTCCTATCGTCCACGCATGTTTTCCCCTGCCTCAAACCGCACGTTGCATTTAAATCTGGAGCCCAAAATTCACTGAAAACGTGTGCCAGCCGGTAGCAAACTGGGCCAAGCTGCCACGGAATGGTGGTACCGCCTGCCGTCCGGCACTTTGAAGCCCGCCGGTGCTATAATTCCTATCGTCCACGCATGTTTTCCCCTGCCTCAAACCGCACGTTGCATTTAAATCTGGAGCCCAAAATTCACTGAAAACGTGTGCCAGCCGGTAGCAAACTGGGCCAAGCTGCCACGGAATGGTGGTACCGCCTGCCGTCCGGCACTTTGAAGCCCGCCGGTGCTATAATTCCTATCGTCCACGCATGTTTTCCCCTGCCTCAAACCGCACGTTGCATTTAAATCTGGAGCCCAAAATTCACTGAAAACGTGTGCCAGCCGGTAGCAAACTGGGCCAAGCTGCCACGGAATGGTGGTACCGCCTGCCGTCCGGCACTTTGAAGCCCGCCGGTGCTATAATTCCTATCGTCCACGCATGTTTTCCCCTGCCTCAAACCGCACGTTGCATTTAAATCTGGAGCCCAAAATTCACTGAAAACGTGTGCCAGCCGGTAGCAAACTGGGCCAAGCTGCCACGGAATGGTGGTACCGCCTGCCGTCCGGCACTTTGAAGCCCGCCGGTGCTATAATTCCTATCGTCCACGCATGTTTTCCCCTGCCTCAAACCGCACGTTGCATTTAAATCTGGAGCCCAAAATTCACTGAAAACGTGTGCCAGCCGGTAGCAAACTGGGCCAAGCTGCCACGGAATGGTGGTACCGCCTGCCGTCCGGCACTTTGAAGCCCGCCGGTGCTATAATTCCTATCGTCCACGCATGTTTTCCCCTGCCTCAAACCGCACGTTGCATTTAAATCTGGAGCCCAAAATTCACTGAAAACGTGTGCCAGCCGGTAGCAAACTGGGCCAAGCTGCCACGGAATGGTGGTACCGCCTGCCGTCCGGCACTTTGAAGCCCGCCGGTGCTATAATTCCTATCGTCCACGCATGTTTTCCCCTGCCTCAAACCGCACGTTGCATTTAAATCTGGAGCCCAAAATTCACTGAAAACGTGTGCCAGCCGGTAGCAAACTGGGCCAAGCTGCCACGGAATGGTGGTACCGCCTGCCGTCCGGCACTTTGAAGCCCGCCGGTGCTATAATTCCTATCGTCCACGCATGTTTTCCCCTGCCTCAAACCGCACGTTGCATTTAAATCTGGAGCCCAAAATTCACTGAAAACGTGTGCCAGCCGGTAGCAAACTGGGCCAAGCTGCCACGGAATGGTGGTACCGCCTGCCGTCCGGCACTTTGAAGCCCGCCGGTGCTATAATTCCTATCGTCCACGCATGTTTTCCCCTGCCTCAAACCGCACGTTGCATTTAAATCTGGAGCCCAAAATTCACTGAAAACGTGTGCCAGCCGGTAGCAAACTGGGCCAAGCTGCCACGGAATGGTGGTACCGCCTGCCGTCCGGCACTTTGAAGCCCGCCGGTGCTATAATTCCTATCGTCCACGCATGTTTTCCCCTGCCTCAAACCGCACGTTGCATTTAAATCTGGAGCCCAAAATTCACTGAAAACGTGTGCCAGCCGGTAGCAAACTGGGCCAAGCTGCCACGGAATGGTGGTACCGCCTGCCGTCCGGCACTTTGAAGCCCGCCGGTGCTATAATTCCTATCGTCCACGCATGTTTTCCCCTGCCTCAAACCGCACGTTGCATTTAAATCTGGAGCCCAAAATTCACTGAAAACGTGTGCCAGCCGGTAGCAAACTGGGCCAAGCTGCCACGGAATGGTGGTACCGCCTGCCGTCCGGCACTTTGAAGCCCGCCGGTGCTATAATTCCTATCGTCCACGCATGTTTTCCCCTGCCTCAAACCGCACGTTGCATTTAAATCTGGAGCCCAAAATTCACTGAAAACGTGTGCCAGCCGGTAGCAAACTGGGCCAAGCTGCCACGGAATGGTGGTACCGCCTGCCGTCCGGCACTTTGAAGCCCGCCGGTGCTATAATTCCTATCGTCCACGCATGTTTTCCCCTGCCTCAAACCGCACGTTGCATTTAAATCTGGAGCCCAAAATTCACTGAAAACGTGTGCCAGCCGGTAGCAAACTGGGCCAAGCTGCCACGGAATGGTGGTACCGCCTGCCGTCCGGCACTTTGAAGCCCGCCGGTGCTATAATTCCTATCGTCCACGCATGTTTTCCCCTGCCTCAAACCGCACGTTGCATTTAAATCTGGAGCCCAAAATTCACTGAAAACGTGTGCCAGCCGGTAGCAAACTGGGCCAAGCTGCCACGGAATGGTGGTACCGCCTGCCGTCCGGCACTTTGAAGCCCGCCGGTGCTATAATTCCTATCGTCCACGCATGTTTTCCCCTGCCTCAAACCGCACGTTGCATTTAAATCTGGAGCCCAAAATTCACTGAAAACGTGTGCCAGCCGGTAGCAAACTGGGCCAAGCTGCCACGGAATGGTGGTACCGCCTGCCGTCCGGCACTTTGAAGCCCGCCGGTGCTATAATTCCTATCGTCCACGCATGTTTTCCCCTGCCTCAAACCGCACGTTGCATTTAAATCTGGAGCCCAAAATTCACTGAAAACGTGTGCCAGCCGGTAGCAAACTGGGCCAAGCTGCCACGGAATGGTGGTACCGCCTGCCGTCCGGCACTTTGAAGCCCGCCGGTGCTATAATTCCTATCGTCCACGCATGTTTTCCCCTGCCTCAAACCGCACGTTGCATTTAAATCTGGAGCCCAAAATTCACTGAAAACGTGTGCCAGCCGGTAGCAAACTGGGCCAAGCTGCCACGGAATGGTGGTACCGCCTGCCGTCCGGCACTTTGAAGCCCGCCGGTGCTATAATTCCTATCGTCCACGCATGTTTTCCCCTGCCTCAAACCGCACGTTGCATTTAAATCTGGAGCCCAAAATTCACTGAAAACGTGTGCCAGCCGGTAGCAAACTGGGCCAAGCTGCCACGGAATGGTGGTACCGCCTGCCGTCCGGCACTTTGAAGCCCGCCGGTGCTATAATTCCTATCGTCCACGCATGTTTTCCCCTGCCTCAAACCGCACGTTGCATTTAAATCTGGAGCCCAAAATTCACTGAAAACGTGTGCCAGCCGGTAGCAAACTGGGCCAAGCTGCCACGGAATGGTGGTACCGCCTGCCGTCCGGCACTTTGAAGCCCGCCGGTGCTATAATTCCTATCGTCCACGCATGTTTTCCCCTGCCTCAAACCGCACGTTGCATTTAAATCTGGAGCCCAAAATTCACTGAAAACGTGTGCCAGCCGGTAGCAAACTGGGCCAAGCTGCCACGGAATGGTGGTACCGCCTGCCGTCCGGCACTTTGAAGCCCGCCGGTGCTATAATTCCTATCGTCCACGCATGTTTTCCCCTGCCTCAAACCGCACGTTGCATTTAAATCTGGAGCCCAAAATTCACTGAAAACGTGTGCCAGCCGGTAGCAAACTGGGCCAAGCTGCCACGGAATGGTGGTACCGCCTGCCGTCCGGCACTTTGAAGCCCGCCGGTGCTATAATTCCTATCGTCCACGCATGTTTTCCCCTGCCTCAAACCGCACGTTGCATTTAAATCTGGAGCCCAAAATTCACTGAAAACGTGTGCCAGCCGGTAGCAAACTGGGCCAAGCTGCCACGGAATGGTGGTACCGCCTGCCGTCCGGCACTTTGAAGCCCGCCGGTGCTATAATTCCTATCGTCCACGCATGTTTTCCCCTGCCTCAAACCGCACGTTGCATTTAAATCTGGAGCCCAAAATTCACTGAAAACGTGTGCCAGCCGGTAGCAAACTGGGCCAAGCTGCCACGGAATGGTGGTACCGCCTGCCGTCCGGCACTTTGAAGCCCGCCGGTGCTATAATTCCTATCGTCCACGCATGTTTTCCCCTGCCTCAAACCGCACGTTGCATTTAAATCTGGAGCCCAAAATTCACTGAAAACGTGTGCCAGCCGGTAGCAAACTGGGCCAAGCTGCCACGGAATGGTGGTACCGCCTGCCGTCCGGCACTTTGAAGCCCGCCGGTGCTATAATTCCTATCGTCCACGCATGTTTTCCCCTGCCTCAAACCGCACGTTGCATTTAAATCTGGAGCCCAAAATTCACTGAAAACGTGTGCCAGCCGGTAGCAAACTGGGCCAAGCTGCCACGGAATGGTGGTACCGCCTGCCGTCCGGCACTTTGAAGCCCGCCGGTGCTATAATTCCTATCGTCCACGCATGTTTTCCCCTGCCTCAAACCGCACGTTGCATTTAAATCTGGAGCCCAAAATTCACTGAAAACGTGTGCCAGCCGGTAGCAAACTGGGCCAAGCTGCCACGGAATGGTGGTACCGCCTGCCGTCCGGCACTTTGAAGCCCGCCGGTGCTATAATTCCTATCGTCCACGCATGTTTTCCCCTGCCTCAAACCGCACGTTGCATTTAAATCTGGAGCCCAAAATTCACTGAAAACGTGTGCCAGCCGGTAGCAAACTGGGCCAAGCTGCCACGGAATGGTGGTACCGCCTGCCGTCCGGCACTTTGAAGCCCGCCGGTGCTATAATTCCTATCGTCCACGCATGTTTTCCCCTGCCTCAAACCGCACGTTGCATTTAAATCTGGAGCCCAAAATTCACTGAAAACGTGTGCCAGCCGGTAGCAAACTGGGCCAAGCTGCCACGGAATGGTGGTACCGCCTGCCGTCCGGCACTTTGAAGCCCGCCGGTGCTATAATTCCTATCGTCCACGCATGTTTTCCCCTGCCTCAAACCGCACGTTGCATTTAAATCTGGAGCCCAAAATTCACTGAAAACGTGTGCCAGCCGGTAGCAAACTGGGCCAAGCTGCCACGGAATGGTGGTACCGCCTGCCGTCCGGCACTTTGAAGCCCGCCGGTGCTATAATTCCTATCGTCCACGCATGTTTTCCCCTGCCTCAAACCGCACGTTGCATTTAAATCTGGAGCCCAAAATTCACTGAAAACGTGTGCCAGCCGGTAGCAAACTGGGCCAAGCTGCCACGGAATGGTGGTACCGCCTGCCGTCCGGCACTTTGAAGCCCGCCGGTGCTATAATTCCTATCGTCCACGCATGTTTTCCCCTGCCTCAAACCGCACGTTGCATTTAAATCTGGAGCCCAAAATTCACTGAAAACGTGTGCCAGCCGGTAGCAAACTGGGCCAAGCTGCCACGGAATGGTGGTACCGCCTGCCGTCCGGCACTTTGAAGCCCGCCGGTGCTATAATTCCTATCGTCCACGCATGTTTTCCCCTGCCTCAAACCGCACGTTGCATTTAAATCTGGAGCCCAAAATTCACTGAAAACGTGTGCCAGCCGGTAGCAAACTGGGCCAAGCTGCCACGGAATGGTGGTACCGCCTGCCGTCCGGCACTTTGAAGCCCGCCGGTGCTATAATTCCTATCGTCCACGCATGTTTTCCCCTGCCTCAAACCGCACGTTGCATTTAAATCTGGAGCCCAAAATTCACTGAAAACGTGTGCCAGCCGGTAGCAAACTGGGCCAAGCTGCCACGGAATGGTGGTACCGCCTGCCGTCCGGCACTTTGAAGCCCGCCGGTGCTATAATTCCTATCGTCCACGCATGTTTTCCCCTGCCTCAAACCGCACGTTGCATTTAAATCTGGAGCCCAAAATTCACTGAAAACGTGTGCCAGCCGGTAGCAAACTGGGCCAAGCTGCCACGGAATGGTGGTACCGCCTGCCGTCCGGCACTTTGAAGCCCGCCGGTGCTATAATTCCTATCGTCCACGCATGTTTTCCCCTGCCTCAAACCGCACGTTGCATTTAAATCTGGAGCCCAAAATTCACTGAAAACGTGTGCCAGCCGGTAGCAAACTGGGCCAAGCTGCCACGGAATGGTGGTACCGCCTGCCGTCCGGCACTTTGAAGCCCGCCGGTGCTATAATTCCTATCGTCCACGCATGTTTTCCCCTGCCTCAAACCGCACGTTGCATTTAAATCTGGAGCCCAAAATTCACTGAAAACGTGTGCCAGCCGGTAGCAAACTGGGCCAAGCTGCCACGGAATGGTGGTACCGCCTGCCGTCCGGCACTTTGAAGCCCGCCGGTGCTATAATTCCTATCGTCCACGCATGTTTTCCCCTGCCTCAAACCGCACGTTGCATTTAAATCTGGAGCCCAAAATTCACTGAAAACGTGTGCCAGCCGGTAGCAAACTGGGCCAAGCTGCCACGGAATGGTGGTACCGCCTGCCGTCCGGCACTTTGAAGCCCGCCGGTGCTATAATTCCTATCGTCCACGCATGTTTTCCCCTGCCTCAAACCGCACGTTGCATTTAAATCTGGAGCCCAAAATTCACTGAAAACGTGTGCCAGCCGGTAGCAAACTGGGCCAAGCTGCCACGGAATGGTGGTACCGCCTGCCGTCCGGCACTTTGAAGCCCGCCGGTGCTATAATTCCTATCGTCCACGCATGTTTTCCCCTGCCTCAAACCGCACGTTGCATTTAAATCTGGAGCCCAAAATTCACTGAAAACGTGTGCCAGCCGGTAGCAAACTGGGCCAAGCTGCCACGGAATGGTGGTACCGCCTGCCGTCCGGCACTTTGAAGCCCGCCGGTGCTATAATTCCTATCGTCCACGCATGTTTTCCCCTGCCTCAAACCGCACGTTGCATTTAAATCTGGAGCCCAAAATTCACTGAAAACGTGTGCCAGCCGGTAGCAAACTGGGCCAAGCTGCCACGGAATGGTGGTACCGCCTGCCGTCCGGCACTTTGAAGCCCGCCGGTGCTATAATTCCTATCGTCCACGCATGTTTTCCCCTGCCTCAAACCGCACGTTGCATTTAAATCTGGAGCCCAAAATTCACTGAAAACGTGTGCCAGCCGGTAGCAAACTGGGCCAAGCTGCCACGGAATGGTGGTACCGCCTGCCGTCCGGCACTTTGAAGCCCGCCGGTGCTATAATTCCTATCGTCCACGCATGTTTTCCCCTGCCTCAAACCGCACGTTGCATTTAAATCTGGAGCCCAAAATTCACTGAAAACGTGTGCCAGCCGGTAGCAAACTGGGCCAAGCTGCCACGGAATGGTGGTACCGCCTGCCGTCCGGCACTTTGAAGCCCGCCGGTGCTATAATTCCTATCGTCCACGCATGTTTTCCCCTGCCTCAAACCGCACGTTGCATTTAAATCTGGAGCCCAAAATTCACTGAAAACGTGTGCCAGCCGGTAGCAAACTGGGCCAAGCTGCCACGGAATGGTGGTACCGCCTGCCGTCCGGCACTTTGAAGCCCGCCGGTGCTATAATTCCTATCGTCCACGCATGTTTTCCCCTGCCTCAAACCGCACGTTGCATTTAAATCTGGAGCCCAAAATTCACTGAAAACGTGTGCCAGCCGGTAGCAAACTGGGCCAAGCTGCCACGGAATGGTGGTACCGCCTGCCGTCCGGCACTTTGAAGCCCGCCGGTGCTATAATTCCTATCGTCCACGCATGTTTTCCCCTGCCTCAAACCGCACGTTGCATTTAAATCTGGAGCCCAAAATTCACTGAAAACGTGTGCCAGCCGGTAGCAAACTGGGCCAAGCTGCCACGGAATGGTGGTACCGCCTGCCGTCCGGCACTTTGAAGCCCGCCGGTGCTATAATTCCTATCGTCCACGCATGTTTTCCCCTGCCTCAAACCGCACGTTGCATTTAAATCTGGAGCCCAAAATTCACTGAAAACGTGTGCCAGCCGGTAGCAAACTGGGCCAAGCTGCCACGGAATGGTGGTACCGCCTGCCGTCCGGCACTTTGAAGCCCGCCGGTGCTATAATTCCTATCGTCCACGCATGTTTTCCCCTGCCTCAAACCGCACGTTGCATTTAAATCTGGAGCCCAAAATTCACTGAAAACGTGTGCCAGCCGGTAGCAAACTGGGCCAAGCTGCCACGGAATGGTGGTACCGCCTGCCGTCCGGCACTTTGAAGCCCGCCGGTGCTATAATTCCTATCGTCCACGCATGTTTTCCCCTGCCTCAAACCGCACGTTGCATTTAAATCTGGAGCCCAAAATTCACTGAAAACGTGTGCCAGCCGGTAGCAAACTGGGCCAAGCTGCCACGGAATGGTGGTACCGCCTGCCGTCCGGCACTTTGAAGCCCGCCGGTGCTATAATTCCTATCGTCCACGCATGTTTTCCCCTGCCTCAAACCGCACGTTGCATTTAAATCTGGAGCCCAAAATTCACTGAAAACGTGTGCCAGCCGGTAGCAAACTGGGCCAAGCTGCCACGGAATGGTGGTACCGCCTGCCGTCCGGCACTTTGAAGCCCGCCGGTGCTATAATTCCTATCGTCCACGCATGTTTTCCCCTGCCTCAAACCGCACGTTGCATTTAAATCTGGAGCCCAAAATTCACTGAAAACGTGTGCCAGCCGGTAGCAAACTGGGCCAAGCTGCCACGGAATGGTGGTACCGCCTGCCGTCCGGCACTTTGAAGCCCGCCGGTGCTATAATTCCTATCGTCCACGCATGTTTTCCCCTGCCTCAAACCGCACGTTGCATTTAAATCTGGAGCCCAAAATTCACTGAAAACGTGTGCCAGCCGGTAGCAAACTGGGCCAAGCTGCCACGGAATGGTGGTACCGCCTGCCGTCCGGCACTTTGAAGCCCGCCGGTGCTATAATTCCTATCGTCCACGCATGTTTTCCCCTGCCTCAAACCGCACGTTGCATTTAAATCTGGAGCCCAAAATTCACTGAAAACGTGTGCCAGCCGGTAGCAAACTGGGCCAAGCTGCCACGGAATGGTGGTACCGCCTGCCGTCCGGCACTTTGAAGCCCGCCGGTGCTATAATTCCTATCGTCCACGCATGTTTTCCCCTGCCTCAAACCGCACGTTGCATTTAAATCTGGAGCCCAAAATTCACTGAAAACGTGTGCCAGCCGGTAGCAAACTGGGCCAAGCTGCCACGGAATGGTGGTACCGCCTGCCGTCCGGCACTTTGAAGCCCGCCGGTGCTATAATTCCTATCGTCCACGCATGTTTTCCCCTGCCTCAAACCGCACGTTGCATTTAAATCTGGAGCCCAAAATTCACTGAAAACGTGTGCCAGCCGGTAGCAAACTGGGCCAAGCTGCCACGGAATGGTGGTACCGCCTGCCGTCCGGCACTTTGAAGCCCGCCGGTGCTATAATTCCTATCGTCCACGCATGTTTTCCCCTGCCTCAAACCGCACGTTGCATTTAAATCTGGAGCCCAAAATTCACTGAAAACGTGTGCCAGCCGGTAGCAAACTGGGCCAAGCTGCCACGGAATGGTGGTACCGCCTGCCGTCCGGCACTTTGAAGCCCGCCGGTGCTATAATTCCTATCGTCCACGCATGTTTTCCCCTGCCTCAAACCGCACGTTGCATTTAAATCTGGAGCCCAAAATTCACTGAAAACGTGTGCCAGCCGGTAGCAAACTGGGCCAAGCTGCCACGGAATGGTGGTACCGCCTGCCGTCCGGCACTTTGAAGCCCGCCGGTGCTATAATTCCTATCGTCCACGCATGTTTTCCCCTGCCTCAAACCGCACGTTGCATTTAAATCTGGAGCCCAAAATTCACTGAAAACGTGTGCCAGCCGGTAGCAAACTGGGCCAAGCTGCCACGGAATGGTGGTACCGCCTGCCGTCCGGCACTTTGAAGCCCGCCGGTGCTATAATTCCTATCGTCCACGCATGTTTTCCCCTGCCTCAAACCGCACGTTGCATTTAAATCTGGAGCCCAAAATTCACTGAAAACGTGTGCCAGCCGGTAGCAAACTGGGCCAAGCTGCCACGGAATGGTGGTACCGCCTGCCGTCCGGCACTTTGAAGCCCGCCGGTGCTATAATTCCTATCGTCCACGCATGTTTTCCCCTGCCTCAAACCGCACGTTGCATTTAAATCTGGAGCCCAAAATTCACTGAAAACGTGTGCCAGCCGGTAGCAAACTGGGCCAAGCTGCCACGGAATGGTGGTACCGCCTGCCGTCCGGCACTTTGAAGCCCGCCGGTGCTATAATTCCTATCGTCCACGCATGTTTTCCCCTGCCTCAAACCGCACGTTGCATTTAAATCTGGAGCCCAAAATTCACTGAAAACGTGTGCCAGCCGGTAGCAAACTGGGCCAAGCTGCCACGGAATGGTGGTACCGCCTGCCGTCCGGCACTTTGAAGCCCGCCGGTGCTATAATTCCTATCGTCCACGCATGTTTTCCCCTGCCTCAAACCGCACGTTGCATTTAAATCTGGAGCCCAAAATTCACTGAAAACGTGTGCCAGCCGGTAGCAAACTGGGCCAAGCTGCCACGGAATGGTGGTACCGCCTGCCGTCCGGCACTTTGAAGCCCGCCGGTGCTATAATTCCTATCGTCCACGCATGTTTTCCCCTGCCTCAAACCGCACGTTGCATTTAAATCTGGAGCCCAAAATTCACTGAAAACGTGTGCCAGCCGGTAGCAAACTGGGCCAAGCTGCCACGGAATGGTGGTACCGCCTGCCGTCCGGCACTTTGAAGCCCGCCGGTGCTATAATTCCTATCGTCCACGCATGTTTTCCCCTGCCTCAAACCGCACGTTGCATTTAAATCTGGAGCCCAAAATTCACTGAAAACGTGTGCCAGCCGGTAGCAAACTGGGCCAAGCTGCCACGGAATGGTGGTACCGCCTGCCGTCCGGCACTTTGAAGCCCGCCGGTGCTATAATTCCTATCGTCCACGCATGTTTTCCCCTGCCTCAAACCGCACGTTGCATTTAAATCTGGAGCCCAAAATTCACTGAAAACGTGTGCCAGCCGGTAGCAAACTGGGCCAAGCTGCCACGGAATGGTGGTACCGCCTGCCGTCCGGCACTTTGAAGCCCGCCGGTGCTATAATTCCTATCGTCCACGCATGTTTTCCCCTGCCTCAAACCGCACGTTGCATTTAAATCTGGAGCCCAAAATTCACTGAAAACGTGTGCCAGCCGGTAGCAAACTGGGCCAAGCTGCCACGGAATGGTGGTACCGCCTGCCGTCCGGCACTTTGAAGCCCGCCGGTGCTATAATTCCTATCGTCCACGCATGTTTTCCCCTGCCTCAAACCGCACGTTGCATTTAAATCTGGAGCCCAAAATTCACTGAAAACGTGTGCCAGCCGGTAGCAAACTGGGCCAAGCTGCCACGGAATGGTGGTACCGCCTGCCGTCCGGCACTTTGAAGCCCGCCGGTGCTATAATTCCTATCGTCCACGCATGTTTTCCCCTGCCTCAAACCGCACGTTGCATTTAAATCTGGAGCCCAAAATTCACTGAAAACGTGTGCCAGCCGGTAGCAAACTGGGCCAAGCTGCCACGGAATGGTGGTACCGCCTGCCGTCCGGCACTTTGAAGCCCGCCGGTGCTATAATTCCTATCGTCCACGCATGTTTTCCCCTGCCTCAAACCGCACGTTGCATTTAAATCTGGAGCCCAAAATTCACTGAAAACGTGTGCCAGCCGGTAGCAAACTGGGCCAAGCTGCATGCCACGGAGTGGTGGTACCGCCTGCCGTCCGGCACTTTGAAGCCCGCCGGTGCTATAATTCCTATCGTCCACGCATGTTTTCCCCTGCCTCAAAGCGCACGTTGCATTTAAATCTGGAGCCCAAAATTCACTGAAAACGTGTGCCAGCCGGTAGCAAACTGCAGGGCCAAGCTGCCACGGAGTGGTGGTACCGCCTGCCGTCCGGCACTTTGAAGCCCGCCGGTGCTATAATTCCTATCGTCCACGCATGTTTTTGCAAGTATATGTGCCCCTGACTTGCTGGTTCTGAGTCGACTTACTGATTCCCAGCTGGTTGAGGTGGGTGCTGAGAGTGTGGTGCAGGCTGTCATGATGTCTCCCCCTCTCATACTGGGTCCTGTGGATTTGTACAAGCCCCTTGACATGGTTCTCTATGTGGACAGTTCTATGGATAATAGGAAGGTCACAGAGGTCAGGGGCAGGGCAGCAGCATTAGTTACCCTGGAGCAAGATCACACCTCACTTGTTACCTGGTACAGTCGGTTGCAAAACAGGGTTACACCCAGCAGTGATATTGCTGAGTGCAGGGCAATCTGTGAAGGGCTGCATACTGCTCTTTACCTGAGGGAGCTCTTCTACCAGCTATGTCAAGTGGCTTCCTGTAGGTTGCAGCTGCACACACTGGTGAGGACTGATAGCATGGGCATGGTGCAATTTGTGCACAGGCAGCTGGCCAGGAGCAGGGACCTTGACTACTTGTTGCTCAAGGAGATGTCCTACCTAGCTCACATTGAACATGTGCCTGGTGTGGACAACCCTGCAGATGCCCTCACCAAGCTGGAGGAGAAGGCGGAGAGGCAGTACCCCCTGCTCCGTGGGCTCATGGACCCCTTACACGGGCGGCCATAGAGACCAGGCCTTGCTTCAGCTTGGGTGCCCCCAGTGGGCTGCTTGACCAAAGTACCAAGTGGTGACTGGTGCTTACTGGTTGACAGCCGGTCCTTCAGGGTTAGGTACACCCTCCTGGACAGGAGTTGGTGTGGAATGTCACTCCTACCAGCTGAGAATCATGCCTGGCCCTCCCCATGGGGTTCAGAAGAGTTGCCAGGACTTAAGTCGACGCCTTTGGCCTCAAACAGTTAGGCCATGCAAGGGCAACCCGAATGTTGGTTCTTACAGGTTGCTGTACATATGTTTTCTAGTGCTTGTTTCCAACCTGTTGCTAATAAAGAACCTGGTTGTGTGACCATGTGGAACATGGTTGCCAGGGGGCCACATTCTGGGTTATATAATACTTGAATAAAACATAATCATGTCATGTCATTCTCATGTTGTTCTCATGGTTGTAATGTTTCTCTTGTGTCAAGTTCCAGGTCACCTATAAACCTGGAGGTTGGGGTGGGGTTCAATTCCCCAGCAGAGCCACAGCCTGGCATGAGTGATTCCTGGGCTTAACACCCAGTGAAGACATGGGCTCCCCAATAAGGCAGTATTTGTATAGGTGCTACCTGAGTCTCTTTGAGCATAAAAGGGAAAGGCTGGCCAAGGCGGGCGCCATAAGAACGGGCGCCTGTGATAACTGTGAAAGATCAGGAACTCACAATAGTACGTTCTTGGCATCCTGTAATCCCAGCCATTGGACTAGGTAATGTGCCTTGACTTTAATCTAGCACCAAGTTCCCAAGGAAAGGTTGGGAGCTGACCAAGGGGTCAGGGGATAACCTGGGGTGACCTCTGATTCACTGGCCAGTACACCTAGCCTGGTCCAAGGGCAGATATGTTGTTACCCAAAGGAGGCAGGAACCTGGGCCCTCAAAGGTCTGATCAACCTCAAGGGACCAAGCGGTCTGTGGCTGAGTGGGCACAAGCAAGGTTAGGTTTGTTTCAAACTGGTCCAGCTCCAAAAGAAGAAAGGGTTGGAGTTAGCATTTTGGGCAACCAATATGCTAAGTGGATGCAGTTTGGAAAGACCTTTCCAACGCCGTGCTGACCGCCTGAAACAGACAAGGGACGAGAAAGATATGAGGTCCCGAAGTCCTAGCCGTCCGTGGCCGACTAAGGTACAGTCCTCTGGTATAGTGGACAGGACACGTGGCAGGCCGTGCCTGCACAGGCTTAGCCTGACTATCACGTGACTGTGGTCCACGTAGACCAGAGGAGCAGCAGCCTGTGACTGGTGGACTACAGGAACTGGCACAGGTCTGCAAGGATACTAGGCCTTGCAGGCTTGTGACAGGTCCTGTACTTCCTAGGTTGCAGAGTCTAGGCAAATCCAGTTCGTCCTGGCTCTGCACTGATGCCAGTGGACGTTGAGGATTTGCTTGCCTGCCTGCACGTGCCTCGTCACGCCGATGGGAACGAGGAACAACGCAAAGGATATAGCTTGGTCATGGGGGATGACCAGCTATCTTGGCAAGCACGAACCGAGGCTCCCACATTGGACGTGGAACCGCTCACCGTGGTCGTGGCTTGGTGCACGGGTTAAAAGGTTGCTGCCTTGCAACTTTGGCTCATCCCGTTGTGTGGCGTGAGAGACCAGGAACTCACAGTTCTGGCTGCTCGCTAACTATATCCTTTAAAATACGCCGGAAAGGTATTGCTGTCAACGTTTCTATCGTCCGGCCTGATCGCAGTTTTTTCCAGCAAGAACGCTGCCGACACCTATCAAATGGCATTCCCGCGAACCAAAAATTGGCCTGTATGATCTTTAGGACGTATAAAATCAATCTCCTAAGTTTGGTCAGAAAATTCGAACGAAAACGTAAATGCCATGCGTGGGCGCAAGCCGCCATGGCCAGGTCGTTGTTTTCCGGAATGCACGTTGTACGTGAAAAAGTACCCTGACCCCTTGTACTTTGACCGGCCAGAACACCTCTATAACTTTGTCAGAAAACTGTATGCAAACCCATAAACCATGCTGTGAAGAAACTTATAAACTTTCGATCTTCTCAGCTAAACTTTAATTCCTAATTCTCAATAGATTTCGCGGCATCTGGTCCCCCGAGAAGGGGCCGATGCATCGGCTGGAACTCGATTTTTGGCGGAAAATCGGCAGCAAGACCATTTAGGGGTTAAGTACATGGCGGGCAAGCTGGCGTTCCTCAAATGCCGCAAGAAGCTCTCGGAGACTCGCTTCACGCTGGACGACGACTTGACCCTGGCCCAGCAACAGCGGCGGCGCGAGCTATGGCCGACCTACCTTCAGCTCCGGCAGAGCGCAAGGGGGAAGCCGGTATACTGGAGGGGGGCGGTCATCCACGTTGACCACAAGCCCTGGCAGGCCCCTCCTGCCACCTCAGACTAGGGAATATATACCAGTAGTGTAGATTAGTCAAGCTTAGCCTAGCATGTGGCCCACGCGCATGTGCGCCCATAATGGCGCCCCCATGGATGATGCCTTCAGAATTTAGCCAAGCCCTGCCTATAATGGGAACCCCATGGATGTCGCATTAAGAATTTAGCCATATGCTATGCCATGCAGAGAGCTGCTCTCTGTCGAGAAGCCATGCCCTAGCTCTTGTATAGCCATGATGATCTTCCCCCACATGACGTACTCCCCCTTAGCTGGGCATAGTGTGAAGATCATGAGGGTGCAGGTGCCCTGGTGCACCTAGAGCAAGGGTAGCTTACATTCCCACCCTTGCAGGAAGTAGCCCAGAATGTATTAAAAGCCATATGCCCCTTCTCAGGGATATGTGCTACATGTACTCCCAACGGAGTTATGTTTCTAATTAATTAATTAATAAATATCCCAGAGCCACGAGCCACGAGCCACGAGCCACGAGCGGACATGGCTGACGGCGGAGCTCAGAACTTTTGCGTCCGAGCCCCAAATTCATGCAGTCAGGCTACTTGCATCAGATGCGTCTTTTCAAGACGCATCTGCTAGTATGTATAATAATTGGTTATGGCTGTAACGCAGTATTTTGCAAATGCCACCAAAACGCAGCCTTGACAAACATTTTGAGCTGTCGTCGGCATTCCCGTCGACAGCAGCACGTGCGACATCAACTCCTGCGGACGCCAACCTTTTCGCGCTGATCGAAGCTCTCCCCCCCGGTCTGCCAACTTGCCTCCCTCAACGCAATGCTCTACACCCAATTCGTCGCCCATATTCCCAAGAAAACCCGAACTTCCCATACCAAATGGGATGTCTGCCGCTTCGGCGCCGGCCAGCGGGATTTTTGCATCTTAGAAATCTTCACGCTCACGAAGGAACAATGTGACGATGTTATCAAGTTCCTGGCCCGCCATGACGTACCTGCGCTGCGACGCCGAGGACATCACCCAGATTGGCTACGCTGGCCTCAGGAGCCTCCTGCATGAGCGCAGACGGGCAGCCACAGCAGCTGCAGCATCCCCGCAGAGCGGCACCTCCCCCAGCACGGACTCCATCCGAGCTGCAGTCAGTGGCGGAGCAGCTGGCGCCGATGGCTGAGCAGCTCGCCGCCCTGAACGCGCCTGACGGCCCACTCAACACTCTCTCGGCCAATTAGGTCAACAACATTGAAGCCAGAGTTGCAACAACATTGAAGCCAGCCTCAGTTTACTGCTACGCAAGAGCACATTGCCACCAAAGTTTCCGAGGCCACAGCCACTGTGACCACCCGCCTTAACCAGGTGGAAGGCCGAGTCGGCCAAGGCACCGTGAAACTTGAGGCAGTTGCTGCCAAGGTAGACGCCCTGGCCACGCAGGTCCCCGAGATCGCCGAGCGAACGGCCACCATCGCCGCCCAACCTGCTGGTACATAGGGCTAGCGATGACCCCTCGACTCGCGCCTCCTGGGCGGACCTGCTCAAGAGCCAGGCATCAGTCTACCACGACCGCCATCACCACCAAGCTCCAGGAGCTGGAAGACACGCGCCGCGAGGCCGCTGACCGCGACCGTCGCCGCTGCCGGGTCATCCTCAGGCACTTCGACATGCTGCCGGAGGAGACCCCAGACTCTCTTCTCGACGAGCTGAAGAAACTGTCAGCTCTTGGCGTGCATGCAGCTGCCAGCTAGGTGCGATACTGCAGGGCGCCTACCGCCTGCCCCATCCACGGGCCAAGGCTGGGCCCCCTCCAGTGGTCCTCACCTTCAGCGACATCACATGCAGCCCGAGTTCGGTTCCTCTCTCGCCGCAAGAAGCTGGTGGACACCTCCTGGTCGCTTGACGACGACCTGACGCCAGCCCAGCAGCAGCAACGCCGCGATCGGTGGCCCGACTACATCCGCCACAAGACCAACCCCGAGAAGCCCCAAGTGTACTGGCGGGGCGGGGACCTCTATGTCAACAAGAAACTGTGGAAGCCCCCCCGGGCTTCCCCGGGATAGAGCACTCCAGCTAGTTGTCTAGATGGGGGCAATCGATGATGGGATAGCTTAGGCATTACAGCACTTGAAACGATATTGGCGCACAGTGTTATAGTATACCTTCAATTAGCTCTGGCACCTTGTGGCCATCAGCTTGCGCCGACGTCTTGAGCCCATCTCACATTTGTAGCATAAGCTATGCGTCAGCCTACCTATGGTATTGCACTGGTTGTATTGCACCCACAGTGTTGCGCCCCGGCATGATGCACCATGCCGTGGAGAGAGCGCTCTGTGGCCTGCCCACCTGCGGCAGTGAGAGAAGCTAGGGCGCCCTCCCTCCTTCTCGCTGTGTATATAGGGTTGAAGGTTCCTTTACTCTGTATTGGCACCCACGTGACGCAGTGACGTGCTTATTAATTAACCCATAATCCCAGAGCTGGCCGACCTAGTGGTCCCAGCTCAGTTTGAACACCGCATCCCCTCCCCAAAAAATTTGCCCGCGAAAATACGCCGAGCTATGGCTGCTGAGAATGCTCATAACTTTCGACTCAGGCCATGAAATTTAGTCGGGTTTAGTGCATTCGACTCGTCTTTTGATGACGAACATGCTGGTATAATTTCCTGCAGCTATCGCCCCCGATTTAGTACGCTATCGACATCGGCCTGCCCAGCAGATATATCACTATTTTCGACTCGATATGGCGGAATGCCACCCGTGAATAGCACACCTGCGACCCCGACATAGCATACGCAATATTACTCGTAGCTATTGAGGCCCAAACGACACCTGCCGCCCAGGAAACCCGCGTCATCAACGACCTTCTTGAGGACGCCAGCCATTCCGCCGACACCGCTACCGCCGCTCACAAGAAACCGCGCACCATGCACGGAAGCCACTTCCATGCATGGACGCCGAGGCTACCACCGCGCCTGCCACCCCACCGCCTGCCTCTTAACATGCTGCCCTGAACTCTGCAACCCGCTGGCGACCATCGCTGACGCATCCGACGCCGCGGCCGACGCCGACACCCCTGCCAGCGCAGCCGGCCCCACTGAGCTACTGCGTCGCATGCAGCAGTCGCTCACCTGCAAGGTCTGCAAGGTGAGCTCAAGTCTATGGCTGCTGCCTCTGCTGCAACCCAAGCCACCTTGCTGGAATTAAAGGCGGCCATGGCCACCTCCCCCCCCAAACAGGTCACGTTCGCGGACGCGGTGGGGAAGAACCTGGATGCCATAGTCGCCCTGGCGGCTAAGACGGCCGCCACCGCAGTCGCGTCACAGAATGCACATGGCTCATGCAGCTCCGACACCGCAGTAACATTCTCAAGAATTTTGAGATGGGAGAGCATGACACCGCACACGCAATTGCCGAGGCCTTGCGGGGCCCCGCGTTCTTGGGGGTGCTGCAGCGGCGCCATCACGTGACCATTGACAGGGCCATTCGCCTAGCTGCCAGGCCCAGCTGGCCTGTTTTTGGTCACCATGGCTGGCCGCCACTGTGAACGACCAGAAACGGGTCATGGGCGCCCGTCGCCTGCTCAAGGGCACCCTCATCAGCATGGACGAGGACTACACCCCTGCACAGCTGGCGGCGAGGAGCATTAAGAAGCTTTAATTGGAATCACGAGAAGGTCGTGGAGAAAAGGAAGGGGTACGTTCCAGAGGGGAAACGTGTGCAGATGCGTCTGAAGTCGGATGGTCGCTTTGCTGCCTTCTTTGACGGTGTTGAGATTAGCACCACGGGTGTAGAGTCTCGTGGTGAGTCTAAGAAACGTGCTGCCCCTGGTGGTTCCAGTAGGTAGACAATTAACCCCACTCGTCGGCGGCTAACAGGCTTCGGGGACAGCCTCTAAACAGTCCCACCGTTCCATGCACCCTCGATCATGCCTCGACCTAGTAGTCGGGTGATAGACATGGTGGTGCCGGTATTTCGGGCTAGAACGACATCTATCCGACTATCAGATTTGCCGGTAAAACACAACGTTTGCTGGATTACCTACTACGCCTCGGCGCCTTGCGCAATCACCCCCGAATACCGAGAGCAGGCGGCAGGCTCGCATCCTACGCCTGCATGACAAAATCAATGCGATGAAAAGCACTATTCCCTCCGTTGGCCATTCCCTCCGTTCCATCCCCACCCCCACCTTCCGCTGCATCCACCCCCATCTCCCATCGTCGTTCTCCCGTCCCCTGTTGGGCCAGCAGGCATCCTTGGCCCTTGCAACTTTCAACGTATACGCACATTGCTAGCAGACAGCGACCATAGCTATATACCGGGTGGAGGAGCTCGTTGCCTTTTGCATTGCACGTGATTCATGTGTCTACTCTAGGCGTGCAGGAGCATCGTCGCACGGTGCCATTTGGCATGGTGCGCACTGATCGCCTGACAGGCGGTTGGCGTTTTTACTTCGCTGGCGGTGGGACGCCAGGCCAAGGTGGTGTTGGCCTTTTGTGTTCGCCGCTGGCAGCTGCCAGCCTCAGCACGCTTCAGTTTCTCCGAGAAACTGAAGCGTGCTGAGGCTGGCAGCTGCCAGCGGCGAACACAAAAGGGTGACCCCACGCCTTATGGTGGCACATTTCACCTCAGTTGAGGGGCGGTCTGAGCACCACCTCACGGTTGGGGTGGGTTACGCACCCCTACATAGTGGTCTAACCCAGTTGGAACGCCAGAAGTTCTTCGAGGACTTGCATAGCCTTATGGGGGCCACCCCGGCCCGCCACTTCCTGGTTATGCTGCTCGACGCCAATGCCACGCTCCCCGTGGGCACTGCTGGCAGTCGCTTTGCACCTGCATGCTGGAGCACGGCTGCTAACGACAACACTCCCCTGTTTTCTGCCTTTTTGCGGGATAGCGGGATGGTTGCTGTCAACTGCCACTTCCAACCTCCCTTACAGGACTTGGTCACTTTTCGGGGCCCTAACGACCGTCAGGCCTGTCTGGACTATATACGTGCATGGTGGTACGGCAGTCCCGGTGTACTTCGGTTCTGGACACCCGAGTATTCGACACGCCCACGGTGTGCTCTGACCACCGGTTGGTGCGCGCGACCATTCGGCTCCGGTTCCATATGTCCCCGAGCGCCGCGCCCCAGTGGCCCGCCCCGACTGGTCTGCTTTACGCCCGGTCCGGGGGGATCCTGAGGACTGGACGAACGCCGAGCGCGAGCGGAACCGGTGCCGACAGGAGTACCTGGCGGCCCTGGCCGCCCCGGCGGATGTCGACGCGCTGGCCCAGGGTGCTCCCAACGCCGCCATTTTTGCGGGCTTCGCGGCCCGCGCCCCGTCGCTGGGGGCCCGGCACCTGCCCTGACCGTCATGCCCCGCCGCCGCCCCAGCCCGCTCTACTGCCAGCAGGACCCAAAGGTCTCGGCCGCCCCGGGCACCGCCTCAAGCCGGTAACCGGGACCCGCTGCAGAAACCGGTGCTCAAGGCCGCCCTGCATGGTGGAGGCCTACGAGCACGATCAGGACGCAGAGGCGGCCCAGTGCATCGCAGATGCCAATTACCCCGAGACGGCCGCCCGTCTCGGTGTTGCCGGACCCGGCCCCCCCGCCGCCTGCGCCCCCCTCCTCGGCCGCGGACTACCAAGTCCCCGCCTTGCAGGAGGGCTGCCTTGCCACCAACGGCGTCGTCCACCCCTTCACTTTGAAGGAATTGGACGGCGCCCTTGCTCGCCTGCGCGGTATACGACGCGGCGGTCGGTGCCGACCACCTTTCTGCTGAGCTGCTGAACACCCCTGCCCCGGCGGTGAGGGATCTTCTGCTGGCGTTCTGCAACCGTGTCCTGCTCTCTGATGAGCCTCCGCCTGCTGAGTGGCAGACGGCCATCCGACTCGATCATGCTGTACAATTAGAAGGGCTCTGCTGCTGACGTACCCCGGTAACTATCGGGGTGTCGATCTGCCTCCAGAGCGCCGCGCTGAAGGTCTTCATGCGCATGCGCATGATGCTGCACAGCTAGGCTCCGCGCCGCCCTGGACCCACACCTGGGTGAGTCTCAGATGGGTTTCCGTCGTGGTCGTAACACTGTCATGGCTGTATTTGTCGCGCGCCGGTAGATGGAGGAGGTGCGTCGCCTTTGCCCTGATGGTTTGCCGCTGCATGCCGGTCCTCATTTTTGTCGAGTATATCAAGGCCTTTGACACGCGGTCCTCTGGGAGGCTCTTTGGGCCATCCTAGCTCTGGATCGAGTACCGCCAGCGTTCATTGCTGCCATTCGTCGACTGTATGAGGGCTCACAGGCAGTAGTGCGGACTGCGGAAGGCACCACCCCACCATCCCCCCTTCACCACGGGGTGACAGTGGCAAGGTTGTGCATGTCCTGTCCCCATATCTGTTCATTTTGTCGTGGATCACGTCATGCGCCGGGCACGTGCACGCTTTACTGCTCTTAAGGCCGGGGTTCGAGCCCGGCCTGGACATGTTCTTAACGAGCGCGAGCATGGCGGGGGCGGCACTGGCTACCGCCTGTCCGACCTGATTTATGCGGATGACACCACCCTCATCGCGCGCCCCGAGCACATTCAGACCTGGCTGGACTGTCTGGGCTTGGAGGCGAGGGCGGTGGGGTTGGAGATTAGTGTAAAAACTGAGGCGATGGTGATTGGGGCCTAGCTCCAGTCGCCCGCCTCTGCCGCGCCTGCTCGACGGGACGGAGGTCCCGTTCCGTGTGATCGCTTCAAACTGTTAGGGAGCATGGCGATCCCTGACACCGCCGACGATGTGGACATCCGCATCGGCCTGGCCTGCATGGGCCAGGCTCCGTTCGCTCAACACCTACTGGCGCTCGAAGGGCCTGGGCGAGCACCGTAAGCGCATGCTCTTCAAGGTCCTCGTCCTCACGGTGCTTACGTATGGCGCCGAGGGCCCGATCTTTATTTGGGCGCGTGTTTACTCTGGTGACAGACCACCAGCCGCTTCAGTGCATGGCTGATGACCAACACCAACCTGACGGGTAAGCTCGCCCGATGGGCCATGATTATCCAGGAGTACCACATGACCATTGTGCATCGACCCGGCAAGGACCATGTCAACGCCGATGTGCTATCCCGATACGCCATGCCTACCACTGTTGACCACACTGGAGCCCGGGCCATGGGTGCCGAGGGCTCGTCTGGTTCTGTGGTCTTTGTGAACGCTGCTGGGTATGCGGCCGACGATGAGGAGGAGGCGTGGTGGCGCAGTGTCGAGTGCTCTGTGGCGGACTTTGGCACCAGCGACGACCCGGTGCGGCCGTCGCCATTCACGCCATCCAAAGCTGTGTGCGCTATGGAAGAGGGTAGGTCTCTGTCCTTTGACATTGATCCTTCTCTGCAGCAGCTGATCGCTGTGCAGGCTCTCTTATAGCGCGTAGCTCTCTTGCTGATTGCTACACCGCTGATATCTGGCTAGATGGTCGAGTGTTGGAGCAAGTGCAGGGTGCTGTCTTGACTCCTACTCCAGTCGATTGGACTCCTAGCTGCTCAGAAGGCAACGGAGTTGAACAGGGTGCAGCACAGGGCTGCAACCTATGGTTGGGAAGATGGGGTTTTGTGCAAGCTGTTGGGCAAGCGTAGGGTGGTCGTCCCACCGCCTGACAAGCGCGTTGCTATAGTGCAGGCGTACCACGAGCGGTATGGTCACTTGGGTGGCAATCGCACGCTCAGCCTTGTACGGACCAGCTATTGGTGGAATAACATGCGACACACGGTGGCCCAGGTAGTGGCCCGAGCTGTGTCCCGTGTGCTCGAACCATGCAAGGCTAACTTTAGCGCAGATCATGGTGCCAAGGAGCTGATGTTGCTTCCCATCAAGGGCTTGTTTTATCGCTGGCACGTCGATCTGTGCGGGCCGTTTCAGGAGTCTGATCGAGCCCTGACGGCAACCTCTATGTCATGGTATGCGTGGAGAGCTTTAGCAAATGGGTTGAGTTGATCCCCATTGCTGACAAGCATGCCGCTACCACAGCGAAGCATTTTGCGGACATCATAATAACCATGCAGGTTTGGGGCTCCCGCGGAGGTAGTCACGGACCAGGGTGGTGAGTTCAGGGGTGAGTTCCAGGAGTTGCTGGATGGATGTCTTATTGATCACCGTCGCACTTCTCGGGAGCATCCTCAGGCCAATGCATGGTTTGGCTGAGAGATTTGTGCAGACCGTCAAGCAGGCGCTGCGCAAGTGGAGCCTGCAGGTGCCGGAGTCGGCCAGGTGGGATCGCGAGTTGGCATGGATTGCCATGGGTTATCGCATGTCTCCCCAGGAGTCTCTCGCTACCTTCTCCCCTTATTTCCTTCTGTTCGGGCGTAATCCTCTTTTGCCTACGGAGGCACAGGTTGCCCACCCCGAACCCATGGCCTTCGACAACGCTCAGCAATTTTTGGTTGAGGTGCTGGCCAGGGCAGAGACTTTTAAGAATTAAGGTCATGCCCATCGCGATGAACAACTTGTTCATTGCTCAGCACAGGGACTCCCTGCGCTACGCTCAGCGCCGGGGGGGCGCATACATGGCTCGCCAGCTGCGGTTTAGGCCAGGCCGGGCAGTATGTTTTCCTGCGCACTCAGCTGAAGCACACTTTGGATGCCAGTGGAGGCAGGGCCCACCATTTTGCGCATTGTGGCTATCAAACCATCGGGAGTGGCAATTTTGGAGGGCGCCAACGGGAGCCGTACGACTGACAACCTCAGCAATCTCAGTCCCTGCTCGCTGCCCAATTTGGTCCACGACCTCCAACCGCACACATCTTGCCGAGTCAAGGACGCCCAGTGTCAGGTTTGTCACCGGGTACGTCGATCAGGCGGAGTCCATGTTATTGTGTGATCAGTGTAACTGTGGTTGGCACATGCAGTGTTTGCAGCCAGTGGTCACCAGCATTCCGGAGGGGGATTGGTTTTGTCCAGTGTGCACCGCTGCGCAGTTTACCTCCCGCAGCTTGACTGCGGTCACCGCTGCCCTTGTCTTGGTACGATCGCTGTCTTCGTGATGGGGCCGGTCACCAGCAAGGGGGGGAATCATGGGACAGGTCCTCGCCCACCCCACAGGGCATGCAGTCAAGGCAGGCACGTCAGCTCAGCTCATTTGGGTTTTACCAAATTAAGCTGAGTGGCCAGCCGCCATGGTGGCGCCGGAGATTTTGGAGGAAGATTGCCTGATGATACCGGCATCCTCTAACTCCTTGCATTGCTCGGCTACAAAATCCAACTCGGCCTGACTCAGGCGATGCTGGCGTCGGAACAAAGGAGTGTCAGTGTCCAATGGAACACGCATGGTCCCACCACCATTGAAACACCCCAGTTCATCACTTGTGAAAGCGAAGGCCACCCTTGCAGTGTCTAGCCACTTTAGCATGGCTGAGCGCTGCGCATCAGAAAGGTGTTCGCCAATAGCCCTGGGGTGCGTATCCGCGGGATCACCCACAGCTACCGCATGTGCCTCAAGATGCGGCGCCCTAGCCGCATCGTTGTGGAACAAGGAAAAGGCTGCCACACCTGGTGTGACACCCACCGCCGGAGCCTCGCGTACGTGCCGCACGGTGTATTACCCGATGCAGCACGTGGGCTCGCCGGCCAGCACGGTGCTGGTCAGCAGGGCGGTCATGAGAATGATAGTCCACACCTGTCGCAGACGCCACCCCCATGCTGATGAAGTCCCCGTCGCTGCAGGGCGCTTCAGTTTGGCTGCGCGCGCCTCAACCTGAGGCGGATTGGCTGGGGACGCCCCCCCAGACTGGCGCACGGCAACCGATCGATGCAAGCAGCACATACCCGACCTGCAACACCGACATAGCCTGGCCTATCAAAGACCAGCGCTCACTCTCGAGCACACCCGGCAGCGCCGAGGCCCCGACATGAAAACCCATGCTGGCCTCACGAAATTCTGCGGGTGGCTGCACCAACAGACCGGTGGTAGTGTCCCAAACGAGACCCTTACCCCGATCACGGTATGCTGTCGACCCTTGGTAACTGACCAGGGTCGATCGGCAGTGCACACATGGGGCTCCCGACCCGGTTGACGCGTGCATACGGTGGGCGATCCTCGCTATCCACCTTCTGCGTGACTAGGTGGGAAGGCAATGCTACCTCCGCAGACACACTCGGATGCTGCCTTGCTACGGCCCCCACGCACATGGGGCTCCCGACCCGGTTGACACGTGCATACGGTGGGCGATCCTCGCTATCCATGCACCTTCTGCGTGACTAGGTGGGAAGGCAATGCTACCTCCGCAGACACACTCGGATGCTGCACTTCAATGCTACGGTTGTGATTGTCTTTTTGTTGTTTTACGTGCCACGAGCCACGAGCCACGAGCCACGAGCCACGAGCGGACATGGCTGACGGCGGAGCTCATAACTTTTGCGTCCGAGCCCCAAATTCAGTCAGGCTACTTGCAGCAGATGCGTCTTTTCAAGACGCATCTGCTAGTATAATAATCGGTTACGGCTGTAACGCAGTATTTTGCAAATGCCACCAAAACGCAGCCTTGACAAACATTTTGAGCTGTCGTCGGCATTCCCGTCGACAGCAGCACGTGCGACATCAACTCCTGCGGACGCCAACCTTTTCGCGCTGATCGAAGCTCTCCCCCACGGTCTGCCTCCCTCGACGCAGTGCTCTACGCCAAATTCGTCGCCCATTCCCAAGAAAACCCGAACTTCCCATACCAAATGGGACGTCCGCCGCTTCGGCGCCGGCCAGCGGGATTTTTGCATCTTGGAAATCTTTACGCTCACGAAGGAACAATGTGACGATGTTATCAAGTTCCTGGCCCGCCATGACGAACTTTTCCTGCCTACCCCTGGCGACAAGGTCACCAAGCCCGCCTGGGAATGGCTGCTTCAAGAACCGGAGGCGTACTTGAAGGTAGTCATCATGTGCAGCTACCTGCGCTGCGACGCCCAGGATGCATCACCCAGATTGGCTACGCTGGCCTCAGGAGCCTCCTGCATGAGCGCAGACGGGCAGCCACAGCAGCTGCAGCATCCCCGCAGAGCGGCACCTCCCCCAGCACGGACTCCATCCGAGCTGCAGTCAGTGGCGGAGCAGCTGGCGCCGATGGCTGAGCAGCTCGCCGCCCTGAACGCGCCTGACGGCCCACTCAACACTCTCTCGGCCAATTAGGTCAACAACATTGAAGCCAGAGTTGCACTTAAGCTCCAGCCTCAGTTTACTGCTACGCAAGAGCACATTGCCACCAAAGTTTCCGAGGCCACAGCCACTGTGACCACCCGCCTTAACCAGGTGGAAGGCCGAGTCGGCCAAGGCACCGTGAAACTTGAGGCAGTTGCTGCCAAGGTAGACGCCCTGGCCACGCAGGTCCCCGAGATCGCCGAGCGAACGGCCACCATCGCCGCCCAACCTGCTGGTAGGGCTAGCGATGACCCCTCGACTCGCGCCTCCTGGGCGGACCTGCTCAAGAGCCAGGCATCAGTCTACCACGACCGCCATCACCACCAAGCTCCAGGAGCTGGAAGACACGCGCCGCGAGGCCGCTGACCGCGACCGTCGCCGCTGCCGGGTCATCCTCAGGCGCTTCGACATGCTGCCGGAGGAGACCCCAGACTCTCTTCTCGACGAGCTGAAGAAACTGTCAGCTCTTGGCGTGCATGCAGCTGCCAGCTAGGTGCGATACTGCAGGGCGCCTACCGCCTGCCCCATCCACGGGCCAAGGCTGGGCCCCCTCCAGTGGTCCTCACCTTCAGCGACATCACATGCAGCCCGAGTTCGGTTCCTCTCTCGCCGCAAGAAGCTAGTGGACACCTCCTGGTCGCTTGACGACGACCTGACGCCAGCCCAGCAGCAGCAACGCCGCAATCAGCAGTGGCCCGACTACATCCGCCACAAGACCAACCCCGAGAAGCCCCAAGTGTACTGGCGGGGCGGGGACCTCTATGTCAACAAGAAACTGTGGAAGCCCCCCCGGGCTTCCCCGGGATAGAGCACTCCAGCTCGTTGTCTAGATGGGGGCAATCAATGATGGGATAGCTTATAGGCATTACAGCACTTGAAACGATATTAGCGCACAGCGTTATAGTACCTTCAATTAGCTCTGGCACCTTGTGGCCATCAGCTTGCGCCTTAATTAGCCGACGTCTTGAGCCCACCTCACATTTGTAGCATAAGCTATGCGTCAGCCTACCTATGGTATTGCACTGGTTGTATTGCACCCACAGTGTTGCGCCCGATGCCGTGGAGAGAGCGCTCTGTGGCCTGGCAGCCCACCTGCGGCAGTGAGAGAAGCTAGGGCGCCCTCCCTCCTTCTCGCTGTGTATATAGGGTTGAAGGTTCCTTTACTCTGTATTGGCACCCACGTGACGCAGTGACGTGCTTATTAATTAATTAATTACGGCCCCCAAGACCGCCTGCACACCGGTCGCACACGCCACGTTGGTCCAATAGCTAGGCACGCAAACGATGAGTGAGCCCACCCAGCCCTGCGTTGTCACACACGATGGGCTCCCCCAGAAGTGCCACGATTTTAGCCCAGTCCTCCCGCACCGCCTGATGTGGGCTGTCACCCGCCACAACGTTCTCAAACAGATACGCAGGCGGATGGGCCGGGCTGACGCCACTGCAACAGTCCCACCACACGCAACAGTTCCCAGAACAGTGCGCTACGCGGATCGGCTATAGCCCCCGCCCTTGCCCTGCCTGCATGGCTCAGGCCCTGGCACTCCCAACCCGCAATTACCAAGTCGATGGCATGATGCCTGCGCAACAACTGCTGCACCTGCACCTCACCGATGGCTCGGATATCTTGAGGACATTCCCCAAACGGGTCACGCCATGCTGATGGCGGAAACTGCGCGGGATACGTACTCTCGCGACAACACGCTACAGTGACTGAAGTACACCTGACGCGCCTTGTGCGATGGCTCTACCGCGATGAGTTTACGGCACACGCCGCCTGCGGCCAAAAAGCCTGCAATGCCCCCTCCGATCCCCGCAAACAGTTCCAACACTACCGCACCCTTGGCAAAATCAGGGGCCTGCGGTAAGATTGCAGCAGAAAAATTACCTTGGGCCTCCGAGACACCCGGTTGCACCAAAGTGAGGCCATGGCTGGCCATCTGAGGAATGGTGACAACGGCTTCAGTCACCCGCTTGCGCATAGCCAGCTGAGTTAGAATACGAACGACCGACTTGGTACAATGCTTGAGAACACAGAGTGCTGAGAGCAATGAATTGCTTGGCTTATTAGAAAATAGGTTTACCCTTTATCAACGTTCCTCTCACTGGCTGCGCCGCCAGTGACCGTTGGGTGCAGACCGTTGGCCCGAGGCCGCACGATGACAGGTAGCAGTCTAGTCACTGCATCGTGTGATCACATGAGATCAATGCACGCTGCAGTACGGTCCCTATCTAGGATACTCTAGTACCGTCCAATGACAGGACACTACGTATACTGGGTACTGACATCTGTCACGTACCCCAGTACCCAAAGTACCTATCTAGGGAAACGTATGCGACTCGACTAGCATTCCTATCTGCATAGCCCACGTGGTATTTATATTCACATACCAACGTAGGTTTACAAGGCTTATTCATACGTTGTATTCACAATGCCTTTGAGACTTAGTCTACAGCAAAGCATGGAGACTAACTCCAGTATTGTTTTATTATTTATTTCTTAATGCAGGTCTGCACCCCCAACATTATTGTTATTGTTTTTAAGTTGATTAGGGGTACAAAAGAGACATGGCTGGTTGAGCCAGGTTGGTTACAGCTGGCTGTTCTGGCCAGGTGTTATATTGCACATTAAATAAGGTGTACACAGCTGGCTGGTTTGGCCAGTACTGATTAAGTAAATGGATACAAAGCTTGTGTCCTCAAGCTGCAAATGGATACAAATCTGACCTAGCCAGCACTCACACCCCACAACGAATGTGTTGAATTTTATGGCGCCCAGCAGCTATCGCTGTGGTAAGGGGGTGTGGTGGTTGTGTACTGTGCTATGGCCAGTCATTTATTCAAACACTGACTCTGATATCATAGGGGTTCATGTTCTGAAAGAGGAGCTGGTACTGTTGGCCAGCAGCATCCCGCAGCTTCGTTAGAGCGTCTGCTGGGTTGTCCTCATCATCCACATGAGTCCAGCTGGAAAAATAGGTGGCCTCCTGTTTGAGGATCACCCAATCCAGTCAGTGTGGACAGCAGCAGAACAGATTTCTTGGTTAGAAAACTGATCACAGATTGGCTGTCAGTATAGAGATGTGAGATGACATTGCATGTGCTGCCTGCCTGGGTTTGTAGCCAGGTGAGCATGTGCTGCAGGGAACGAGCATGCAATGCAGCAGACACCACAGCACGACATTCAGCTGAGTTGCTGCTGCCAGGTTTTCTGCGGTGTAGCCTGCTGTACCAGGAAGTGAGGGACATGTAATCTGACCTGTTGGTGAGAAAAAACAGCCCTGATTCCCGTGCCCCCATCTGATTGATTGTTCTGCTCTCCATGGAGCTGTCCATGACACTTGGATGTGGATGTCTTCCATCAGATTCAGGCCATGGAGGATGAGGGGGGGCAGTCATGGATCAACTTCCTGATGTGACTGCATTTGATTTGACTAGAACATCATGGGTGACCCTGCTGATGACAGCTAAGGGAGCCCCACAGATGGCTGACCACCACCCCAGTTTGCCCTGAACAGTGGCACACATGTGTAAGGGGAGGCAGTGTGATGCAGCAGATCTAGACAATCTTGATATATTCTGCAGGAGGAGAGAGAGAGCAGACCCATTGATCTGGCTGCCTGTGCAGCTGCAACATGATGCCACAGAACTGGATGGGGGTTGTGCTCAATTCCACCTGTTTGCCAATCTCATATGATTCCTGGACCTGCTGAATAAAGGTTTCCACCTCAGCTCTAGGCCCACAAATGAGTTGGTCATCTCCATGCCACACAAAGAACAGCAGTCCAGAGGGGGTGGGTACAACAAAAAAGCATGGGTCCAGGTCATCATACGTGGCCTTGAGCTTTTTGAATACTTCCTCTGCTGAGTCTCTGAAAATTTTTGGGGCACTGACAAGCCCTTCCACCCCAATGTTGATGATAAGGTGGGGCTCATCAATGTAAGGTTTCCACACAGCTGGGGTGTCTACCACGTACACCTTCCCTTTCCACACAGATTCAGCCTTTTCTGGGTCCCCCCTGAGGAAGGCCCTTTTAATATCAGTGGCTTTGCAGACATAGTCTTGGCCTGCATTGAGGTTGTGGAGGAATAGGGAGAGCATGATCCTGAGTGAGGTTTGTTGCAGCCCAGGTGTGTATGTTTCCCCTTTTGGCAGTGTGGATGTCCCCTTTAATTCTGTGACACATGGTCTGGCATGGAAGATTGGGGAGCCCACTTTTTGTGGTTTTTGTTTGAGAACAAATTTTAATCTGAGCTTTTTGGCTCCCTCTGGCACGTCCCATGAAGGGGTGACAGGCGGTTTGTATTGAGGGTTTTTGGGGTTGGGCAGGACCCATTCCTGCCTGGCTTGGTGGACAATGGCCATCAGCCACTTGGTAAACCCTTTTTGTGTTTTGCATTCTTGTATGACGTGGGAGATTTGGTGGGGTGAGTGCATGGCTATGTCCCACTTACCCAGCCCAAAGGCTGAGGGATGGAGGAACTGGCTGTGCACTAACTTGTCCAGATCAGGGATCTCCCCTGGTGCATACTGAGTGTTGACTGCCTTGATGACAGCATCCATACCAGGGACAATACTGGAGAGAGGGATTTTAAAGTGGTCCAGAGGAACTGCACCCACCCCTGTGACACTGAGCTCATTAGCTGAGATAAGCACCCCAGGATAGGATACAAAAGGTTCCCCCAACAAGGTGTTACCAGAGTACCCCTCCACCACCTGGAAGGGTGTCTGAATACCAAGTATAGGGAGCATCACTTGTCCCACTACATCCAGTGAGCTTTGGCCTGAGAAATCCTGCACCCGTGCCCAAAATGAAGGTGCAATCTCAAGACCAGGGATGGCTTGTGCACTGATCACACTGACCTGTGCCTGAGTGTCTATTGCCAGGGTCCAGGGGTCCTGACTAGTGCACACAGCTGAGACTTTTGCCAACCCTGCGGCCACAGCAGCTTGTTGCTTATGTGACCTGTGTAATGCTTGCAAGGCGACTGCCAATTTGACCTCAGAGCGGGAGGTTGGCAGACAATTTGGTGCCTTGGGGCTGAGCTAATGCTTCCAACCCAGCTACCTCGTGCCTGGTTAAGCAATCCCCAGGTTGTGAAGTGGGCCTGGCTTCACTGAGGGTGGAAGGGTTCACAGAGGGTGCTGTGGTGCTGTCAACAGCAGTAATTGGTGGCTCAGAGCTACTGCTGGGCATGCTGGAGTTGCCAGATAGAAGTAGTGAGTCCATGCTTAAAGACTCTTCCCCAGGCACGTCTGCCATGGGAGAATAATACTTCTTAATTCTATGACAGCTCACCCTGTGACGCTTCCCATTGATATTGTGCTTGACCTCCACGGTCTTGCTGTTTTTGGTAAATCCACGGATGGTAACTGGACCTAGCCAAGTTCCAACCTTACCAAAGCTGTTTTCCTTGTAATAGAGAACTTGATCACCTTTTTGGAATACTGGCCTGGAATGGGTTTTATCTTTTTCTGCCAGTTTTGCTGAGGTTTGTGCACGTGCAGTGTTGTACAGTGCTATCACCTCTGGGGGATATACACCTGCCTGCAGGCCTGCTGGGATTACTTCACCCCACGTGGCATGCAAGACAGGTCTCATGTTTAGGGTTGTGCACATTTCATGACACCAGAGTGCCCTGTCACAATAGACCCCTGAAGTAGCATCCTTGGAAGGATTTTTGGCTAGTAGGGTTTTGACAGATCTGATGGTTCTTTCAATGACCCCCTGACCCTCATGATCTTCCAGCCCAGCAATCTCTATTGCTTCACACCCTTCCAGGTCAGTCAGACAAGAAAATTGTTGATCAAGCAAAATTCTGTCAACTGGGTAGAATCTGGGTAAAGCAATCATGAGTGCAACACGTAGCTGCCCTGCAGACATGCCAGGTAGGGGTTCCATTACTGTGAACCTGGACCATGAGTCTTTTAGGATCAGGTAGGGTTGGACATCTTTGTTGATGTGCATCACATCCCCCACTATCATGCCCCTATTGGTGGAAGGAGTTGCAGTATGCCATTTTTGAGGTTTGGGGCTATTGAACTGACATTCTTGACAGTGTTGTCTAGCCAGTTTTACTGCATTCCTGAGTTGTTTTCCCATGCTACTACCCCCCAGCCGTCTGGCCAGTTCCTCAGCCACTGTTTCATGACCCATGGCTAGGTGCAGCTGATGAGCAAGCTCCTTGATATCTATGGAGTTGTCAACAGTAGGGGTTAGTGCTTTTATGTAAGGTTCCAGAACAGGGTGTTGGGAGGACAGTAAGGTTGCTGCCTCAAAATCAATTATGCCCTGGTTGCCATCCCCAATGGTAATGAGATCATCATCCTCAGAGTACAAGGTGAGAGAACTCACATTGATTTGGTAGCGAGGCCTGTTGCAACGGCTGCCTGGAGGTCCCAGGGGATGACGTGCGTGCCAGCAACCCGGGCAGAGATCCACGTTGGCCAGGGAGTCGTTGTTGGGGCAGTTGTGCCGTGCGTGCCCTCTGGAAGCACCTCAGGCACCTTATGGCCAGGGTTTCCAGGTTGGTTGTTGTTGTTGTTGTTGTTGTTTCCCTGCTGGGACCGGTTCTGGCCCTGCTGGGACCTGTTGTTGTTGTTGTTTTGGCCCTGTTGGGACCTGTTGTTATTGTTGCCCTGCTGGGACCTGTTGTTGTTGTTGTTGTTGTTGTTGTTGTTGGGGTTGCCATGCAGGGGCACACGGTGCCACGTGTTGCCACGCCCCTGAGAGCCACTGCCCCCTTGGTGGGAGGACTTGTGGGTCTTGGGTGCCCCCCCTGGCTGGCCTGCCCCTTGCGTTTGTGGCCTTGGACACCCTGGACCTTGGGGTCCTGGGCCTGGGGGTTGCCAGTACCCAGGGGGTCCACTGCCTCCTCGATATAGAGCATGGCAGCTCTGAAGTTGTCCCAGAGGGACTTGAGGCCTGTAAGCAGGGTAGCCAGGACAGAAGGTTGCAAATTAGCTTTTGTTAGCCAGGTGTGGATGAGATACCTTGGTTGGAGCTTGAGAAGCTCAAGGTCTTTCTCAATCATTACCCTGTATGTTTTTGCATCCCCAGAGAGGTTATTCTTGTTCACCTTATATGCAGCAAGCCAGTTGAAACGTTCTACTGCTTCCATGTGGTTATTGGTAAGCACTAGCTGTTTCAGATCAGTGATAAAGGTAGGCCACTGTTCAATGGCTGCTTCAGGTGTCAGGGTGCGTTCCTGATAGGTTTGAATCAATGCTCTAATTGCAGGAGATGATTGATGGAATGTGGAGGAGGCCCTGAGAGCCTTAAACTGATGTCTAAGGTTAAGACCTTCCATCCCATACTCCAGAGCAAAAACAAATTGCTTAGCTTGTTCAACAGTGTGACCCTCAGGCAAGCCAGCAATATTGATTTTGGATTCCTTTTTATGAGGGTTAAACACACCTGTGAGAGGGGGGTTGGCCCTCAAGAAGCGTCGGTTGCTTGTTGCAGGCGGGTGGGGTCCAGGTTGATGGTCCCCCGCTCATACCGCGACATCAGGGCGCGCAGGCCCTCGACAGTTTGCAGCTGGTTAGCTGTTAACTGCTGGTCTTGCAACGAGGCCAGCTGAGCCTGGAGAATGGCGAGCTGTTCCAGGACATCCCCGCTCCTTGGGGGGGCCTCAGCAGGTTGGTGGGTGCCTGGGCACCTCTGCACCTCCCCCCAGGGCCTCCTGGGGTCCTGGCCACCCCCCCTGGTTGGGGAGGGGGCCCCAACCCACAGGGCGAACCTGGGGTGGTGGGGGAGGGGGAGGGGGGCCGTGGTGGCCCGGGGGAGCCCGGGGGGTCCGGGTAACCCCACTGGGTCCAGCCCCAGCGGTGGAGGGGCGGGCAGGGGTGTCTGCCGCCGCTCTCCTCGCTGCCTCCTCCTGAGACGCTTCATCTCCTTGCGTACCTCATGCTCCCGGAGGGCAGCCTGAAAGGCAGCCTCATCCGTAGGAATGTCAGGGAGGGGTTCTCCCATGATCAGAGCATCCCGGACAGGGCAGTCCGTGCTCTTTGCCCTTCCTCGGCCCAGGGCCAGCAGGCCCTCCTTGTACTGCAAGGGTTGGGGAGGAGAGGGTTTCTTGGTGGTTTCCGGCGGGGGGGCAGCTTCAGCTACCACCCCATGCTTGGCCAAGATGGCCTCCGTTACCCTGGCTTGGGTTAGGGAGGACATAGCTTTAAAATGGGCTGACCGAGCAAGCTCGGCCAGGTCTTGACCATCCGAGTATTCCATCGGATAATCAGCATTGGTGAGAAGGTCGCGTAGCCGCTGAGTTGCCTCGCGGTACGCCGCCGCCATCGCCTGGTGGGTTGCCAGGCGACGGGCGGCCTCCTCCTCGTATTCCTGCCGCTTAGCGGCGAGCCGAAAGGCCGTCTCTCGACGGACCTCCCGGTCTCGCTGCCTCGCTCGGCGTTCTTCGTTAGCCACCAGCGCGGCCTGCTCGACCGCCAGGAGCGCTGGGGTAAGGTTATCTCAGTCTCCCCGTCGGGAAGACTGGCAGTATCGGAGACCTCATCATCGGACATTTGTTGTCCTCCGATGGGCTCCACGGGTCTACGCACCACCCGCGCGAGCTTAATGCTTTCCATGTCCTTCTTCTTGCGAAGAAGAGACGAAGGTCGCCCAAGCTGAAGCTCGATGTGATTGTGCCCCTGAGCGAAGGGAACACGAAGATCAGACGTGGCGGGGCGAAACGTGATCGCCCCGTCCGGCGCCACCGAAGCCGTCTGACGGGGCAGGAGCTCCCGAATAGTCGGCAACGGAGGGCCGAACTGGGGAGCCTCAGTGGGGTTGACCGCCGAGGGCTCCGCAGCCATGGCTGCTCCAGCCGTGGTTGCGGCTGTTGCAGCCGCCGGAGTCGAGGGTAAGCCGGTCCCCCGGGGGGGAGCCGTCTCGTCCTCCGGCTTCTCAGGGGAGGGGGGTAGGTCGGTCGGCCTTGCAGCCGCCGTCCCCTCGTCCTGGCAGACATTGTTGTTCTTTTTGTTTTTCTTCTTTTTCTTTGAAATGGCCGCATCGCCAGCCGGCTTCTGATTGTTGTCTTTGGGCATCCGCCGATCCTGCCCGTCATCATCCTCGTTGAAGTTAAGCTTCTTAGCGACATTCTTGTTAATGATAGCCATGGTAGCAGATAAAATTCAAGTTAGAATACGAACGACCGACTTGGTACAATGCTTGAGAACACAGAGTGCTGAGAGCAATGAATTGCTTGGCTTATTAGAAAATAGGTTTACCCTTTATCAACGTTCCTCTCACTGGCTGCGCCGCCAGTGACCGTTGGGTGCAGACCGTTGGCCCGAGGCCGCACGATGACAGGTAGCAGTCTAGTCACTGCATCGTGTGATCACAGATCAATGCACGCTGCAGTACGGTCCCTATCTAGGATACTCTAGTACCGTCCAATGACAGGACACTACGTATACTGGGTACTGACATCTGTCACGTACCCCAGTACCCAAAGTACCTATCTAGGGAAACGTATGCGACTCGACTAGCATTCCTATCTGCATAGCCCACGTGGTATTTATATTCACATACCAACGTAGGTTTACAAGGCTTATTCATACGTTGTATTCACAATGCCTTTGAGACTTAGTCTACAGCAAAGCATGGAGACTAACTAGCTGCCGCGTGGACGTCACAGCATCCAGCGTCGGACCACTGCGTGCGCATCTTGGCAATGCTCGCCGTTGGCTGAGGCAGCACCGTCCGATGCTTGTCCCACGCCGATGAGCCCGCCGCCCGTACCTCCACCATGCTGACCTCCACCACGCCCGCAGCCGCTGAAGGGTTGAGGCGTGCAGCCCCGGCTGAAGAACTGAAGCATGAGACCGGCACACTGGCCCGCTTCAGGCCAGCCCCATCCCAATCAGGGATGTAAGATGCCTCCTCCGCCCTAAAGTCCACCTGAACCATGGCGCGAGCAAGGACATCCACCCCGAGTAGTGCGGAATATCCACACTTGTTGACCACCAGCGCATACGCGGACACGGTGGTCATGCTAGAGGCGCGCAACGGATTGAAAATCACGTTGTCCGTCATAGCGTACGGCTTACTAGCCGGACCCTGCCAACCTAGGACATAGACACGGGCCTTAATTCCACTAAGCCACCGTTCTCGTAGCTCAGGTTCAGCATGGTGGCCAAGTCTATGCTGATGACTAGCGGCTGAGCACCGCTATCAAGCTTGACTGCGCCAACCAACGGACATGTCACCATGTCGCTCCATACATCTCCACAGACTCCAACTGCTTGGAACGCTATGGAAGGCTCACCATTGGGGTATGGAACCACCGTGGGAACCCGGGGAACTGCACTAGTGCGCTGCTGGCTACTTGTGCTGACCACTCCCGCTTGCACCACGGGCACTGCGGCTTCTACCGGCTGACGCCCGTAGGTGACGGACTCAGAATTGCGCAAGGTGCGCACATCATGCCCATCTGCGAACAACTGGATCTCGGACACAACCGACCCCAGCCACTCAACCCCCTTCTGCCCGAAGGTGTCGACCACCTGCCGTGCTGAAAACATGGGTACGTCCACAATGAACGGCATTAGGTACACAGGCGCCAATCGCCTACGCTGCTCCAGCCCAGCAGGGTTTGCATGCTCAAAAGCAGATTGCACCCCAGCTAGCGGCATATAGAAAAGGACGCGGGCAACTGCCCGGCAGGCAACATGGGTGCCTGCTGAAAAGAAAGCGGGCTGCGTGCCTGCTTGCCTTTGGTAGCCTAGCTCCGCAGCGTTGATCTCGACGTCACCCGGCATGGGCGCCCAGAATGGGTCCTCCCGGTACACTGTCGCGAATTGGTTGGGGGGCGCCGTCGCCTCCTCACCATGCTTGATGGCAGCCACCTGGGCTTCCATCGAGTCGGTCTTGCCCGCCATCTCGGCGAAGTGGACCGTCTTGATGCCGGCGGCTGGACACTTGTTCATCAGGTGCCACTTCGTGTCTGACCCATGCGGCTTCGTGCAACGGCTTGGACACTCGCGACTAAGGTGCCCATCCTTGTCGCAAAGGTAACATTTACCGCGTGACGGGGTGGGTGCGCCCAGCGCGCCTTGCACGCCCGGCCTGCGCCTCCATCCGATGTCGGCGCACGACCGCCTCCGCCTCGACCACCACCGCGACCCCGACCACCGTAGCCACTGCCGCCGCCACCACGACTGACACCGCCGCTGCCACCCTGACCGCCACCGCCGCTGCCACCGTGACCGGCGTTGCCACCACCCTGACTGCCGACATATTCACCGCGCCCCGCACCAGGCAGCCGCTGGCCACCCTTGACCGCCATGACCTTCTCCATCTCAGCCATCTTCTGGCGCATCTCAGCCAGCTCAGACGAGATACCCTTCTCGCCTTCCGCACGCTTCCTGAGCAGCCGCTTGAATGCTGCACAGAGAGTCACCAAAGTCCACTCCCCACCGGGCAGCTCCGGAAGATCGATGGCCAGCAGGGGCAATGCACTCCGCCATAATCGGCATGCAAGCCTTGGTCTGCGTATAATCAGGCACTTTTCCCGCAAACGCGAGGAGCCGGTCAAGGGAGAAAGCCGGATCCTCACCCTCGGCGACGGTGAACGCTCCATTCCATTCCGCGATGGCCTTGACGTGCTCAACTGGGTACTCCAGCCGCAGTTGCTGCCACAGCTGCTCTGCCGGGTCGACATCGAAGATGATCGATCGAGTCGAGATCCGGTGTGCCCATGTCCGTGAGCACGTACCATGCAGATATGTCCGTGCAATGACACCGGTCCACGAGCGCTCGGTAATGCTGGACCAAAACCTGGACCTTCTTCTTGGTCAGGTCATGGAAAAAGAGGTGAATAAAATCCATCACCATCTCATGGCGAAGAGGATACCCCGAGGCGTAACGATAAGTGTTACAATGAGCTCGGAAGAGCTCATAGGCTTCCTCTAACGTCGCACCCGTGCCTAGCTGCTGAGGTGAACTTCTCGCGAAGCTCCACCTTAATTGGGCAGCAGTTAGCATTTTGGGCAACCAATATGCTAAGTGGATGCAGTTTGGAAAGACCTTTCCAACGCCGTGCTGACCGCCTGAAACAGACAAGGGACGAGAAAGATATGAGGTCCCGAAGTCCTAGCCGTCCGTGGCCGACTAAGGTACAGTCCTCTGGTATAGTGGACAGGACACGTGGCAGGCCGTGCCTGCACAGGCTTAGCCTGACTATCACGTGACTGTGGTCCACGTAGACCAGAGGAGCAGCAGCCTGTGACTGGTGGACTACAGGAACTGGCACAGGTCTGCAAGGATACTAGGCCTTGCAGGCTTGTGACAGGTCCTGTACTTCCTAGGTTGCAGAGTCTAGGCAAATCCAGTTCGTCCTGGCTCTGCACTGATGCCAGTGGACGTTGAGGATTTGCTTGCCTGCCTGCACGTGCCTCGTCACGCCGATGGGAACGAGGAACAACGCAAAGGATATAGCTTGGTCATGGGGGATGACCAGCTATCTTGGCAAGCACGAACCGAGGCTCCCACATTGGACGTGGAACCGCTCACCGTGGTCGTGGCTTGGTGCACGGGTTAAAAGGTTGCTGCCTTGCAACTTTGGCTCATCCCGTTGTGTGGCGTGAGAGACCAGGAACTCACAGTTCTGGCTGCTCGCTAACTTGTACTATTGCATTTCCGTTTGCAAGGTTTCATGTCGGCCGAGGCTCGGGTTGCGACACCTGAGTCATCTCCCAGGCGCGAAGCAGCTCCAGAGTTGCCGGCGCGCGAAAACGCATTCTACCCCTACACCCACCAATCCAACGCTTCTACATTTGTGCAAGCGGCCTACGTTGCGAGGGGCCTTGCGGAAGGAGGTTGGGTCGCTGTGTTCGGTAACGCAGCAGGGCCGTCGGCCAACGACCCTGTGGTGATGAGGATTCGGGCGACGACGTCGCCAGGGGAAACCGGACGGGTCTGCACGGAGCGCCTCGTCGCCATTCGCGACGAAATTGCTTCGTTGATCTACAGTTTAGAAGTTGCGTACCAGGGCGGGCACGTAACCATCCAGGCGCTGGACTTAGCGCGTGAGACGCTGGGCCAACTGGTGGCCATCTGTTTAGGTGGAACCAGATTGTATAATCACTGGGTGGCGACAAGCTCGCTGGGGGAGGGGACCGACGCGTCACATCATACATACGGGACGCGCAGACGCGCGAGGCCGATAGCCCGTGGGATTCGGCCGAGGTGGTGGCTCAAACGTGTGAGCACCTGGTCAACATTCTGATCCAAGAGGCGCGTGGTCACGCCGATCACTGGGTGATCACTACGCGTCCGCCGGGGATTTGGTCGACCTTGGACACTCCGAGGTTGCAGAGCAGGCCAGGGGCGACTGGGCCGACGGTGACAGTCATCACCGGTCGAGACGTCTCCGACGAGGAGTTCCACGATCAGTTCGTGGACCGACCAACGGGAATCATAGCCCGGTCGTCACAACAGATTGACGAGGGTGACGGCACAAACGAGGGCTACTCAGCTCGGCGTAGGCAGAGTTAAACATACCCTTTGAGCCGGAACACGATTTTGGCGAGATTGGTCGGGGTCGCGGAACGACCGGCGAGGTGGTGGTAGTCGGTGGGTCAGAAATCTTCAGTGGTATCGCCGTGGCAGTGCGCCTAGACTGCCGGTAGAGCAGACAGCAGCCGGGAGGCCGGTGAGCCGTGTGCTAGGTCCTTACAACGCGGAGGAGGTCCGCTCAGTTCCACGCGTGGGGACACCGGTGGCACGCACAGCGCAGGAGCGTGAGGAGGAGGCAGTAGCTGGAGAGCAGCCAGCGGCTTCTTCAGGCAGCACCAGCGCTTGAGCCTGTTTTCCTTGTCTATCGCCTGTTTTGTTTTGCCATCCCACTGTATATAATGCCTCGTGGCAAACCGGGAGACGGCGACAAGGGCGAGATGGAGGCACCGGCTGGGCGAGCCAGGAGCCTCGGCAAGACAAGGAGCAGCTGGTGGGGGAGGCGATCCCAGCCAGCGAGGGCGATGGGGGAAAGAGACCAGGCAGCAAGAGACGGCACGAAGACTCGGTGGAGGAGGCGCGCAAGGCGCGGGCGCTAGGGCATCTGATGCAATAACGGTGGCGAATGGGCAACCAGCCGTGGAGAAGCGTAAGAGGGACACCTCCGCTGACGGCAATGGTAAGAGGCCTCATGTGGATGTGCTCTCCCCTGTGCTTGCTGGCCCAAGTGGCGTTGTTGCTGTGACACCCACTGTGGTGGAGCCGGTGAAGCGCTGCCAGGGTCGAGACCTCACATGAGTGCAGTCACGCTTATGAATGGACAAAAGCCTCTTAACCCACCACTAGCACAGGAAGCTCTAGACAAGTGGCTAGAGGACATGGAGCTGGTTGTGCTCTCCGTGGACCCCACTGTCAACCTAGTGCAAGTGTTTCACTCGTCCACGTGCAACAGGGACTCGTCAGAGCGTGTCAGGGAAAAGGCTAGGACTGGTGTCAAGGATAAGCTAACCTGGGCACAGTTCCTGGATGGGTTGAGGGAGGAGTTCTCTGACAAGGTTCTCAACCTCACCAACTACTATAAACATCAGTATGACACCTTTGAGATAGTGGGCCCTGTGGCAGAGGAATGGGCTAGGCTCAACCGTATCAGGGACAAGGGGGCCAAGTATGGCTTCCTGGTCACAGATAGGGCCTTGGCAGACTATTTCCTGGACCGTATGGGTTTGAGTGTGGATGGGAGGAACAGTGCCCGCATGTTTCTTAACCAGACTGATGGCTCCTTGCGTGCTCTGGAGCTTGTAATCCTCAGCATAAGGAAGCCAGATCCTGCCTGCAAAGCTATCCAGTCCCATGGCAGCAATGCCACCTCCGCTGTGCAGGGCCAAGGTGATGTCCCCGGGTACCCAGCCCGTGATGGGGCAAGGCCCAACAAGCGTAAGCGCTTCAGGCGCCAGAGGCAGGGGGCTCAGGGTGGCAAGGGTGCAGGTTCCCAAGGAGGGGTTGGGAGCCAGCAAGCTGGTGGTCAGCAGGGTAAGGGTGGCCAAGGGCAAGGCAAGGGCCAAGCTCAAGGCAACCAGGGCAAGCAGGGTGGCAGTCTCAGGGAGGCCAGGGGAAGCCTGGCAAGGGTGGGGCTGGGTCTGGGAAGAAGGGTGGAGCATGCTTTGTGTGTGGCAAGGAAGGTCACTGGCGTCGTGAGTGTCCTGACAGGAAGGCCAAGCCTGCTGGGGCAGGGGGCCAGTCTGGGCAGCAGTGACTAGCTACATCATCCCCTGTAAATAGTCAATCACCCCTTGGGGAAGGTGTGCTGGATGTACATAAGGATGGGGGTGTGCCCCTTGTGCAGCACCAAGGGTGTAAAGATGTTGTTCTTCCACTGGATTGCAATAACAATGCTGCAGCTGAATTCCCTATGCCTCATGCAGGTGGTGGGTCTCCAGCAGGTGCTGGCCTGGAGGGCCAAGGGACCTTGCTGGAAGGGCCTGGAGCGGTCCAGGGTGCAGGGCCTGGCTTGGGGCGTCAGGATGGCCTGCAGGGAAGCCCTGGAACCTCAGGAGTGGATCATGTGTCCCCACACACGGTTCAGACGTCTCGCCAGGTCAGTACTGACAGAGTGCTGAGCTATGCTGAGGCTGGCCATAGATTGCATCATATGTTTGGGCATTCTGGGCAGGCAGCAATGTTTGCTTGGAAGCTAGGTAGGGAGCCTTTGTGGGAGGCATGCCAGGCTGCTGCTGAGAACTGTGGTTGCCAGGAGAATGCTGTTCACCCACCTCAGTCCCATGCTAGGGAGCCTGCTAGGGAGCGTGGCGACATCCAGATGGATATCCAGCATATCAGGGGCTTGTATATATTGGTGGGGGTGGACAGGTTCAGCAGATACAGGCTGATAGACGTTCTGCCTGGTATGCAGGAGCACCACTTGTTGTTGGGTATGAAGGCCCTGATCCCAGGCTTTGGGGTGTGCAAGAGTGTGCAGGCAGACTTGCAGTTTGACTGTTTGCTCAAGCATCAGGACCAGCTGCCTTGTAAGCTGGTAGTAGTCCCCAGGGAGAGTCATGGGCAGCAAGGGGCTGTAGAGAGATCCATACGTGAAGTGAAGACAGTGGTGCTAGCAGCAGAGTCAGTGCCACTTGTGGCATCTGCCTTAGAGAGGGCAGCCTGGTGTAAGGGGATAGAAGAGCAGCTGAACCACAGGGTTAACTATTACTTTGATGGTGTGGCTGTCTCTCCCCTGGCCCTGCAGTATAGCTTGTTGCCTGAGAACGTGGTGCAGGCCAGTCTTAGGAAGGCAGATAGGTTATTTGCCCAGCTGAGACGTAAGGACAAGAACTGGAATGTGCTGAGGCCTCAGGTGGGGCTGAAGGTCAGGATGTGGAAGGAACCATCTATTCCAGGCAAGCGGGGGAAGTGGCAGGATGGGGTTGTCACTCGTGTGGAAGAAGCTAACAGATCTTGCCTGGTGGCTTTGGAAAAGGATCCAAGGCACGTGTACAGGTTGTCCTGGGCTCATGTCAAGGAAAGAAGGCCACATGCAATCTGGCCTGCAGACGGGCCAGGCCCTCCCAGCTGGGTTGAGGAGCCAGGCCAGAGCCAGGCAGCAGCAGCTAACAATCCTCTGGTGGTGGATGATGGTCTGTCCCTGCTGGAAGATGACGAGCAGGAGGAGGCTGCTGAAGCAACTGTCACAAGGCCAGAGGGGACGGGGCAGCCACCTAAGGCCCGGGGGCCTCTCATGGCGGACGTCATCCGAGCACTCATGCGCAGCAAACATGATCCCAAGGTATCCAAGCTCACGGGGTGGGGGTCGTGCTGGGCAGCTACAATGGAGGTAGATACCAACTCACAGGTGTCTGTCATCAGGGAAGAGGATGCTGTAGGCTTACAGATGTCCCATCCCAGTTGCCTTGCTGTGTCTGATTTCTCAGGAAAGGTGTCCATGAAGATCCTTGGGGAAGTGAGTGTGCCTATCTTAGGGGTGCCCACCACGTTCTGTGTGGTAGAGGGCTATAAGGGGCCTGCCATTCTGGGACAGAACTTCTTGTGCATGCCAGGGGTTACTTTGACCTCTGATGAGTTGGCACTAGAAGGCAGGGGCAGCCTCCCCCTTGAAAGATATCACTATTCCCAGGGTCTTGCAGTGGCGGTGAAGGCTGTTAGGAGTCAGCCAGCTGAGGGTCCTCAGAGTCAGGAGCCCATAGCTGAGGACTTGTTGATAATCCCAACCACCTTTGATCCAAGGCAGTTAGGGGTAAACAGGTACCAGATAGCTGCTCACAGTCCTATTCCCTGGCGCCAGCTAGTCGAGATGATGCAGAGCCCCAAGATGGCTAAGGCATGGACTCTTGGCTTTGTTGCTTCTGGGCATGAGTGGATAGTTTCCAACTGTGCAGAACCTGTGGATGAGCTGCCAGAAGTTCACCAGCTGCTCAGATTGATGTTTGTCCTTAAGCTCAAGGAGGTTGATGGTGTCCAGGTGCCACATGTCAGACCAGTTGTAACCGAGTATCATGGCACTGGCCAGTTGTTAGATGAGGAGCTCAGTTAGCGAGCAGCCAGAACTGTGAGTTCCTGGTCTCTCACGCCACACAACGGGATGAGCCAAAGTTGCAAGGCAGCAACCTTTGGCTCATCCCGTTGTGTGGCGTGAGAGACCAGGAACTCACAGTTCTGGCTGCTCGCTAACTCGTACTATTGCACCAAGCCACGACCACGGTGAGCGGCTAACTGCAGCGATGGCACACGAGTGGATTCGCCATGCACGCCGTACGGCATGCGGTGGGGTCGCTGGACGTCATCGCCCTCACTCCATGGTATGCTGGCTAGCTCCCGATCGACTTGGCCCCAGCCGAAGTCTGACCGAGTGCCGCCAAGCCTGGGCCGCCCTGCGGTGCCACCCAACGGCGTTGCTGCCGCCTTCATGGGTGGCCGACCTGTACTAAACAAGCCACCTGATGCTCCCCCCCTGGGGGCTGCACCATACCCGCCGCGCCACGATAACGTGCCGTGGTTGGGTGCCCGTAGGTTCCCCCCCAGCGTATAAGATGCGTCGGCAGTCGACCGGGTGCCTACCCGACCGACGTTCGGCTGCAGCTCGTCATCCTCCGCCATTTCCCCGTCTCCCCGCCGTTGACCGCTTGGTCCGGCGCGTGCATGGCTGACTGGGTTCAACGTTGCGTAACGGACCTGTCCCACTGCATGCGCTCTTCGTCGAAGTGCCCTCGTTGGTCGCGCAGCGCCTCATGTCGCCGCGCTTCCTCGGCAGCGGCCTCCTCGTTGGCAGCCTGCCTGGCCTCGGCGTCGCGTTGGGCCGCAGCTTGGCAGGCGCGTGCAGCTTCCGTGGTTGCCTCCGCCTGCTGCCGTTGCTCAGCGCGCTCCGTAGAACGCCTCGCTTCAGCCGTAGATTCCGCGCGCTCCAAAGCAAGTCGCACAGTTTCTTCAACAAGCGTCGCCTGTTGCGATAACTGCGTCGCTTGCTGAGCTCGGAGTGCCGCCAGCTCTGCCGCTTGCTCTTGCAGCAGGCGCAGCACTTGGGTAAGAGCACCACCGTCCCCTGCCGAAGAAAGGGAAGGCGCTCCATTACCTAACAAAGCGGTGTCCGCACTAGTGCCGAGACGACCGCTGGGCGGGAACTCAGTTGCTTGACCGCCCGTAGCTGCCGGCGCTGACCCACCACTGCCTGATGCTGTGGGGTCAGTTCCTGACATGTTGATGGTGGTATCGACCCTGGAGAGCTCCTGCCCGTCGGTGTCGACGCCCGTGTTGGCGCAGCCTGCGTGGCTTGCCAAAAACGCTGTGACCGACCTAGTGTGATATGACATAAACTGCCACAACCACTACTAAGTTGCAACGGTCTAATCTGAAAGACTTAATGGTTGATCAGGCCACTATGTGTGCCAGTCTTCCCCAGAAAACTGCACACCGTCTCTCTTTGCTGAAATGAAAATGTTCCTTTGCAGATGGAGGTAGTCTCTTCGAGTAACCGAGTAAAGAGGTGGGCATACCAAGAGGTGGCATACACATGATTACTGCTGATAGTGGATGCATTCCAAGTATAGCGGTAATGACCAGTCCAGGATGATATGGCACGCGAACGCGACACACTTGGGCCGCGACAAAGTCGATCGGCCCAGACGCGGTGGAATAACATGTACATCAGCCACCGTGCGAGTCTGCCATTACTTACAGTAGAGGACAGCTCGGATGAGGATTATTACATCCCCATCTAGTGCTTATGGTATATTGGGGAATGATGCAGACGATATTTGTTTATACTTTTGTGTAATTATTTTTTCTAATGAGATTAGCATAGTACTCCGTGGCATGCCTTTGCGCATGACACGCAAGTACTTACTTACTTACTTACTTACCGTACGTGCGAGTGAGGGCGCCGGGACACCGCAGAGTCGCTGCACCGCCAATACGAGGATCGACCATGCATATGTCCAGGCAGGTTTACCTGACTGATGACGGGGCAGTCTGACCCTTGAGGTCGAGGCGGTCTGTTGTCCGTTTCCGGGCCGATCAGGTACACCGCCTCGTGTAGCCGACTCGTGAAATTGGGTCAACCCCGCGCCGTACTGTAGCTGGCGTGCAAACTCCGTGATCTTGATCCTGGCCCGCGGCGGGCGCCCCTCCACCCGGGCAAAGCGCCGGCTTGAGCACGCCTCATCAGTCATATGTAGTCCACCATAATGATGCCACCATTAAATGAGAATAGAGATGGGGATCGAGAGCACACAGCCCTCGGCCACATCCCTGTGTGCAGCCTGGGGAACGCGCCGGCGTGACGCCGTCACTGGTACGGATCGACCTGCATGGGCTTGGACCCTTCATAGAACTGGCGGATGAGCTTCTTAACACTAAGTAATTAGTTAATTAAACTCGTGCTCCCGTTGGGAAGTCACGGAGCACCGAAGTGCTTTTAATCCCTGTGTGTGCACAATTAACAGGAAGAAAGGGCAGAGACCCCCTTTCTCCTTCATGCCACAAAGGCATGCCACAGCTGCAATCGGACTCGGTAAACGATCCCACTAGATCTGTGGGTGCAAGGACCTCCGACCTCTGCATGGGCTCAGTAGGTCCGCTGCGGCTAGCCCGGCAGGGCGTGCAGTGGCGACGGGGTCGAGCGGGGGGGCGGAGTGGTCCAGGAGCCCCCGATAGTTTGGCCTAGCTAGGTCGAGATCGTGAACCAAAGCTCAAGGCGTTCACTGGGGGTGCGCCCTGGATGTCAGCCGGGCTTTGCGTTTCCCGGCGTCCGGTAAGACGTCGGTCGAGACGGAGTCATCGCCATGCCGCCTCGTGCGCGCATGCTGGTTGGCGGCCGTGTGGCCGATTGATATGGAGCCGCGCCAAGTCGGTCTCCACCTCCGTCTGTGTGTGCGGCAGTATATGCTTGAGCCCTTGAGGCTTGAGTAAGCCGCTCATGGTATGGGTACAGGTACATCCTTCCCACGCCGGCGGGCCTCGGCATGCACTACCGCTGAGCCGGGCGGCGACCAGTGACCACCGGCCGGGCATTGCGCAGATATAGCAGGGCTGGGCGGGCGCGGGGTTCCGACGGCTCAGGGAGCATGGCTGAAAGCCAAGATCGACACGGATCGCATGAACAGTTCATGCATAGGGTGGCGTGAGATCCAGGCCGCGTTCGGGATCCAGGTACCTCTTGAAAAGGTACGTGTGCAGCCACGAAGGCAGACCTGATTGCGTCGCGGCGCTTCTCCTCCTCTGACCACTTCTCCCGGCGCCCGCGGACGGGGCGTAGGCAGGTCCAATCACTGAGGGCGTGGGCGTGGGCGGCGGCACTCGGGGGCCGCCTGAAGGCGTAGGCGCAATATTGCGGTGACCATGCGATCATCCTATGCGACCTTGAGGAAATGAGGTGTCCGCGTGGTGGGTGGCGACATTTGGTATACTGTGGGAAGATCGCATGCAGTTACCCATCCATGCGCCCCATGCGCTCCAATTACTATACGTACTTTAGGAGTATAGAATCAAACTCTTCGTTCAGTTATCTCTCCACCAGGCTCTCGTGGCCATTTTCTTCTTATCACTGTCCTCATCTGATAATTAATGATGAGAATAGCATGTCGTCTCATTGACTGGGCACATCTGCATGGTGGACACTGGAGGAATTGCAACCATTGTGCAATGAAGGTTGTCCTAATTCACACTGAGGAACTTTCCATCTCAAACCACTGAGCAATCCTCAGGAACCATCCAAGTGACGTCGACTCGACTGAGATATCGCTTCTTACGTTAATCAGTAAGTAACTAAGTACTTGCGTGTCATGCACATGGGCATGCCACAGAGTACTACGTGAATCTCATTAGAAAAATAATTACACGAAAGTTACAAACATCGTCTGCATCATGCCCCAACCATGCAGTCACTAGAGGGGGATATAATATCCTCAGCTGAGCTGTCCTCTACTGTAATGGCAGACGAGCCGCCGGGTGTGTAGCGGCTATCCTCAGGGGCAATAACCTCCGCCTGTGGACTTCTACTCTGGCTAGCAATGGGCCGCGGGGCCCGTGTACGTGGATAAAACAGGAGCATGATGTTAACCAAGCGGAGGAGGCGTTTTGATGAGTAGTGTAGTTAGGATTTTCTAGATAGAGTTAGGATAGTTCGATCACGCGGCTTCCTCCACCCCATCCATCATGAAATATGTGCTACATGACCTCCCCACGGAGGCATGTTATAATTTAATTTAATTTAATTTAATTTAATGATGTTAACCAGTCAGAAAGAAGAATGGGCCATGTTTTCCTTGTTACACAGATTTATATGTTGCAGTGTTGATTTATACAAGCTTTATTTATGTATTGTAACAACGTGCTGCAATGTGCACAACTTGCAAGTGACAAGAAAGACAGAAAGTTATATACAAGTCCAACCTGATTTATCAGCATGCCTGACTCAGCCCGGGCGACCCAAGCCTTGGGGTCAAACAATCATATGCCAGTGAGTTCTATGTACAGTCAAATAATTATAAGCAAGCACGACCCCCCCCCCCCAGAGTTTGGCATGAATATCTCACAATACCAACTTTGATGTCACTATAACATGAGTGGCAATATGCACCCTAATAACTTGCTGATGTGAAAGAGGCCAAGCAGGAATTCATGCGCAAATTGGCATATGCATATGCGCACCGCGAACACTGGAATGACATGTATGTACTCATCATGCAACAAACAGGGAGCTGGAAAGCACTAGAAGCGCTCCGGGGCTCCCGAGCGGAACCGCACGGCTTATGTATCTACTGCAACTTGGACGGACTTGATTCTGGCCCGCGAATGCAGGCAAGGATGTGGCCGAGCACAGCCACTGCCTGGTTTCGAACTGCTGCGGTGGGCGACTTAGTGGACAGCTTCAGCGTTTGGTCAAACATCTGCACAAGCAAGCAAACAAATATGCATGCAACGGGTGCCCCAAGCAGCGTGGATTCATTTAGTACTGATGCTTCAATTTATTATTGATTCTGTTGTATAAACATAAGCAGATCCATGCCATCCATCTCCTTGCCTGTCATGGCAATCAGTATATTTACCATAAAAGGGGCAAAGGACTTCTTTGAAACTAAAAGCAAATCCCATAGCAAAGATAGCTTGGATTCAGGTCGTTGCTTGGGGACCGTCAGTGTTTCTCGTATACGTACTGGGACTGTCGGAATTTCCATCGTTACACAACACAAGTAGATAGATAAGTAAGCACTTGCGTGTCATGCGCATGGGCCAGCCACGGAATACTATGCTAATCTCATTAGAAACATAATTACACAAAAGTCACAAATATCATCTGCATCATGCCCCAACCATTTAGTCTCTAGAGGGGGATATAATCCTCATCCACACCATACAAAAAAGCCATGGTGAACAAACTGACATGAGAGCGTAACTGTCAAGCTGTTTGTACACTTTATAGCTGCTGTAAAAGGGCTCAAATGCGGCTGATCTGCCGCCCATAGCGTAGCTCTACCTTTATGTCGCCTACACCATGTGAGGTGCTTGTGCTACATTGGACTAGAGAACTAAAAGGGGGTCGGCTGTGTGCCGGTAGTGCCTATAATTTGGCACGTGCCTCCTTTTTCGTGTTATCACTACAAGTAATGGAGAAAGAGGGCGTGGCACTATTAATGCCATCAGTGCAATCTGTTATCCACGTGCACCTACACATGATAGAGCGGTGTGGTGAAGGTAGGAAGGACTTTTTGCTGGTCCCACCCACCCACCCACCCACCCACCCACCCACCCACCCACCCACCCACCCACCCACCCACCCACCCACCCACCCACCCACCCACCCACCCACCCACCCACCCACCCACCCACCCACCCACCCACCCACCCACCCACCCACCCACCCACCCACCCACCCACCCACCCACCCACCCACCCACCCACTCTGCTTTTGGGGGACAAGCTTGGACCAAGGGGGCATGAGCTGGGCCCCAGCGTGGTGATGTGGCAACTTGACAATTATTTGTACCATGATTTTGATCGTGTTGCTTGGCTCCACTATACAGCCTGCCTGCACACTCTTACTGTACAAAAACAAGGATAGGCAGAAACTCCACTGTACTGAAGCTTTAGCCACCCCCATCTATGCAAAACTTGAAAAAATGATATGGAGTACACAATTTGCCTCGATGCCTTGAATCTCTCTTTACTACTGTCTCTATCTCCCTGGTCCCATCAGTTTTGCGTGCCCTGTCATTCACCCTTCCTTTGATCCTCTTCTGCCCCTCCTACCCCTCTTGCTTGCACCCCCCCCCCCCCCCTTTTTTCTAGCCCCCCTGTATCAACAAGCAGACACGAGATGGAGTTAACCCAAGGAGAAAAGCCAAGCCACTCACGATCGTGCACACCAAAGGCAGCTACTAGGCTAAGCCCTCTCAGCCACATCCCCTGGCCCAATAGTACCTGTCTCACTTCGGCGTGCTTGTGCGAGCTGGCATAGAAGCGCTCGGTGGTGATCAGGTGGCACAGGATCCAGCCGCCGCACAGTAATGCTGTCGCCTGAAGCTCCTCCCAATGGCTGCCAAGAGCCTGCTCACAATTATACAGCCATGGAAGCAGATTTTTTTAATGCATGGTCCAATGGTCCCCAGGGACCGCATGAACCTTGAGCTCTCATTGGCAAAGAAAAGAGAATTCATCTCAATGCGGGCATTCAGAGGGCCCATTGAAAAGAGACCACTAATTGTCCATATCTCACTGAATACAGGGAACGATACACGCAACCAACCAGCCTCGATATTCCTGCCTGCCAGGTACTAGACCAACACAAAATCCACTAAATCACATTTCAGTGAGCTGGCCATCACAGCATACAGCCTGCGCACCAAAATGCATGCACCCACACCTGAAATGTCACAAGGCAGTTAAACTAGATCACCCTGCCCCTTTAGGCACTCGTCAAGAACACGCCGCACCTTTAGGCACTCGAACACAAACATGCCGCACTTAAGGCACTCGTACAAGAACATGCTGCACCTTAAGACAACCATACAAGAACACGCCGTGCACCTTTAGGCACTCGTACACAAACATGCCGCACTTTAGGCACTCGTACACAAACATGCCGCAACTTTAGGCAACCATACAAGAACATGCCGCACCTTTAGGCTCTCGTACAAGAACACGCCGCATCTTTAGGCACTTGTACAAGAACATGCCGCACCTTTAGGCACTCGTACAAGTACACGCCGAGGCTGTCAGGGAACTCGTCTACTAGCACGCCGGTGGCCCTCCGCAGGATATCTTCATGGGACTCCCTGCACCGGAAGTGATGGCGAATAAAACCAGGTTTCCAGGTAAAAAAAGACACCTAATGTTGATCCAACAACAAAGCTAATATCAGCAAACTCATGCTCCTAAGATCACGACACCATTGGCAGCAATTATTAGAAGCTGTAGTTATTGCCATGGGCAGGTATGCAAAGAATTACCACTCCATCATAAACATACCGCAAAAACTGGAATCCCTGTCAGCTAGACAAAAAATAATTCACAGAATCAACATAGGAAACCGTTTTCGTGATCGCCATGCGCAGAAATACACGCGCCGTTCACCACGGCTGACAAGCGCGAGGTCTGGGTGGATGCTTGCACCTGTAGTTTGACTTGCAGTTTGTGCCAGCATTTGTAACGACTAGCACAAACTGGCAGTGGCAGGGCGCGACTAGTGCACACACGCTTGCGAGCAACAGCTTGGCCTTATCCCCGCTACGGCTCCCCATATGTATTCATATATATATATATTCATTTCCCTATGTATTCATAGCGTGTGGGTCTTGTTGACCGGGACATCCCCTCATCCTCACAACCCTGCCCATGGTCACCGGTCTTGACAACCATACCTGTGAACTTGTCTACAAGCACTGGCTGTCCTCTGCAAGCACCTAGTTCAGCCATGGCGGAAGCACCAAGTCACCATAACGGCAAGCACGTCATGGTATTACACTGGTCAAGGAATGGCTCACAGGGGGACATCTTGTCGCTGGACCCCTTCGCATCATCACGAAGCGGCCACCAAGCAACCAATGATGCTAGCTCCAACACCACGCAGCATCCAGCAAAGTTCTGACATAATTGACACACCTGTCCTCCCGCTCAAGTTGCGGCGAGCGCACAGCCACCACCAGCTCCTCACTCCCCAGCAAGGGTGCAACGGTGCGCAGTGTTGTCTGCGCGCACATGGACGGTGTGTGTTTGTGGGCGCATCCCACACCGCACGGCGCCATGGGTGATCGGGAGCACATAGAAGACCGATGGTACGCAATTAGAAGACCCATGGTTCGCAAATAGAAGACCGATGGTTCGCAGATAGAAGGCCGATGGTTCGCAAATAGAAGACCGATGGTTCACAAATAGAAGACCGATGGTTAGCAAATAGAAGACCGATGGTTCGCAAATAGAAGACCGATGGCTAGCAAATAGAAGACCGATGGTTCGCAAATAGAAGACTGACGGTTAGCAAATAGAAGACCGATGGTTAGCAAATAGAAGACCGATGGTTCGCAGATAGAAGACCGATGGTTTGCAAATAGAAGACCGATGGTTAGCAAATACCGAAGATATCATTTCTGCAATCCTGGCGCCATGATAATAGCCCCCTTCCATTCGACAGAAGAACTATATAGAAAATGTTGGCCAGGAAGTGGGGCAGATTGACAGTAAAGAATCGTGCCCATTTTGACATCCCCACTCGCTCACAGATCGTGGCACCAGACTCCAATGCGCAAGGTAGCCCTTCCCCCCCCCTTTTTAGACAACCATGCACCTCCTCTCTAGTCAGGGTTGTGCTTTAACACCGTGTGCTCACGCCAACTGACCAATCACAACCCAAGGAGGATAAAACAGCGTCGATTGGTTGATACGGGACGTCTTCAAGAACATGCTCACAGGAGGCCCCAACGCATGGCAGTTCGATGACGGCAGGGGGAGCACCGTCCTACCGTATAGGGGAGCACCGTCCTACCTTAAGTAGCTTCATAATTACCGTCTTGCCTGCCCCCATCTAACCTCATCCATAAAACACCAGATTTTAATTTGAAGTTATGACTCATCTCCTCAGGGTTCCATTAGCAGCGTGCCACCCCAGCCATACCTTGCAGGACGTGCGCACGGTGCTGGAGCCGTCACCTGCATGAAGCAGCAGTGGGACCATGGAGGCGTGCACCTGCGGTTGTTCGATATACCAGAATATACCACAAGCCCATGCAAAAACAACAACAACACGTGGAGCTATTTGTGAGGCGATGTGGTGATATTTCGTGAGGCCCGCCCGTTTGCCAACATTTATTATGACTGCTTGACCAAATAAGACACTTAATATAGAGTTCAGTAAGATGAGAGAGTTCAGTAAGATGATTAGAGTACTTCACAGATACTCGCTGAAAATGGATATTGCTCTTCGTTGCGGATCCATCATGGCTGCTGCGCTGGCATGCGCCAAAATGGCTCCTCTTCAAAATAGAATACACGCAACCAAGGAACTGCGTGCGTCCTACGCGTGCGGCGCTGACCAGTCTCTCCTCACATGGGCACCCTCACGCCGAGCTGACCAGCTTTACTGGCTTTAAAAGGTACTAGCTCATTGGGCGCCCTCACGCCGAGCTGACCAGCTTTACTGGCTTTAAAAGGTACTAGCTCATTGGAGTGCAGGCACCAGTGCCCCTGCTCCAGCTTTGCTTGATAGTGCTCCCGTGTAGGAATGCCTGTGACATAAGACGCTGCAGGTGGCATATACCTGTATTCTACTAAGCCACAATACGTGCCATTTACAACGTGGGAATTCGCTAAGCATCGACACTAGTATCAGTCCACAGCCTGGTTTCAACAAGAACAACCGCAAAAGTGCTACTTTCGAGAAACAGTCATGAGCCTGCCTCCCCATCCACCTGGCGGGCCAAATTCAATGATGGACCTCTGCCTTATGTTGATGACATGGCTGTCGTGTACGTTCGCTCCATGTGCCTCTGGCCTAAAAGATTGACAAGACCCTCAAAGGCTTATGCCCGTGTGAACCTCAAGGATGTGCTGTCCACATGGCCAAGAAAGATAACGACGAAGAAAACAACAAAAGGTATCCTTGCTTGACATGAATGGCACGGCTGGGAAGAAAATGACAGAAGACCGCACAGCTCCACGTGGATGGCACAACCCCTCGATGGTGTACCTCTTGGATGAGCTCCCCACAGTCGCGGCCGCCTCCCTCCCTCGAAGCCATCACCGCGCCCAGCTTGGCCAGCGCGAGGAAGGCCGATGCACGCATGTCGTCCATCACGTGGCTCTAGTGCGGCCAGAGTAGGGGGAAAAAAAGAACAAAAAAAGGGTCATCCCTTGCATGCCTCTACGGTGGCCCATACGAGAAGTGTGTCCGCGGCCATCCATCAGAAAAACTGAGCTTGCACGTTCTCATCCAAGAAAAACAAACTGAAGTTTGAGGTCATCGCCCTTATGATTAGCATGTTTATGCTCACGAGAGACACCTCAGAAGCTGGCAGTGGCATGGCAGCGCCAGGCAGCCCTGTCGCGTGACGGATTTGTGGATAAGAGCACGGCACACAAGCATCTCACCGGCACAACAATGCCTGATGTGGCTACAAAAGGTACCTGCAGCGCGTGCAGCTGGCTGCACAGCACGGCGACCATCGCGCTGATGCTTGCGTCCGACAAGAACCCGAGCACCTGCCAGCGACAGGGCCAGGGTTGGGGCCACGGCGAGGGTGGCACGTCGGGCACGGACGCACGAGGGACGCACGCACGGCGCACGTAAAAGGGTGCACATCATCACGCAACCGACTCTCCAACCAACCGACTATCCGATGCATACGGGCCCCGCATGTTGATTGGCCGCTGATCCGCCAGTTTATCTAACCACAACCCTTTGGATGCCATGCCTGCCTTTCTTATTATCCATGCCATTCCCTGCCTTTCTTATTATCCATGCCATGCCTGCCCTTCTTATTATCCATGCCATTCCCTGCCTTTCTTATTATCCATGCCATGCCTGCCCTTCTTATTATCCATGCCATGCCTGCCCTTCTTATTATCCACGCCATGCCTGCCTTTCTTATTATCCATGCCATGCCTGCCTTTCTCATTATCCATGCCATGCCCTGCCTGTCTCTGGCTAGATCACCCATCCTGTATCCATAGCGTACACCCAGCCAGTCCTTTTCAATGTAGGCAGCATCCTCCTCTTCCAGGCATGACCACAAAATGGATTACAAAACATTCATTGTCTATCAGATTCCGCCGGCAGGAATCGAGACAGTCAGGTTAGCAGCGACAGCGCTTCGCTAGTCAACCAAAATCTACGCAGGCCATGCGGCTGCCTACTGCCATTCATTGAGGTGCCCAAGAAACACCAACCAAATTCACAGTGATAGAGGCAACTGAGATCGCGTAGTCGTAGTACTGGGAGCAAGCATCACCTGATGTTTTCAGACAAACACCCCTGTTCACCATTTTAAGGTATTGCAGGCGCCCCCATCTCCCCCCTTGCCCTCGCCCCCCTTATCCCTGGATCCATCGTCCTCAGCCCCCCCTTACCACAATGAGCCCCTGTATCGCTTGCAGCGCGACGCTGTTGGCAGCATCCCCCATGCCCGTGAGCAGCACACCGACGACGATGGCCGCAAACTCCTCGCACCTAGGGCCAGGGATCTGCGATAGGTGGCAATGCGGGCATAAACGAGGGGCCGGCCACATCAAGCTTACCACGGAGCCACATTGCAGATAAAAAAATAAGAAAGAAAGTGGCATCCATGTATGATGGACCCTGCATGCAAGCTGGACACTGCTTGCCCTGTTGCCCATGTTTACAAGGTCAGACACACCGCAACCCCTGCGACCGCTGGATAGTTGAAGGCATCAAGCCAGCACCAACCTGTGATAGATACGATGGCGACAGGCATGATGGCATGCACACGTTGCCCACCTGCGATAACCATGGACACACCCCCAGCCTGCAGCAGCCATCAACCCAGCATCAACATGCAACAGACATGGGGGCATGCACGCTCCACGCACCTGCGATAGCCCCCTCACGCACTGCCTCCTCACGGCGCGGCAGTCGTCCGAGATCAGGTCCTTGATTGACGTCACCAGGAATGGGAGCATATCCCCCGGCCGCTCCTCTCCCCACAGCGTGCTGCTGCCCATGAGCTCGGCAAATGCAGCCACGGCCACCTGGCGTAGGCCCCTGTGAGGGTGCGCCACGAACGGTTGCAGCAGCCGGCATACCTCTGGGACTATGGCCCCCGCATCCTTTTTGTTCACCAGCATGCGACACGTGGCAGAGACCACGCACGCCACCTCCTCCTGATGAGAACCTTCCTCATACCCCATCGCCGCAGTAGAAACGATGATAAAGGAGCCAACCTCCGAGTGGTCAGCTGGAGGGACCATGGCCACCCCCCCCTCGGCACCGCTACTCCCACGGGCCCCACTGCCCCCGCTGCGCTGCCACATGTCGGCCAGCGCCGCCCCCCCCGCGTCGCCACACAGCTCGCTGAACGCTCGGAACGTGTCCAGCAGGTCCTGCATCGCCGCATGGGTGCGGGTGCCGGCATGACGCGGGGGGACGCCGGCGGACGGGCCTGAGCCAGCGGGGGCAGTGCCCACGCCTGATTGGCCCAAGTGCCCCCTGGCGGCGCCCGCCCCCTTGCCCTTTCCGGCGTCGGCGTGGTCCTCGCGGGTATCCGCACGGTCGCTGGATGACGCATTCGTGCCGAGGTGCAGCATTAGCCCGCACAGAAGGCGTGCGTACCGGTGCCGCAGCAGCGAGCGCAGCGTGTCAAGATACTTCGGGACGGTGGAACCGGCGGGGGCCGACCCGGAAGCGACCATCGCGGGGGTGAGGCTGATGGCGGTGGCGGCGCCCCCCACGGAGGCGGTGGTCGTGCCGGGTGCCAGCAGCGCCTTGAGCACCCGAATCTCTGCATGCGCTTGCGCCTGTAACGGCTCCTCCATGTTGGTGGCAGACGGCGGAAGCATTTTCCAGAGCTCGTCGACGAAGAAGTCCAGCAGCCGTAGGCCCTGGCGCTCGTCACACAGCAGCGCCTGAGGGGAGCAAGCATAGCGAGCCGTCAACCACGTTAACAACGTAAGTGGGAGAGGCACACCAAGTAGGTAAGTAATCAAGGTCGATGGGAGAAGTATACAGCAGGAAGATAGAATGTAGTCAACACGAGCAGTTATGTGGTTGTTGCCAGGTTGCTTCCAAACAGACTTTTTACAAACCAGAAGTGCCCACCCCTTAGGAATCGCCGTGTTCAGTTCTGACGCGCCCACCAGTGCACACCAGAAGACCCCTTGTGTCTCTGAATCCTTCGACGGCAGCGATTGCGACCCAGCCTACCCCGAGCTATATGAGAAACCGAGGGAGTGGTACTAGCTAGCCGGGTCATCCTTGGAGCGTTCTTCCTGCCTGAAACATCTCCAATCGCTCCCCTCACTCCACTCGCGGTCTCCCACGTACCTCCAGCACGGTCATTGCCCCCCGATGGTCAAGCGTGGTCCCGCAGTCGTTGAGGAGGCCACAGAAGACGCCACTGCCCTCGCTAACCGCCACCAGACCCACCACCTGCCAGGGAGGATGACAAACATGGCTCGCGACGTGCCAGGCTTAGGGCCGGGAGGTCATGACCACGACCAGAGGATCAATGCGGGGGAAGAATGCTTTCAGGTGAAGCAGCCGTTTCATTAGCATGCGTTTTAGCTTTCGTGTGACCTTGAATCTGGCATACCGTGGCCCAATGGGTGCGATTGATGGGGAAATACAGCAGGCTGTCGTATTATTCCCCACGCATGGAAACAAATGAGCAAAAATGCGCCAGGCTGCACAAGTGCCTGGCATGCAACAGAGAGGATGTCCTATAGGTCCATGTGCTTACAGTGTCCACCAGCAGCTGGTAAACATCCTTGTCTTGGATGCCTCTCATGGTCTTGAGCAGAGGCTGCATCACTCTGGCGGACGTGTGGCAGGTGGCAGGTCCCGTGGCAGATGCAAAATTACAGAAGAGCAAACAAGAGACGTAACAAATCGCACACGTGTACCCGCATGCTGTGAAGGTTAGCCCATGCCAACCCAAAACCACACGATGATTTGACTGCAGTGGCACTGCCTACACAGACTGGTCTAATCTACAAGATCAAGGTGCAAAAGAGGTGCTTGTGAGCATATAGTCTGGAAGGTAGTAACGACCCAGTTATTGTGTTAAATCTCCAGTCTGCTGCCCTCGTCCAGAAACGTGCTAGACGAGGCGCCCTGTTGGCTGCGCGAATTAGGCATGCGTGCACAAAAATTCTGATTGACGCAGTCAAAACCACATACACAGCCAAGCTAGTTTGTTAGTTCGATAGTCCATACAACATGACAAACTATCATACACAGTAGTGATGCACATAATTCAATACAGTATTGATAGTTTACTGGAGTGAAAAGCGACGCCACAGCGGAAAAGCCAACTTACAGCAACACCAGATGCAAGTCAAACACGAGGAGTACTAAAACATCAAAATCAGAACATCCGTCAGTCTTGACTCGGTCCAACGTACGATGGAAACGCCTGAAGCATCTCCTTCCCCTTCTGGGTGCAAATGATGGTGATGGCCACGGCCGTGCCCAGCGAGGTTTCAGGAATGCCCACTAGCAACCCCTCACAGGCTGCCTGGGTGAAGCTGGATGCCTGCGGTGCCGACATCGATGAACGAGTACGTAAGAAGGGGTAAATGATTGAGTAAATGAATGAGTAAATGAATGAGCGGGTGCGAGCGGGTGCGGGCTGGTGCAGCCTTTCAGAACGGGCCAGTTGCGGGTAAATAAGATGCCATGATGATGGTAGATGATACCCCAACCTTTTGAAGAAAGAGCAAGCGTGTCAAGGGCACAGATAGCGTAAGCTGCCAGTAGATGCGACTTGCTGTGAGCACCGAACTGCTTGGGGATCACAACCCCATGTATGGATCGAACTTCCTTCCCATTTCTTCATCCGTGTCGCCGCACCAACTGTGCAGGCAAAGGGTGCGAGGAGGGAATGAAGAAGGGTACAACAGCGTGGGAGCTGACATCGTTTCGTCGTCATCTCCGGGTTGTGTTTATGCTTTTACTTGTCACTGGCTCTAGTATGCATGCACGATCCAGACGCACGCTTGGATACATGTGAGGGTATTGTAAAACCTGCCAAGGACGGTAAAGCAGGCATCACATATATCACTCCCTTAGCGCCTCGGTTGAACACAAAATGAAGCAGTAAACCAGGAAAGACAACATAAGTGGCAAAAAACTAACGAACAATTTTAGATCAGAGCGCAGTAAACGACCCACCCATTGCAAGATTACTAGTCGCACAGCACCACGCAGCAGGGGTGTGACGTGTGCCAGGAAGTCAGGAAAGCATGGCCACATGATCCATCACGTGCATGGCCGTGCCTCCCGGACTATAACTCACATGGCCCCTTCCATCCGTGTGCCGACCATGGCCAGCTAGGGTGGCTGACCATGGCCAACTAGGGAAGTGGCCTTGCATGCATAGCCACAGAGTCGCCATAAGAACCATGCATATGACCAGGTCTGGACGGGACCCACCTCGTGGCATGACAGCAGTGGCCCAATCAGCTGCATCATGTCCCGCGTCGCCGCCACCGTGCCCTTGTCCGTGCACCCGAGCTCGATCTGCACTCGCAGCCAAACAGGAGGCAGCCCCCAGCACCCATGAGGTACATGCAGCACGGGCCCAGGTGAGGCCAGGGCGCTGACATGCATGCTGCTGTAATTATTACGATACAGCTACATTGACTGCTGGCGAGCTGCAATCAGCCTGCTGACGACTCACTAAGCCTGCTCCTGGGCCTATCCAGTTCAGTAATGCGAAATGCATTACTTAACTTATCCACAACACCTGCTCCTGAGCCCATCCACAACACCTGCTCCTGAGCCCATCCACAACACATGCTCCTGGGCAGATGCAGCAGCTCCTCGGGCATCCCCCCCTCCCCCCCCCACACAGAGGAAAACTAGCGAATACCCCTGCCACCAGGCTGACAGCAACAAATAAACCCAGGAAAAAAAAGAAGAAACCAGAGAACAACTTGCAGCCACCATGCTATCAATAAAGCTGGCAATAAATCAAGGTAATGTGCAGGAGTATGACAGCCAACATCATCGTCCCAAAGCCAGAGACATAGGAACCGCTCAAAGGAAAAGGTGGAAGGTTTCTTCTTCATTGCTCAACTTGAATCTTTAGGTATTGTAGATGCAACTACTGGATCAAAATTAGGTGTTGCGGTAGACCTAGTGGGCGGTTCCTGCCTCACCAACAAGCAAGTGATCTAGGGGAATTTCCTTCATGCAATAGCTCTCTCTTGTTTACCAGCTGTATCCCTTCATTATGTTGCTGCACCTATGACTCCATCGAGCCATTGAGAAAGTAAAACCTAGTCGGACATAGCAAAACATGTACACCATTGAACAACTGTGCCATGCAACCCACCGCTCCCATGGATACCATCGATGTATCTAAATAATGACGCCCTTTCCCTACCACAACAGCACCACCTAGTAAGTGCCGAGGGGACCCGGGCGCTCCCCTTGAGAGGAGTGAGGACCTAATTAAGTAAAAGCACGTGATGACTCACCTGCCGGGCAATCGTCGCCAGTTCTTCCAAGCGCCGCATGTCCTCCTCATTCAGCGCCGGAGAAGTTGGGCGCGCCTCGCCCGCTGCTGCCGTCTGCTCATGCTGGCCCTGGCCCTTGCCTTCACCCTCGCCCTTGTCCTCACCCTCACCCGCACCCTTGCCCTTGCCCTTCCCCTTGCCCTCGCCCTCATCATGACCCTCACCCTCATCAGCACCTGCACCCTCACCCTTGCCCTTGCCCTTGCCCTCGCCCTCACCCTCCACCGCACCTTCCCCCTCCCCCTCCCCCCCTCCTGCAGAGGTGACAGGCGACAGGGCCTCCTGTTCGTGCAGCTGCAGGATAGCGGCCACGCTCACCAGCCGCTCCACGATCTGATCACCAGACAAGGTGGCATGTAGGGGGTTGCCCCCACAGGAAACGCATGGCGTGGAGGAGTCCTCCCATAATGTCAAGGTAGCACGCAACGCATACAGAGACGACTGAAGATTATGGAAACCATGGCCTTGGAAGCTGTGCTACAATGCAAAAGCAAATAACGAAACATGAACGTAAAGTAAATTGCGATCAAGATCCAAAGGTTCAAATTCCACACGCGAAAGAACGTTCTTTGGGATGTTAACGGGCCAGCGACTCGTGCCTTACCATCGTGCTTGCCACGGATCACCAGGGCTAACGCAACACAAAGTAGCAGTGAGATTGTCTGGTCGAGGCGGGGCCATTCCAGTTGCAGACAGGCTACCTATGTTACATGCTTCCTTTGCATATAACCCACCACCGCAGCCGCTCACCTGTGCAGCAGATGCCCGCACAGAGGGCGTGGGGTCATTGAGCAGCGGTACATAATGTGCCAGCCTCTGGCCCAAGTGGAGACAGCTGCGGGAATAGAGGAGCCCGGCTGATGCATGCGAACAAGCGGTCAAGGAAGGGTGAAACCAATCACCCAAGCAAAACAAGAGCATTTTATGAGAAGATTCCTACCTAAATGTCAGAAAATTCATCACATTTTGTAGCCATTAGGTTTGGCTACAACCTCAAATGCCCAAAAAGGTATGGACCCGCTACCCTCTCCACTCCGTGAAATCTAGCCTCCCTCCTTGCCGTCTACACCCCATGAACCCTATGCATCGGGCCAATCAGTGCAGGCATGCGTGGAAGCCACCACCTTTTACGCCTAAAAAGCAGACATCTTACCTGAGAGTTCCAGGACAGGAGTTGACGCCAACCACATTGGGATTATCCTGAATCACTGTGTTGCTGCTATTCCAGTGCTGCCGGGAAGGAGTCATTCCGACAAGTATCGAGAAAGTTATGGGCTTCCGACGATCCCGGTCGCACGCGAGCACGAGCCGGCTGCATGCGAAGGTCGCACGCGAATATGTTGCTTATCTGTTGAGGACATGGTGGGCCGACAGTTATTCCTGGGACGACAGGAACACTGTGCTTCAGCTACGACGGTATTGGATGAATACCTTGCACGCAGGAAATTGGAGCCTTAACCTGTGGTTTGTGGGACCGCAGGCCTAGCCTAGGAATGGTCGTTACTGATGTCATAATTACTGTGTGGACTGTGCTCTGTGGTGGTTCACTGTACCGGTGTAGCGGTGCTACTGTACCGGATATAAATACTGTACCGGATGGTCCTACTGTACCGGGATATTTAGTCCTGAGCAGGTTAGTACATGCGGAGTAACTGCGGTGTTCCCTAGCAAAGTACAGTTCGCAGAGTGTATATAAAGAATAGAGCAATGCCAACTGGGCATCTTGCAAGCACTGCCTCACGCGTGTATCTTGACTTGGCAATCTTGTGCGAGTAATCCTGGGCGTAGCTCACACTCGAGTATACGCTGTAATCTATATCTTTTAACAAAGCTCAAATCCAACCATTCTCAGTTTATCCGCATTGCAATCCACACATCCCTTAACATTGCGCTTGAACTCAAATTACAAGCAGTTCGCCTAGACGGCCAGGAGGAACCTGGTCATGGTTTTGCTTGCGGATTTGGTGCGGCAGTGGCAAAGGCATTTCGCCCGCAGCGACGAATGGTTCAAGAAGCTCCGCGACGTCCCAGTTTCAGGCTGCAGCGGCAATACATTGGTGGAGCGGATCCTGCCGAGCTTCATCAAATTGTGAAAGATTTGTCTCACTTGCTCGGAGATTGCCCTCCGGTGAATCGGAACTTTGTGCAGGTCTTGGACGACGAGCAGGAAAATCGGGAGCGCATTCTTCAACACATCGCTACCATCGCGGTTCCTCCGCAGAGGAGCATCAACGACATCGAGCGGGAGCTTCACGGTTCGGTCGATATCCGAGCTGTGATAACAGCTCTCGTCGAACGGATTCACAGGAGCTGGTCGCTCGACGTGGGGGCGAGCAGGTTCCTGGCAAGTTCTGCTCCAGGAGCTAGAGCAAAACACTGTAGACCTTGGTGCTCAAAGGGCATTCGAGGGCATCGCAGCCCCCATTCCGCCTTCAGGAAGACGTCAAATCGAGCGATCTGGGAGCGTCTCTACCATCAGGAGTGTGTCGGCCGCCATTTTGGGTCTTCAGCACGCTACACGTGCCGATGACTGTTTCGACAACATTCAGCGCGAGTGGCTTTGGGTGCCGCTTGCCGATATATTGCTCGCGGCCCTGGTGTGGTGCGACGTTGGGGAACCTTCAGCGGCAGCTCTCACGACGGTGATTACTTCAGGTATCGCGCCGACGCGACCAGTGTGGAAGGGCTTCCCGAGGCAGGGGAGGTTGTGCCGGAGGTGTTGCCAGTTTATGATCCCCGAGGTGCTAACGTCAGCAATTCGCCGACGTATCCCGCCAACGGCGACGGCGCTGTTGTGCCTCCTAGCCCAACTGTGAAGCGCCAGGCGGGTGCTGGGGATAGCCGTGGCGACAGTGTGCCGAGGCCCACGAGCGACACGACAGCGACAAGAAGAACCAAGTGCCGTCGGTGGAAAACGGCGCCGGAGTCGACTAGGGTCGGCAGCGGTCGGCGTTGTTTGTTTCCTGGACTTTCATACTGCATTGTGGTTGCTTAGTCGGATCTCTGTTTGTCAAGATCTGAACCAGACCAACATCGACCTGAACCGCGACCCAAGCCAGGAGGGTATTGATGAGCGGAGTCAGCAGCGCATCCACGGTGGCAGGCGCGGCGCAGATCCAGATGGACGTCGGGGCGCGGCAGTTAACCACCCCGAGTCGGATGAGGAGCAGGAAGACCAGAAGTCCCAGGAAGATCAGAACGCCCCAGCAGCCCGGAGCCAGCCACGTCGCCCTACCGCAGCTGAAGGCTGCGCAGTGCTTTGCCAATTTCAGTCTGTCAAGGACAATTGGCAGCCACACGACGCAGAGCGCATGTTGGAGGACAAGGAGCTCTACAGCGAGATCTATCCAGGTCAGAAGCTGCGCACCCTGGCGTCGAGTGCCTACATTTGGCAGTCGGGCAGGCGGCTTTTCAAGTTCGTCCGGGAGCGCAATGCTGCGGGGGAGACCTGGGCACAGTTTGTGGTTCGACTTAGGTCAATCCTGTCGGAAAAGCGGACCATAGACGGGTCCCATTTGAAGCAGGAGTACCTGCATTATAAGCCGACCAAGGGGCAGCTGGTGGTGCAGGCCTTTGAAGACTTCTGCAAGGTGCGGGAGGACGCCATGGCCAAGGTTTTTTTCTGCAATGACAAGATGGCCATGGGGGATTTCTCGAAATCACTCAAACTTGATCAGGTCACTCATGACAATCCACATGCGCGAGGCCCAGTCTTGGGCTGCCGTGACTGATCAGTTGTATGAGTGTTTCAGTGGAAAGTATGTAGGCGGGAAGCGCCCTCGTCCCGCTGATGAGGAGCGCCAGCTGAGCCTGCAGTCAAGTCCATGAGGGGATCGGGCCGCGGGGGTCCAGCGTCCTCAAGTCGGCCGGAGAACCCTTGTGGGGATCGAGGAAGGCTGAGGAGGGGGCGTGGCAGAATGGCTGAAAGGGAGCCACCACCGAGGTCGGGACCTCCACAGTCCCAGTTTGACTTCAGGAGGGTGGGTGGATCTCCCAAGGCTGTGCCCAGCAGCGGGACCTCACGGGACACAAGCCAGGTCGAGTGCTACTTCTGCCATGGCAAGGGTCACTTCAGGAATGAGTGCCCTTCTTACCTCAGGCAGGAGGGTCAGCGCAAGCCAGCTCAGGGCACAGGTCAGGGTGTTGGTGCATCCCAGGACCGTAAGGGCAAGGGCAGGGCTACTGACCATTGACTCGAGCCTTCACATGCCTCTGAACACTGGAAGGATCCCCCAGAGGTATGTGATGCACCTGCTAATGACAGCAGTGAGGGGCAGCCCCATCTCTTAGTTTAGAGCCCAATGGACACGATGGGGCAGGCTTGGTTTTCCTAGAGAGTATGCCAGCTGTAGCAGTAATGGTATAGTAATGGTATAGTAAGCTTGGTTATCCCAGAGAGTATGCCAGCTGTAGCAGTAATGGTATAGTTATGGTATAGTAAGCTTGGTTATCCCAGAGAGTATGCCAGCTGTTAGCAGTAATGGTTACTCGTCAACGAGCCCGCCATGGCGGTGCTGAGCCTGAGGCAGGACCTGGGCCGTGGAGTCAGGTGGATCTCATACACATTCGGATCGTGCAGTAATTGGAGAGGATGATCAGGATGAGGATAAGACTGGGACGGTCTGACAGGCACGACCCTGGTCCCTGGTACATAAGGGATCTGTACATACCCTGGATGCTAATAATAATGAATAACAGTTTTTCTCTTTTGTATGATATTGCATCAAGGTTGCACACCATGTTTGGCCATGCAGCTCAGCCTTTGCAGGTTGCTAGGCGGTTGGGAGGAAGTGAGTTGTACTCCATTTGCCAACATGTGGCTCAAGCCTGCAGTTGCAGGCTAGTTTCTAGAAAGCTCAAGCAGTCTCATGCCAGGCCTCCTACTCTATATCCAGGTTGACATTCAGAGGATTCGGGGGTTGAAGCTGCGAGTGGCAGTAGACAGATATATACCACGTACAAGACCCTAGAGATCCTGCATGATATGGAGAAACCAACTCTGATTGCTGCTCTCAAGTTGACAAGGAGCAGGTACCCTGGGTTATAGAGTTGCTGCAGTGTGACATTCGATTTGAGTGCTGTGAGAACATGCCAGAGTTTCCAGAGCTGCTGATAACACCCAGGGAGAGCCACGGCCAGCAAGGGGTGGTGGAGAGAGCCATCCAAGAGATCAAGACTATTCTGCTGGTGGAAAGGATCCCAAGGACCTCTTCAGCCATAGCAACATCTGCTTAGCAGCGTTTTGTGGAAGACAGGCTGAACCTGAGGACTCCCATGTTCTGTGGTGACTTTGCCATCAATCCTCTTATGGCCACACACCACCCTGAATGGGTGGCTGGCCCCCTGATTGGGGTCCACAGGCATCCACCTCCAAATGGACCTAGAGGAAGGCGCATCTCCTTGGATTCCTCCCTGCCATGAACGCTGCCATGCACAACGACACCCATCGATGCGCTCGCAATACACTTGGGAACCCACTGGTGCTCTTACAGTGCACTCTTGAACCCACCAATGCGATTGCAGTGCACTAATGATTGAGCCCATCAATGCTTTTACAGTGCACTATTGAGCCCACTGCAATGCTCTTGCAGTGCACTAGTAAACCCACCGAAGCCCTTGCCGTACACTAGCTATGCCACCCACCGATGTTCGTGTAGTGCCCTAGTAGCTATGCCACCCACCCATGCTCTTGCGGGAGCTGAGCTGATCCAAGCGCTGCAACAGGTACAGCACGCACGCGCTGGCGCGCTCGCGCTGGGTGCTGCCACGCGCCGCCAGCCAGGGGTCCATCTTTGCCAGCTGGTCGCTCAGCATCGAGTCGCAACCGTCCTTGTCCTCCGAGCTGTGTAGGTGTATATGTACAATGTGGCATATGATTGCCAGGTGTCACATGGTAATGTGCCAGGCGATAAGGTATGGTTGAGCTTCTACGGCATGGCTGAGCTTCAACGAGAAAGTCGGAACCAACCGTTTGTTGTGACTCGCCAACTTCCCCTTGCACAGGTGTCAACTTCACTACCAGTAGTAATGCAGTTTTCACGTCACTCCATGGCAAAATCACAAAGACCACGTCAGCATATCAAAAAGGCCTGTTTCATCATCATGCACAAGCATGCCAAACACTGGGTGAATATGAACCTGGTTCAACATGTCCCTCACTGGGTACCACGCCAGCTCCAACCACCCTATAGCAATACTCGCTGAGGAAAGGGGCATCCATGATGCACGCAGCGATCCTAAACCAAAGCAGAGCTCTCATATGACGTGGTCAAAGCCATACTGGACTATGGTCAGAAAATGAGCGCAGTCTCCCGTTGTAATTTATCTTGAAACAGAAAGTACCGGAAGCTTCCCCACTCGCAAGTCGCTCCAGGTCGCGTGCTCACAGAATGAACGTCACCGGTGGCGCTTGGCCCTATGCGGTTGTGCCTCGCAGCCGAGCCTTATATGTAGAGTACCATCCGTCCCTGTAGTAAGTATCCTACCTGAAGCGTACACAGGTAAATATGAACATGCTGCATGGTGGCAAATGATGAGGGCATCCAGAGGCATGCCAGCTGTTGGGCGATGCCGCAGAATACCGATCTAGATAGAGACCTGTGAATTGGTTAGAAAGGCCACCACGGTACGATAAAGGTGCTCGAGGACATAGTAGGCATTCTCAAACTCTGTGCACCCACCTGCGCCACAGCAGCACGCCCATCAGCCGGTTGGTGTTGGACAGGATGCGCCCTGTCAGCTCGGATGGCTCATCGGGGGCGTCGAACAACTGGACGGCCATCTGTTGTTGTGGCAGGGCAGTGGCCAGGGTGGCATGGTGAAGGCTTTGCGAGGGAAGGCACCCTATTACGTCCACAGACATGCCTCGTGCCAGCCACCGTTGCGAGTCAACTGCTGAATGTAAGGCACATCTTTCTGGCAGTTTCACAACAGAAACGACACTAGTGGTGACGATTGATGGGGCCAATACGCCCTTTCGGACGAAAAAGGACAAAGGGTACAGCAAGCCTAGAGTATTGCAAGCATACCATGCAAACAGTTACAAGCAGAAAGGTGTCGCAACCTTCAATTTCTCCACTACACAGTTACATGTTGCACCGTGTGATGTCTCTCCGTGTACACACACAGTTACATGTGGCTAGTAGCAGTGGGCTCACCGTGACCAGCTCGTGCGCCAGCAGCGTGGGCACATCCGGTGAGAGCCCACACAGTGTGCCACACGCGTCCACCGCCAATGCCTGCAGGTGCAGGTGCTCCAAATTGACGCCTTCTGCGCCCTTGAGTAGCGACACTGCGCTGAGGAGGGCGCTGCCGGATGCCAGGGGGGGCTCTTTGATGTATCCTAGAAGCTGCTTGAGGAGGGCGTCCCGTCGGTCCAGCTGGCAGAGAGTGCCAGAGGAACTAGCGGCCGCCACGCACTTGCCTGTGGCAAGGGGGTGGATAACGGGGGGCAAAGGGTTGACACAAGCCGACCTTGTCATGTAAGCGCCGCCTTTGTGTGCTACTTGCGGGGCTTCCTACATGAGGGATCGAATGGATCCCTGCCATTGACTTGCGCTGCTGAGCAGTGCTGCAAAGCTTTCTTAACGTAATAAATCGGTTCTTTACTTTGCCTGAGACGGCTCTCTTGCTGAAAAGCTGCCCCTTTTGCCGCTATCGCTCATGGCACACGTCGGCAACCTAAGTAGCTAGTGACAAGAAACGATAGACCCCATCGTGGCGGAATCAGCAAAGACACACCTGGCACACTTCTTCTCTTCGCAGACACTACTGAACATGCCAGGCACACAAGAGATAGGCTGTTAATGCAGCACTCTTCTTGACTGAGCTGCCGGGTGATCCAGAGCTGTCCCGCTTCAAGATTGTCCCATGTAGAGGCATCTATGTCAAAACAGTATCCTATTTGCCTACATACCTCCAGCCTTGCGGAACATTTATGAACCAGGTGATGTCATCACCAAACATCACGGAATATCTCTGTGTGGCCATGCAAGGACTCTCGTACTCGTGGGCCACAGACTTGCGAGGTCACGCTGTGCTGCAGCGTTCAAGATCTAGAGCGTCTTGCTCTTGATCTTGACCTCCATCATGACTGCATGGCATACATGCCATGCAGCCATACTGCCAGACAGCGCACACCAATCATGAAGCACCGATGCTATTGCCATGCCGCCCTCACCCAGCATGTCGATGGCCAGAATCACGCTCTCGCGGCCGTGGGCTGACTTGAGCGTCATCAACTTGGTCAAGAGGTTGTTCACCTGCACACACGGATCGACAAACACGCCAAAGTCGATATTCAAGCGATACGGGTAGAGCGGGTCAACCACAGGAACAGTGGTGCTAACTAGAAAAAGCCTTATTCACCTGCCTCCTATGACCCCAGCAGAAAGTGGGCCACAGTAAGTTGGTCCATGAGATACGAGTTAGCTGAGATACCTCGAGGCTGACTTGTGGCCGGAGCCATACAGGGGGAACATACAACGTGACCGGAGTTATTCTGGCGGAGACTGAATAACATTTGTTGTGGCGCGACGCACACACGTGGACGCAAGTTACGTAGCTAGCAACTAGTCTGATGGACGTTGTGCGCAGTAACGTTGCTATAGGTCTAGAAGCCTCTAGAGCCTGGACACGTGGCGGACAAATGTGCGTAGTCCAGTTGTCCTAGGGAACTCGTGGGAGTGATGTGTCACGGCACATAATGTGTGCCCATTATTGGAGTGAATATTGACAAGGAACGCCCGATCCCTGGCGTTACTGCATCTCACAGCCTCACACTCAGTTCCACCAACGTCTCTCGGCTCATCTCTATCTAACTTGGATTGTGAAATGCCTCCGAAGAATTCGGACGTTAACAACAATGTGCGCCCCAACCCCCAGCCGGACGGGGCAGGAAACGGTCGGGGTCGGCCTCCTGCTCGCCAGGAGCCACCCATTACCACGAGGCAGCTGTTTACGGCGCCTCAGAGGAGAGCCTCTCCTCGGACTTCCCCACAGCGACAGCGGGACAATACCGTCACGTATCGCATGGTGGTGGCAGACCCCCCTCACCGGCAGCGTGAAGCTGTCGTTGCCGAGACGTCGGCCCCCTAGAGGAACAGGGGCTCCGGGACTCTCAAGGAGTCCGAGGTTGCCCCGAACCTCATGCCACCCGCCCCAGGGCGACAGGTGGACGAGGAGTCCTCCTCTTCGGAGGAGGGGGAGGCTTCGCCATCTCCCAGGAGAAAGGTGACATCCGGCCAGACGAAGTTGTCGTCTGGTAACTCCTCAGTTGGGAGGGCGCTGGCAGGTATGAACCTCAGCGCGGACCCGGCCCGTGCGTCTCAGGACGCAGGTGAGGTATATGTCAATGGATGGGGTCAGATCCCATTCAAGATCCCGGTACGCAATGTACCCGTCTTTTTGCCCTTCGACGGCTGGCGTTTGCGACAGCAGAGCACGCTTCCAGACGGCATCGTCCTGACCAAGTTTGTTGTTCACGCAGTAGCATCCGAGCGCGCTGTAGACGTCGGTCGCCGACTTTCTGACTTCCAGGTTGCAAACTTGATCCGGCTGTACTACTTGGCGGTGCGACAAGGCGTGCCTGCCAACGACATGTACTCTGAGGCGCGCCAGGTGGCAGCTGCCACGGTGGTGGCCAGGCCACCCATGCCGGCAGAGGAGCTGCCCAAGATGCCAAGTGTGGTGCCAGTTGGCTGGGGACTTGCCACAGCATCCCCGGGCTCAGCAGCGGCGTCGACGGCGTCGCAGCAGGCGGCAGCAACGGCGTCGCCACCGGCATCGGCAGCGACCCTGCCGGCAGCGGCATCGAAGACAGCGGCACCCGTGGGCGCCCCGTCTACCCCGGCAGTGGCAGCGGCAGCGACTCCCGGGCGGGCGGAGGTCAAGCGCCAGTCGCCTCCCCACGACACCACCGTCGCGGAGTCGAAACCGTCGGCACCCGCCGACGATCTATCTCCTGATATGTTTTCGTTAATGCGACAACACCGACGCCATCAACACCCACCCCCCCGCGAAGGCGGGTGCTTCGGCACCCCCATCGCAGTCCCAAGCCCCCGGCAGGGGCAAGGGACCTGCCACGGCCCAGGCTGTGGCAAGGGATCGTCCATCTCCCCCAGGGGAGGAGGATGTGGCCATGGAGACAGCCGAGGCACGCATCCCTGGGGATGACGTCGTCTCGCTTCGGGAGCCAGCCCTTTGGCGCGCAGTCCAGCGCTGCGCCCAGGGCATCCAAGGGGTGGCCAGCGAACGGCTGGACGACAAGTTGGCTGAATATGCCAGCTTGTTGTGTGCGGTCATGTATCACCTGCTTGATCAACCCTCGATCAAGCCGATGACCAGGAGGATGTGCGAGGCACTTCTTCCCGCCCTGCAGACCTTGCTGCGAGGCAAGAAGATCAGGGTGAACCTGGCCACGATGGTGGAGATGGTGCATACGTTGCACAGGGTGTGCTTGGCGGAGGCAGGTACGTATCTCCCCACTTGGTTGCGTGTACATACGGGTAGCCAGCGGGGGGTGGGAAGCGCAGCAGTCAAGTTCACCTAGTAGTGAGGACAGTGATGTTTCCCTCTCCCCCACTTTTGAGCAATGGGAGGCAGCTAGGGCACGCAAGCGGCAGGCACAGAGGCAGGGTGTGCAGGGGGACTCACCATCTTCACCAGCACATGTCGTGCAGGAACCCATCACCCCAGCTCAGCCAGCATCGCGTAGCAGACCCTCACACGTTCTACCTAGCACTCCCACCACTGCCAATGCTGCTACATCAGTTAGCTGAGATACCTCGAGGCTGACTTGTGGCCGGAGCCACACAGGGGGAACATACAATATGACCGGAGTTATTCTGGCGGAGACTGAATAACAGTGCCGAGCGCCGGTTGTGGCGCGACGCACACACGTGTACGCAAGTTACGTAGCTAGCAACTAGACTAGTGGACGTTGTGCGTAGTAACGTTGCTCCAGGTCTAGAAGCCTCTAGAGCCTGGACACGTGGCGGACAATTGAGCGTAGTCCAGTTGTCCTAGGGAACTCGTGTGAGTGATGTGTCCACGACATATAATGTGTGCCCACATATGGAGTGAATAATGACAAGGAACGCCCGATCCCTGGCGTTACTGCATCTCACAGTCTCACACTGAGTCTCCCCAACGTCTCCAACGTCTTTCTATATCTAACTTGGATTTTGAAATGGCGCCGAAGAATTCGGATGCGAAAAACAACAATGTCCGCCCCAACCCCCAGCGGGACGGGGCAGGAAACGGTCGGGGTCGGCCTCCCGCTAACCGGGAGCCCCCCATCACCGCGAGACTGCCGTTTACGGCGTCTCAGAGGAGAACTTCTCCTCGCAGTTCCCCACTGCGTGAGCGTGACGACAATGTCACCTATCGCATGGTGGTGGCGGACACCCCTCGCCGGCAGCGTGAAGCTGTCGATGCCGAGGCGTCTGCCCCCCAGGGGAACAGGGGCACCGGGACTCGCAATGAGTCCGAGGTTGCCCCGAACCTCGTGCCACCCGCCCCAGGGCGACAGGTGGAAGAGGATTCCTCCTCTTCGGAGGAAGGGGAGGCTTCACCCTCTCCTAGGAGAGAGGTGACCTCCGGCCAGACGAGGTCATCGTCCGGCAACACCTCTGTCGGGAGGGCGCTAACAGGCATGAGCCTCGGCGCGAACCCGACCCCTGCGTCCCAGGACGCAGGTGAGGTCTATGTTAACGGTTGGGGCCAGATCCCCTTTAAGATCCCGGTGCGTAATGTACCAGACTTTCTGCCTTTCGACGGCTGGCGTGTGCGCCAGCAGAGTACCCTCCCTGGCGGCATCGTCTTGACCAAGTTCGTGGTTCAGGCGGTGGCGTCGGAGCTCCCGGAGGACGTCCATCGCCGCTTTTCGCATGTCCAGGTTGCGATTCTGATCCGGCTGTACTACTTGGCGGTGAAACAAGGTGTACCTGCTCTCGACATGTACTCGGAGGCTCGCCAGGTGGCAGCGGCCATGGTGGTGGCCAAGCCACCCAGGCCGGCAGAGGATCTGCCAAGGATGCCACCTGTCGTGCCAGTTGGCTGGGGACCTGCGACGGCATCCCCTGGTTCGGCAGCGACATCGACTGCGTCGCAGCAGGCGGCTGCAACTGTGTCGCCACCGGCGTCGGCAGCGACCCTGCCGGCCGCGGCATCCAAGACAGCAGCACCGGTGGGCGCCCCGTCTACCCCAGTGGTGGCAGCGACAACAGCAGCGACAGCGACAGCGGCAGCGACTCCCAGGCGGGCGGAGGGCAAGCGCCAGCCGCCTCCCCACGGCACACCCGCCGCCGAGTCGGAACCGTCGGCATCAGCCGACAACACCGACGCCATCAACACCCACCCCCCCGCGAAGGCGGGTGCTTCGGCACCCCCATCGCAGTCCCAAGCCCCCGGCAGGGGCAAGGGACCTGCCACGGCCCAGGCTGTGGCAAGGGATCGTCCATCTCCCCCAGGGGAAGAGGACGTGGCCATGGAGACAGCCGAGGCACGCATCCCTGGGGATGACGTCGTCTCGCTTCGGGAGCCAGCCCTTTGGCACGCAGTCCAGCGCTGCGCCCAGGGTATCCAAGGGGTGGCCAGCGAAAGGCTGGACGGCAGGTTGGCTGAACACGCCAGCTTGTTGTGTGCGGTCATCTATCACCTGCTTGATCAACCCTCGATCGAACCGATGACCAGGAGGATGTGCGAGGCACTTCTTCCCGCCCTGCAGACCTTGCTGCGAGGCAAGAAGATCAGGGTGAACCTGGCCACGATGGTGGAGATGGTGCATACGTTGCACAGGGTGTGCTTGGCGGAGGCAGGTACGTATCTCCCCACTTGGTTGCGTGTACATACGGGTAGCCAGCGGGGGGGGGGAAGCGCAGCAGTCAAGTTCACCTAGTAGTGAGGACAGTGATGTTTCCCTCTCCCCCACTTTTGAGCAATGGGAGGCAGCTAGGGCACGCAAGCGGCAGGCACAGAGGCAGGGTGTGCAGGGGGACTCACCATCTTCACCAGCACATGTCGTGCAGGAACCCATCACCCCAGCTCAGCCAGCATCGCGTAGCAGACCCTCACAGGTTCTGCCAAGCACTCCCACCACTGCCAATGCTGCTACATCAGTTAGCTGAGATACCTCGAGGCTGACTTGTGGCCGGAGCCACACAGGAGGAACATACAACGTGACCGGAGTTATTCTGGCGGAGACTGAATAACAGTGCCGAGCGCCGGTTGTGGCGCGACGCACACACGTGTACGCAAGTTACGTAGCTAGCAACTAGTCTAGTGGACGTTGTGCGTAGTAACGTTGCTCCAGGTCTAGAAGCCTCTAGAGCCTGGACACGTGGCGGACAATTGAGCGTAGTCCAGTTGTCCTAGGGAACTCGTGTGAGTGATGTGCCTGGACATGCGAAAAGCGGCGATGGACGTCCTCCGGGAGCTCCGACGCCACCGCCTGAACCACGAACTTGGTCAAGACGATGCCGCCAGGGAGGGTACTCTGCTGGCGCACACGCCAGCCGTCGAAAGGCAGAAAGTCTGGTACATTACGCACCGGGATCTTAAAGGGGATCTGGCCCCAACCGTTAACATAGACCTCACCTGCCGCCTGGGACGCAGGGGTCGAGTTCGCGCCGAGGCTCATGCCTGTTAGCGCCCTCCCGACAGAGGTGTTGCCGGACGATGACCTCGTCTGGCCGGAGGTCACCTCTCTCCTAGGAGAGGGTGAAGCCTCCCCCTCCTCCGCAGAGGAGGAATCCTCTTCCACCTGTCGCCCTGGGGCGGGTGGCACGAGGTTCGGGGCAACCTCGGACTCATTGCGAGTCCCGGTGCCCCTGTTCCCCTGGGGGGCAGACGCCTCGGCATCGACAGCTTCACGCTGCCGGCGAGGGGTGTCCGCCACCACCATGCGATAGGTGACATTGTCGTCACGCTCACGCAGTGGGGAACTGCGAGGAGAAGTTCTCCTCTGAGACGCCGTAAACGGCAGTCTCGCGGTGATGGGGGGCTCCCGGTTAGCGGGAGGCCGACCCCGACCGTAACCTGCCCCGTCCCGCTGGGGGTTGGGGCGGACATTGTTGTTTTTCGCATCCGAATTCTTCGGCGCCATTTCAAAATCCAAGTTAGATATAGAAAGACGTTGGAGACGTTGGGGAGACTCAGTGTGAGACTGTGAGATGCAGTAACGCCCGGGATCGGGCGTTCCTTGTCATTATTCACTCCATATGTGGGCACACATTATATGTCGTGGACACATCACTCACACGAGTTCCCTAGGACAACTGGACTACGCTCAATTGTCCGCCACGTGTCCAGGCTCTAGAGGCTTCTAGACCTGGAGCAACGTTACTACGCACAACGTCCACTAGACTAGTTGCTAGCTACGTAACTTGCGTACACGTGTGTGCGTCGCGCCACAACCGGCGCTCGGCACTGTTATCCAGTCTCCGCCAGAATAACTCCGGTCACGTTGTATGTTCCCCCTGTGTGGCTCCGGCCACAAGTCAGCCTCGAGGTATCTCAGCTAACTACATCCCCAGGCAGGTCTTCTTCTCCATCTCCTTCTTCACCCTCTCAGGATTGGCAAGTTTATAATGAGCACAGGCCAATTTTCAGTATTTTGGTTAGGGGGCTGCCAGAAGGGCACACTAGGCAGCAGGGCGCTGAGCTCCTTCTTTCCCTTAAGCTAGCTAGGGAGGAATTGAATGTGAAAAACTGGTTTGGGGCACTCATGCAGGGGGACTTCTTCCATCAATGTAACCCATCCATTCAGCACTTGGTGTCCATCTATCAGCAGAGGTACCCCAGGTGGCAGGATACCCATAATAGGGAGCCATGGGAGAGTTTTCTGCGTGACTTGCATGACTTGCTGTATGCCCCCACCACGGTTGATATGTACTCTGCGTTCACCTGGGTGAAAAACTATAAGGTTGAAACTCAGAACTATGCAGCAGAGATCAAGAAGTGGGACCTTGCTGTGAAAGCACACCCCGAGGTTAGCAAGCTAGATCACAAATGGCTTGTGCACTCCCTGCTAGAGAAACTCAACCTTGATCGAAACATCTTTGCCATGATCACCACAGGCCTGGCTACTCACTGGGAGACGATGAAATCGGCTCTCGACTATGTTCAGTTAGCTTTGGGTCCGCTGTGCCAGGACTCTGCCACCCCTCCTTCCACCTCTTCCCCCCCTGCTGTCAAGCGGACCCGGGGGGGAGGAGTCAGATGAGGAGGGTAAGGCCAGGAAGGCCAAGGACAAGCGTCCTGTTACGATGGCTGAGGTTAAGACTCTACTGAGTCAGTTTGCAAAGAGCCTTAGCAAGGGCAAGGGCAAAGGCAAGGGCAAGGGCAAGGGCAAGGGCAAGGGCAAGGGCAAGGGCAAGGGCAAGGGCAAGGGCAAGGGCAAGGGCAAGGGCAAGGGCAAGGGCAAGGGCAAGGGCAAGGGCAAGGGCGAGGGCGAGGGCGAGGGCGAGGGCGAGGGCGAGGGCGAGGGCGAGGGCGAGGGCGAGGGCGAGGGCGAGGGCGAGGGCGAGGGCGAGGGCGAGGGCGAGGGCGAGGGCGAGGGCGAGGGCGAGGGCGAGGGCGAGGGCGAGGGCGAGGGCGAGGGCGAGGGCGAGGGCGAGGGCGAGGGCGAGGGCGAGGGCGAGGGCGAGGGCGAGGGCGAGGGCGAGGGCGAGGGCGAGGGCGAGGGCGAGGGCGAGGGCGAGGGCGAGGGCGAGGGCGAGGGCGAGGGCGAGGGCGAGGGCGAGGGCGAGGGCGAGGGCGAGGGCGAGGGCGAGGGCGAGGGCGAGGGCGAGGGCGAGGGCGAGGGCGAGGGCGAGGGCGAGGGCGAGGGCGAGGGCGAGGGCGAGGGCGAGGGCGAGGGCGAGGGCGAGGGCGAGGGCGAGGGCGAGGGCGAGGGCGAGGGCGAGGGCGAGGGCGAGGGCGAGGGCGAGGGCGAGGGCGAGGGCGAGGGCGAGGGCGAGGGCGAGGGCGAGGGCGAGGGCGAGGGCGAGGGCAAGGGCAAGGGCAAGGGCAAGGGCAAGGGCAAGGGCAAGGGCAAGGGGAAGGGTAGGTCATCCCCCCCAGGGGGGAATACTTACAAGACTTCTGGGGCTGGGTCCTCCAACCCCAAGAAGGATTTGAAATGTACACGTTGTGGGCGTCGTGGTCACATCAAGGACAAGTGCCACCAACACAGGGAACACTTGGGCGATCTGGAGGTGCTCTGCCACAAGTGCATGGGACCGCCTCACGGGGACCCTGCCAAGTGCACCAAGGATCCGTGGCAGCCCCCCAAATGTAAGTTCTCACACCCTCACATGTGTCATGATGAGTCATGTCCCCTACACCACCCAATATCCAGCTCCACTGCCCATGCAGGGACACAGGATGGGAGGGTGTTGACAGGATGTCAAGTTAATTCTGTTACCTCTCACTCTCCACCTTAATGCTCAGCTGTCAAGGCTGTAAGCAAGGATGGCAAAGTGTTGAAGTATTACACAGAAACATCTGACAGTGAACCTAGGGTTCACCTCCTTGGTACCCAAGGTGTCCAGGGTCATGACCCAAGCTCTTAGTAACATCAGTTATGAGGAGCTGGCATTGCAACTGCACTTACTGTATGGTCATGAGGTATGTGCAGAGGTGGTAGCAGCTGCATTGGGAGGTACGGCACTCATGAAGGCATGTCAGCTGATCTGAAGCTTGCGCTTGACCTCCGCCCGCCCGGGAGTCGCTGCCGCTGGCACTGCCGGGGTAGATGGGGCGCCCACGGGTGCCGCTGTCTTCGATGCCGCTGCCGGCAGGGTCGCTGCCGATGCCGGTGGCAACGCCGTTGCTGCCGTCTGCTGTGACGCCGTCGACGCCGCTGCTGAGCCCGGGGATGCTATGGCAAGTCCCCAGCCAACTGGCACTACACTTGGCATCTTGGGCAGCTCCTCTGCCGGCTTGGGTGGCCTGGCCACCACCGTGGCAGCTGCCACCTGGCGCGCCTCAGAGTACATGTCGTTGGCATGCACACCATGCCGCACCGCCAAGTAATACAGCCGGATCAAGATTGCTACCTGGACGTCAGAAAGTCGGCGACCGACGTCCACCGCGCGCTCGGATGCTAATGCATGAACAACAAACTTGGTCAGGACGATGCCGTCTGGAAGCGTGCTCTGCTGTCGCAAACGCCAGCCGTCGAAGGGCAAAAAGATTGGTACATTGCGTACCGGGATCTTGAATGGGATCTGACCCCATCCATTGACATATACCTAACCTGCGTCTTGGGACGCACGGGCCGGGTCCGCGTTGAGGTTCATACCTGCCAGCGCCCTCCCAGTTGAGGTGTTACCAGACGACGACTTCGTCTGGCCGGATGTCACCTTTCTCCTGGGAGATGGCGAAGCCTGCCCTCCTCCGAAGAGGACTCCTCGTCCACCTGTCGCCCTGGGGCGGGTGGCATGAGGTTCGGGGCAACCTCGGACTCGTTGAGAGTCCCGGAGCCCCTGTTCCCCTGGGGGGCCGACGTCTCGACAACGACAGCTTCACGCTGCCGGCGAGGGGGGTCTGCCACCACCATGCGATACGTGACAGTATTGTCCCGCTGTCGCTGTGGGGAAGTCCAAGGAGAGGTTCTCCTCTGAGGCGCCGTAAACAGCTGCCTCGTGGTAATGGGTGGCTGCTGGCGAGCAGGAGGCCGAGCCGGACCGTTTCCTGCCCCGTCCGGCTTGGGGTTGGGGCGCACATTGTTGTTAACGTCCGAATTCTTTGGAGGCGTT